>ML677327.1:8865472-9125913 GCA_007922305.1 Dermatemys mawii | reverse complement strand
AGTGGGTATTAGCTCACGAAAGCTTATGCTCTAAAATTTTAGTTAGTCTTTAAGGTGCCACAGGACTCTTTGTCACTGATGAGACTGTCTTCTAAAACATTAATATCCTTGGGAGAGCAAAAACAACCAACACCAAAGCCATGATTATCGATGCTGAGCTTAAATGAACAGGTTGTGTTAACAGAACAGATGATGATAGGCTTTCTAAAAAGGTTTTCGATGACAAGCTGAAACTTGGAAAGCACAAGAAGGACAATCAACCAAAATGCTTCAAAGACATCCTTAAGCAGGTTCTCACCTCTTGAAGCAAAAATTCTGATAACGTTGAAGATATAGCCATGGACAGATGTGAATGGACGGCAGCTATCAATTTAGGTTGTAAACACTTTGAGGAAGACAGACATGAAAAATGAATGGAAAAAAAGGCTTCAGAGTGAGTCTTCAGTGGAAGCCTGCACATTCCTGTGCATTATGTTTTCATGGTCTTGCATCTCATGGATTGGATTGTACAACCACAAGAGAACACACATGATATCTTGATGGCATTGTTGGATATGACAGATATCCATACAACCTTCACAGAGCCTTCAGGCTTTGATGTTTCATCTGGTTCTCGCAACAAAGGAGCCCTCAACCATGTTTATAGCTATTTCTGTCGCTTCACACTGACTCAAGAGACATTCAAGGCTTTAGAGTGACAGTCCTGGGAGAGTTGTGTTGACTTGTGTGGTTGGTGAATTAGGGTGTATGTGCTGTTGTGAGCAACTGTGTATTGGGAATTATTGTGTGTGTTAGTGCAGCGGGGAGTAGCTTTGAAGAACTGTGGCAGTAGGGTGAAGTAATCCACCATCTGTTGCAATCTGCCTCAGACAGCCAATGAAATTGTTGCACACACATAATGGTCTAGGACTCTTGGTATGGCATAGCTGCATGCCTTACTGTAGCTGAAGCCCATTCTCCTGCCTGGGTGCAAGTCATAAAGTGAAAATGGGTGGTGGCAGACTGTGAATCCCAGTGATGGTTCAGCCTGGTGATACACTGAACAAAAAGAGCTCGTAATTATGCTTGTAGCCATTTCTGTTGCTTCCCACAGACTCAACAGACATAATAGGGTTCAGAGTGACTCTGAATGATAGTCCTGGGATCTTATTATAAAGACTGAGTTGACTTACTGTAAACTAAACTGAAATAAGTCTGATGTATACTGGTGTTCACACAGCCTTTCTTCATTTTAACTAGACCAATTAAACCCCAAATTAAATTAAACTGGTGCACCTTCTGTATGTGACAAGACCTCTGTTTGCATGATCAGGACCTAAGGGCTTGTCTATATGGTTCATTAGTCTTCATTAGAGGGGTGTAAATTCTAGTGCTCATTAGGGTGTTGTACATTAGCTAGCCCATGTAGACTTGGCTAGCACACAGTAAAAATTCCCTACTGTGCATTAATGTAGTACCGTTTTAATGTAGTACCGTAGTACTGGTGTAGTGTAGTACACCAGGGACCTTTTAGTGTGTTCCTGCAGTGTCCACAGGAGCCAGTTAGTGTGCACCACACTAGTGAACACTGGAATTTACATCCCTCTGGTGCAAACTAATGCCCTGTGTAGACAAGCCATTGGTTGGTTGTGTACAGTCCTTATGGCTCTCTCTCTGCTGGAATAATAAGTGCTGTATTGGTCCCAGATTAGTAGATAGACAAGATAGGTGAGGTAATATGTTTTATTGCACCAACTTCTGTTAGTGAAAGAGAGAGAGGCTTTCTAGCATACAGGGAGCTCTGTGTAAACTTGAAAGATTTTTCTCTTTAGCAAAGAGAAATTGTTCCAGTAAAAGAGATTACATCACTCACTGTTCCTCTCTAGGAGGGAAAACATAGTGTTCACTTTTTCTCCTTTGCGTTTGCACTGGTTTTGTCATAGGGCCATGTGGTTCTGAGCTCCATCCAAATGCCTGAGGAAGAGCAGATAATTAGGTAATCCTCCATTAATCCTGCTCTGAAATTCAGTGTGTTTTTCAAATATTTCATTTGTATTTTCTTTGGCATGTTTTTCATTGTTGTTTCCAATTATAGCACCTTCAAAACAGCGACATGGAAGCTTTGCTGAAAATGCGTGTCCAAAATCAGTTTTATAAAATCAAAGTGCCCATAGCGCAGCAATTAATGTGTTAACAAATACATTTCCATTTTACCAATACGTAATAGTACAGTTAAAAATAATGTTAAGAATTAGATTTGTTACCCAAAGTATTAATGTATCGTTAACATTTTGCTGAGAACAAAAGAATTAATGAGATTAGAGTTGATCCCATAATGAATTGTCTTTAGTAAAACACAAACAGCTTTTGACATGTAAGAAAAAAGCTTATTGATTGTTTTTTAATTGTCCTTTTTTTTAAAAAAAAAATATCTCTGACAAACATCACATAGTTTGGGTCCCAGCTAGTTTAAGATCTGATTAAACAAGTTGTTCTATGTGGGCAGACTCCTGCACCCATGTGGAATACTAGGCAGAAAAAACACTGCAGGGCTGCCAGTTTGATGTGATCATGGTTAAGAATTAGTTCTCCTTTTCCTGCTGAGCAAGGAACTTGTTTTTTAAAGTAAGACAATATTCTCAAAGTTATTTTGCTCCTCTGCAGAGCTTCTTACTAGACTCTTCCCTAGCCCCTACCTGCCTGGCTTCTTACTGAAGTTTTAAAGAAAAAGTGCATGAATCCTCACATTCAGATCATAGTTTGAATTTGTCAGACTGGCTCTTAGGATTATTCTGGCTTGTTTATCTGATAAGCAGCCTATTAGAACATACCTGAAATTCCACAATACCCTTTAAATGATTTGACAGTAGGGAAACCAGACAGCAAGTGTGAAAAATCAGGACAGGGGGTGGAGGTAATAGGAGCCTATATAAGAAAAACACCCAAAAATCAGGACTGTCCCTATAAAATCAGGGACAGCAGGAGGAAAAAAAACCTTTTATAGTGATAATCTATTTGATCTGACAGTAGTAGAGTCAAGGAAACAGTTTCTTTCAGTTTTCTCTGGCAATTCATCTCTTTCCCCTCTCCTTCCCCCACCGCGAGGTATATGATAAACTCTGCTATACGCAGCCACATCCCACCCAGCAACTCATGTATGGCAGTGTTTTCTAAAGTTGCGGGGGGTACACAAGGCTGGCTGGGGTTGGAAAGTGAGAAAGATTGCTTCTGCTAGATATAGGCTTGCACCGGTCCAGGTGGGATGGCAGCATTAATTCTCTTCTTCCTTTGCAGAGCCTGGGTGTGGTGAAAAGTCAGGCCAAGAGGGGTGAAAAAGTGTGTGTTTGTGTGTGTTTCGTTTGGACTTTGGGTACCTTAGAAAGGTGGGAACTAGCGTGACTTTGCTGTAAGACTAAGTGATCTTGAGTTGGAAAATGGAGGAGGAAGGATGAATCAGCTGGAGACCAGGAGGAAAACAGAGGCAGGGACATTGCCAAACTGTGCCGTGCTGTAAGGCAGCATGGAGAAAGGATATGGCCACCATATATGTGTATCTACAGAGAGAGAGAGAGGGTGAGAGAGAGAATGTGTGTCTGGCTGGAGAGATGTAGTAAAATTGTTGAAGTTGGATCTTTGGTCAATCACTGTCCACCTGGGAAACCTGAATGTAATACCAATGTAAATGTAAAACCCAAAATGATAGGTTTGTATTTTACATGTCAGCATTTCTGTTGCCATCCTGAGCAAAAATCAGTGTCAACAGCCTTTTTGTGTTCTTCCTTTAAGGGATAGGGAGGAACAGAATGCACAGACCCCATGAAAAGAATACAATGCCTCTAGCAATGGTTATCAATTATTGTGGCCAGCTGGTAAAGCTGAGCCTATATGTGCACAGATCAGTTGGAAGAAATAAGCTCATTCTGTCCTAGATGGTATCTCTGTGTTTCTGGAGAAGGTACCAGTATGCACAGTGGTTAGGCAAGACAGAGTGAATTACTGTGAATTCTTCAAATGTAAGCAAATAGCTGCATAATCTCTGTATGTGCATCTTTCATACACACTCAATAACAGAAACACTACAATGTAACCTGTTCTTAAGTGATTCTACAATAATGTACAAAAATACTTTTTTGCATTTGATTTTCTGTAGCCCTTTTAAAATTGCTTAATCCTCTCCAGTAAGAATTGTATTCAGATTTCTGTTTTGATTTCAGAACTGCTGAAACCTCAGTAGTATTCACCTCAAGCTCTTACGTTGTCATCAAACGTAATTTTTTTTTAAAAGAGAGAGTAGCTATCATTCCCAGGATGCGGCTTTCATCTTAAACTTCAAAATTGCTTTATTGATTTTTGGTCTTTGTGAATCCTGATACTGTGTCTGCTTAGCTGTACATACACAGACTGTGACCTTACCAACCTCTTTCTGCTAGAGCAGAAAGTATAATACAAAGACTAGTCATCAAAGAAGATTCCATGAATTTATTTTGTTGTTAATTGTTCTCTTCCTATGGTATTCTTCTGGCTTAGTGTTACTATTCCTTGATTTTTTTTTTCATGTTGCTCATGGCAATTTATTTAATGTGCTTTCTTGTTACATTTCTTTAGGCCATTTGGCAATATACTTATTTTACTTCGTTACTTTTTTTCCTCCAGTTTGATCTAGAAACTTGTATGGATTATAGAAATGTAGAGCTGGAAGGTACCACAAGTGGCCATCAAGCCCAGCCCCCTATGCTGAGGCAGGACCAAGTAAATGTAGACCATCACCGATAGTCCAACTTGTTCTTAAAAACTCCCAGTGATGGGCATTCTACAACCTTTCTGAGAAGCCTATCCCAGAACTTCATTACCCTTCAAGTTAGAAAGTTTTTTCTAATATCTAAACTAAATCATCCTTGCTGCAGACTAATTCCATTAGTTCGTATCATTCCCTCAGTGGACATGGAGAACAATTAAGATACATTGCTTGAGTTTTTAAAAAGTCGCTGAAGTCTCATCTAAAAGTCAGGTCTACAGCCTTGTTCTTAAGGCCATGTGATCTTTGTCGTTATTTTTCTGTTTGTGGATCTGCTTCCATAGTACAAGTCTTCCTATACCTATACTGCAGCTGGTTTTCGTGAAGTCCAGCTGCTGTGCTGATCAGGATCTACTTTTATTAGTTTGGTCAGAGATATTTCTAAAAATCACAGGGTGTCATTTTTGGCTTAAAATTGTTTTTATTAATTGTAGATGTAAATTAATATAAAGGAGAATGGTAATTTGCGAAAGTGAGCTGAGCAAAATATTAAAAGGAAATCTATAGAATATAAATGCAGATATATAATTATAAATCATAAATATTTAACAATACAAGACTAGACTAGAAAAAAGGACCATTAATAAAATAAATGCATCAACTTCTAGTTGTATTTAAAATGGACTTTTATAAAAAAAAAAGCCATTCACATTTTCATATCTTCACATTGATTTTAAAATATGCCTGCCCAAAGATTTAGGTTGACGTATTCAAACATATCTTTTTTTTTCCTTCACCCCAGATTGGTGTCTTGGCTGTCTAGAATCCCAAACACTTCAGGTCCTAATGGGGGAACCAGGATCAAGACGTTCGACTCTTGTGTCTCGACTGCCAATTTTCAGGAGAAGTATTAGTCGAAGACATGACTCCCTTCCTTCCTCACCCTCCTCCATTAATACTGTGGGTGTCCATAGCTCCTCTCCCTCCAGCACCAACTCAAGCTCAGGTAGTACAGGCAAGCGAAGGAGCATATTCCGCACTCCTTCCATCAGCTTCCACAACAAGAAGGGGAGTGAACAGAAGTCTGAATCAGCAAGCCAGAGTGTAAGTATTTCAAATGGTGCTCAGTCAACTCTCAACAATTTCCAAAAGCCAGGCTTGGAAGAACATATTAAAAGCAGAGGGAGGCATTTGGTTGGTTTTGGCAGTTCACGAAGCAAGAAGATAACAAGATCTTTGACGGAGGACTTTGAAAAGGGGAAAGAGCCATCAGCTAATAAGAATGTCTTTATAAATTGCATACGTTCCGGAAAAAATGAAGGTGATGACTCTGGCTTTGTAGAGGAGCAAAGTAGACGATCTATTAAGGAATCCTCACGGAAACTTCTCCCGAAGTCTTTCTCATCACACTACAGGTTTTCAAAGCCAGTTCCCGAGAGCCAGTCAGTTTCCTGTGTACAACAGTCTGGATGCTTGCTGGAGATTAAACCATATGTTGAAAGTGACCCCGTGACATCACGTTCTGCTGAGATAACAGAATGTGCGGGAAGTTCGTTGCAATCACCACAACTTTCTGCAGACCTCACCACGGTCCAGACCCCTTCAGAATTTTTAGCCTTCACTGAAGATTCTTTCTCAGAAGTTGACGTGGTGCCCAATAGTGGAAACATGGCACCACACACTGAGAACTTGGACAATAATACTTCTACCTCTCATATTTTCCTCAGTCCTGTTGTTGCATGTGTGAGGAAAATAGATCATGTAGAAAATACTTCCCTATCTGCTGTTATATCTCCTGTGAATCATACAAGCTTTTGTAGAACTGAATCAAATACCTTATCTAAAAATATTGCTGCTAATCAAACACAAGTATTATTACAAGCCACTGAACTTCCTGTTAAAGAAGCTGGGCACATAGGAGAAATTAACTCAGCAGATGCGCAGTTAGAAACTTTTGTATTACATCATGGAGAAAAAACAGTGGAATTCTCTCCAAAGGCAAGTGGATTATGTAGGGACCAACATGAAATAACGTTATCTGAGTGCATTAGAGAAACAATTCCTGTAACAGATTCGAAGATTATTCCCTTCTCCTCTGAATCCCGATCCTTTAAAACACAACCGGGACATGAAATAAATCACTCTAAAGGTATGTCATGTGGATTTTTGCCTTGATTCCCCCCAAAAAAGGGTTCACAGTTGTAAAACAGCTTTACACATTTGTGGTGGTGTTAATCCAAAAAGTGAAAAAGAGCCAAACTTGTACATTTGTTTTCAAAAGGTTAAATCAATGTTTATCTGTCTTCTGATTTTTAGCTTTCTCAGCCCACTCTCAATGTGTGTGATGATGGTAGAGTTGCCAACTCTTGCAAATTTATGAGTAAAGTAATTTTGGCCAATAAATTTCTTGATTTTGGGAGACGTGTGGGGGGATGGTGGTGGACTTGTGGTTGGTGTTACTGGAGACAGCCATAGAACACTAGGCATCAGGAGTCATGGTTTCTGTTCCTGGCTGCAGGAGCAAGCGGTGGTCTAGTGGTTGCAAATGGCATAGCCAAATACAACATTTCCCCAGTTTGGGTCATCTGGAGTCATGGAACCCCAGATCACTGGCTGTAAAAGTACTTGCGGTACTTGAGCTGAAAAATCACATATTTTAGGATGAAGTATAGGAGAGTCAAAAACTCTAGGGATATGTTTACATTGCAGTAAAAACCTGGGGCACTGAGTCTCAGAGCCTGGTTCAATTGATTGAGGCTCACAGATTGAGGCCTACAAGGCTAAACATTGCAATGTAGATGTTCAGACTCTGAGACCTACCACTCTCACCAGATTTAAGAACCCAGCCTGACCCCAAATGTCTGCACTGCAATTTTTAGCTCCACAGTCTGAACCGTGCTACCCGGAATCAGCTGACCCGGGCCAAGTGCAGGTGTGTTGTTCCAGTGTGATGCACTATAAGTGTAGTCTAACTGCATTGTGTTAGTGAGAGTTACCGAAGTGCCTAATTTTGCATATTCCTTTTGAAAGATTGTGAAATAAAATGGCCAAGACTTGCTTTTGTTATATTAAGACCTGAATTCTATTACCATCTCTGCCTAAAGTGACCTTGTGTAAGTTCTCAGTTACCTTATTGGTGAAATGGGTAAATAATAATTACCCTCCAAGACTGGAGTATGAGACTGCCTCATAATCAGGATTGTGAAGTACCAGAAATTTAACAGCAATCAGTGGAAAAGCTGGGTTTAAAATGTATAGTCTCCAGTCCTGCAGTTAAATGCACCATCCTCTAGACTTCAGGACATGCATGGAGATATAGTGTGCCCATATTTTGCTTTCCCAAAGTAACATGAAGGCTGCATCATCATGAGGTTGCTTGCAGCATGAGCCAAAGTTACATTATTCACAGTAAATTTGAGAGACTTGGCAAAACTGCATTTGTTGTATGTATTGTTTTTCAAAAGAATGCATGCAACCTCCAGGAGTGCACAAATACCTATTAGCTTGGGCACTTAACTCTAGATGCAAATTGGTTTGTGTATAGCAGGGTTAGTCAATTATTTTTTGTCAAGGTCCAAATTTCTTGGTCAAGTTCCAGACTCCAGAGAAAATATAAAAAATAACAATAATTATAAGTAAATTAAAAAGATTTTGGGGTCCATTCAAAGGCATCTGACTGCCCAGATTTGGCCCGTGGTCTTCCTTTTGGCTACCTCTGGTGTATAGGAATTTCTGAATATATTCCAGCACTTTGGAACCTCAGGCACTGTATGATATTAGCGATCAGATGAATGGCATTGTCAGGCTAATTTAGGCAACAGACTAGGGCAGATCTTCTGTTTGGTAGTCTAGTCAATTTACACAGATGATTTAAAAACTTGTAGGTATTACTCCTACTCTGGGTCTCATTGGGCTTGTCTTCACTGTAGTGTTAGCTCAGGCCAACTCCTCTCAAGGTAGCTTAGCTCGAGGAGAGAGGACACTCTGCCAGACAATACTTGAGTTGCACAGATAGTTTGAGCAGCACAGAGTAACTGAGTCCCCAGTGTAGTACTGGCACCAGTGCCAGCAGCATTTGAGCTTCAAGCCACATACTCTATGAGCAGGTGAGTTTAAAGATGGGGTATAACACGACTAGAAATTGATTGCATGATCCAATATGGCAAGTGTATATACTTACACATTTAATAAAGATATTTTTAAAAAATCGTAGCCTAACATCAGCCCATTGCGCAATAAGAAAGGGAGGAAGGGTTTTATAGAATCACAAGGTTTGCTGTGCTATTGTGCTTCTCCCGTCTTTTAAAATACCTCCTCTGCTTTCACAGGCCTGAAAATCTAATCCTTCCCCTCTTACCCAACATAGACATATATCTGGGGCTGGGACTTGAGACTCAGCCTCCCAGCTGCAGAACAGGTGAAGGTGGCTGCCAGGTTATCTGGCTTTAGTTTGAGCAGCTGTGGAGCAGAAGTGGGAAAGTAGGATGGAGGCCCAGCTCAGTATGTCTGGGCCTCATACAGTGATAGTCAATGAAGCTCCAGTCCTGAAATGTCTGCCTTCCCACCATGCAGGCAAGTGTGTAAGGCATGACACTACAAGTCTCGTTTGCCTGGAATCCTTAGAAGCCTGCTGTTGGCAGCTGACACCTAAACCTGCCCTGAAGAACCGTTGGAAGCCAGTTAGGTTCTCTGCATCAGTGGATTAACTGGGAGTAGTTCCTGCAGAGTGGGGTTGCAACATTTGAGCAGAGTAGTGCCCTAACATGCTAAGAGTTAAACAGAGAAGGAGTGGAGGGACTTCTGCACCTTGGGAAATTGTGGACTGGTCCACTGGCTGAATTAAAGCCTTGTAGGTTGGTGTCCTAGTCTTGGCCTGACAATTTTGCATACTTACTAGTACAGACAAACAGCACAGCTCTGTAGTTAATAGTTGAATAGCTGCCACTCAGCGTAAGTGTTTGAAGCAATTTGACTTTTTTCTGAACAAAATATTTTTTGTGAATAGCTGGTGTAAATGCTGATTTCTTCTCTATTATAGTTAATCTTGCTAGTAGCTTCAGTCCTTACCGAGAAGGCAGACTCATAGAGAAGCGCCTGAGATCCTCTTCAGAAGGCAATGCTGGAAGCAGCAGGATGATCTTAAAGCCAAAGGATGGAAACACAGAAGATCTTCATAGCTTGCAGAAGCAGAGAGCAGGCTCATCATCTTCAAAAATGAACAGCCTGGTGAGTGCACGCTTACAGATACAGGTTTTTGCAATGGCTTTCGTTTCTGTACTGATGGTATGTTTTGGCTTCTAGACTATTGCAAGTGTAACAGAACACAACAACTTTATACGAATAGAAAGCCTGATCCAATGCTGGGATATACAGTACAATACAACACTTAAAACTACCAAATATTTTTCAGAACACAACCTCAGATGTTATCGTCAACACCAAGTATTTGAGAAGTCTGTGCAACTTTGTTGTGGGGTTTTTTTGCAGTCATTATACAATGTTCGTATGCCTGGGGATTTCAGGTGGGAACTTCTGGAAAACTTATGATTACCGTATGCTTAGTATTAAAAAAGGAAAGAAATTCAAATACTGGAAAGGGGAAAATGTAGTGTAGTATTTGTAACTGTAAGTTTATAGGGCCTGATTCTTCAGCAGTTTCCTGCTGGTGTGACTCTTACCTCAAGGAGTCACACTGACATGCACCTAATGTAATTCAGTGGCGAATTGGGTCATAGTCATATGGAAAGTAAATCACATATAACAAGGTAAGGCTAATTTCAAAGGGCTGAATGTTTCCCTTCCTTACACAAACCAGCGTGTGTGTGGCGGGGTGGGGAATGCTCTAAACTCAGGATAGAGAATCTGTTTTTGAGAACTCCTCCTCCACACTTCAGGATTGGGGAAGTTGAAAACAAGTGTGCTGTCTACGACCATTATAGATTACTTTTTGAGGGCTGCTTGGAGGTGAAGGGGTGGTATAAGGATCCTGTTGACTTTTAAAGATGTCTGCCTTCTTGTAGGTAGTGTGGGTAAGGTGAGTGTAATGTACTCTCATGCTTACTCGAGACAATAAGGGGAAGTGCAGAACATGATGCTGCATGCTGAACAAGCTGCAAGCAATGGACAAGTTCTGGTTGGCAGAGGAAATAAACAAGTCTTGTGCTCAGATGGGTTGCTGTTGTGAGATTGTGAAGGGTTAAATAAGAATTCAGCCTATACAAATATCTGACATACAACTTGCCGTGAAGAATATGTGAGAAAACAGCTCCAAGAATCTCCATCCTACTCACCACTTCTGCACATATCCCTCAATAAGCATGAACATAAAAGAGGAAAAGTATCCTTACAATGACCACTACAATGCAGGTAGAGTTAGGGCCCCCATTGAGATGTCTAAAAGGATTACCAGTCTATCTGGATTGAACACAATCACCCTTTGAAGGGAGGTTTTTTTTCTTTGCAGGGCTGTGGATTAATCCAGATTGACACCAACATGTACAAATGCGTCACTTTCCTTCCACATAATTTAAAAACTGTAATATCAAAAATGCAACACATAGAACAAATCATCGAGGGCAACTTTTGTGATTCCTCACAGCTTTCTGGCTTCTGATTAACCCAACCCCCTTCATTCTCTTCCTTCTGAGCTGCACTAAATTAACCTCCAGCTGGGAGCGTCTCCCAGAGCTGACCCTGAGTCCTGTTTGATAATTAACTTCTGGAACAACAGAGGATTGTCTGTCTCAGCAGGCCTCCTCCTAAGGACATTGCTGAGGCAGAAGGCAATGCCGACTTTAGGCACTTCACCTGGGGCACCCCAAGACTGGTACAGTGTCACAGTCTGTCCCATCTGGCTAGCAAACTGAATTTGCCATTTCAAAATGAGGGAACAGTTGTGTTCTGTGTCAGCATTGAAGGTAACCTTATTTGCTGCTGACCTCTGCACAGCTTAAGATTTTCTGTTTTGTATGTGTGTGGCTGGAGTCCTCTTGAGTGCTTGACAGAGAAAATAGAACGGTTGGGTTATCTGAGTCTCACATGAATGCTTGCCTCTACACATGCTTTGTATAGCCTATGCAACATTCATTAGCTAAACTTAACCTACAAGAACATCAAGAACTTTTCAGCGTGTATGTGTGCATCATTTTTCTCCTCTGTCGCAGTCACCAACTGTTTTGATTCATTATTATTTAATTTATTTTATAGCATCTGAAAGAGCATTAGCCAAATCAACAACAACAACAAAAAGCAAAACATTTTCTGCATGTCTCCCTATTATCCTTTCTCGGATGTTGTCAGTTTGTACAAATGATCTGATATAGATATGCAAAACCTATATCTACGGTAAAAGACTACTAATGCACACAAGTGAAATACTACATTCAGAGAAATATAGTAGAGTGCTGAATGGCTAGATAGCTGAAGTGCTTTCTGTGTAATTAAAGAAAAAATGTACAACATGTCTGTCATTTATCCAGGGTAGTTTGCGTTCAAAAAGCAATAAATAAATCAGATTTTTCAAAAACAAGACATTCTTGAATTGAAAATGTTTTTATACATCACCATAAGTGTGCCTAGTGCTTTACAGGCAAACCAAAGAACTTATGAACTATGGAGCCAGTCTTTCAAATACTTAAGGACATGCTTAACTTTCTTCTCATTGAAGTGGAAGTATGCATGTGAGTAAAATTAAGTGTGTGCATAATGAGTTGCAGGATCAGGACCAAGTCATTAAACATCTTTTCAGTTACGTAGTTGGCTAGGTTGCTGATGTCTGAACATGAGGTTTCACTTGCGTCTCGTTCTTAGTGTGACAAAGCTCCAAGTCTGTCCTTGTGGGTCCTGCGCTTCCTGGCAGATTTAGGGGCCTCAGAAACTCATCTAGGCCCCATAGTGACCTCCCTTTCTCAGTATAATTGGCAAGAGTCACCACCTAGTGAGTTACCTTCATCACAGGCCAGTATGGAAGATGGAAAAAGGGGGGAGCCCGGGCCCGCCCTCTAGTCCGGACTCCAGCCCAGGGACCCTAATAGTATCAGCTAAGATGGCTGACCTTTTAGGCACAAAACACAATACAATTCCCTGGGCTACTTCCCCACAGCAGTCCCTGCTTCTTCAAACTCCACTTCACCCTTACCTCAGGGCCTCCTTCCTTCAGTATGATATGTTGTCCAACACTCAGTCTCACCAACAGCATAACTTCCTTCCACAGCTCCTGACACCCACAGCCCACCTGACTAACTGGGAGGTTTTTATCTGGATTCAGCCAGTCCCTGATTGGCTTCAGGTGTCCCAATTAGGCTAGCTGTTTCTACTCCTTTCTAGAAGGTTCTTAATTGGCCCCAGGTGTCTTGATTGGTCTGGAGTAGCCTTTGTTTGGCTATCCAGGGAACAAGGACCTGCACATCCTAAGGCTGATATACCTGCCTTCCAGCACTCTCCTATACCCTTCTGGTCTGACTCCGTCACATTAGCCATGTCACTATGTGGGTGGCAACATCTTTGTGTCATCTCCCTAAACAATAAGTGGGATTTTGTTGTTGCATTTTTTGATTTGAATAGGAAATAGGGAATTCAAATCTTTTGGTATTTACTCTAGCAAGATGATCTCCAAATTCATTAGTGATCATTCTCCGTTCATTTACTACAATTATATATCCAGTGCATTCAGATCAGTTGTAGAGTGGTTTTATGCAGAGTGAAGGCAGAATACCACAAAATGAAAATCCCCCCGTACATAATGCTAAGCAGCCATTATATGTTAACACAAACATATAATGTTTAATGCTATAATATCATATATAAAAGGACAGTCTGAGGCAGCTAACAAGCCTGAATATAAAAAGTGAGAAAAGACTTGAAGAAAGAAAACGGGTGGAAGATCCAAGAAACTTGCAAGTTCACAGTAATACACATCTGAGCCTTAAAAGTCCAAGGAAGAGCTCTTCAGAATACCTGACACAAGTGATTAACAAAGAATGTCAGAGAATTAATCTTGATAATTCATATTTTCCAAGTAAAGAACAGGGGCAAAAAGTTCCAGAAATGGATATTGTTAAACCGAGTAGTATTAAAATTATTAAAAATCCTCTTCCCTTCTACTGAGGAATCCCAAAGTATTTTACAAATATTAATGAACAGTCATAGGCCTCTCCTCACTATGTGAAGTAATAAACAACATCACAATTTCATATAGTAACACTTTGGATTTGTTTCAGGAAACATTAACAAACAGTGAGAAAATTCCAATAAGGAGAAGTAGATTTGAAATGAAATATCTCTAATTTTAAGTCCTTGTGAGAGTGCCTGTGCTTCCCGCATGATGGCACCATTGCTTTTCCATTCTCCTTTGTGGAGTCAAATGATAGCTACAGATAGAAATTTCTTGGCATCACACAGAAGTTGAGGAAGCTTTACAGCTAGTAGGAGACCCTTTCCACACAATAGAAAGGAAACCCTTCAAGGCCCTTTTTGTTGTTGTCGTCAGTAAGTGACAATTTTTTTTTACTCTTCTGGGTGGCAAAGAGCCACAAGAACAGATGAGATGCTAGGTTTTCAGAGAATATGAAGGAAAGGTAAAAGTAGCTACATGGACGAAGGTTTACAAAGTTAACTCTTGGAAATTGTTGTTCTTTCTAGACAACAAGACAATTAAATTTATTCTTGCACACATATCAGGTCTTTTCTAAAGGACTCTGGCTACAAATTTGGACATCTGGGTCTCTTGAACATTGTAGGCATGTGCACCCTTCACCCCTCCTGCCTTACTTTCCAGTCCCCACTTCTCCCCCAGGTAGAATTAATTAAAATGTGGGCTAGTAAAAGAAAATAGATTTTTTTTCCTCTGTAAAGGAAAAGACAATAAGGCTATTTCAAAACAGTCCATTTTATGCAAATATTTAAATTATTTTGTGTACTACATCAGAGGTTTTAACTTGACCTCTCAGGTTATTATAAAACTTATATTTCTAATCTGAGTTTTGAATAAGCATTTATTTTTGCAACGTTGATTTGTGTAGTGACTTACTTATGCCACAAGATGTCAATATCACACCATTTTAATACCTCCCCTCCACATATTGTGGCAAAGTGCCTTCTCTGGCTCACTGGCGTAAGTCCCTTTTTCTCTGGTGAGCCAAGGGTTCTCTAGGCAGGCTGCCTAGCAAGCCCAAGGGCAGGCTTTCCCTCTCCTAGCTGGGGTGGGTTTAAAAAGGACTGTGGCAGCCTTTTAATTGGGCTCAGCTGATCCTGCTTGGGCCACTGGCAGCCTTACTCAGCTGAACCCAATTAACCTACAGTTATCTCCCTTACCACCAACCCCTCTGGCAGCAGTCTGTTCCGGGTTTACCACAATATCTAATACCGAATTAGAAATAGTGATTTTACTAATACATAGTAAATAGTGCATAAGATTTTAAACTGAAGGACAAGACATTTACTTTTGGAAGCTTTAAATGTTAATGAGCCAGTGTAACATGACAGAAGCTTTTCAGTGAGCTTACTAGGTACTGGTGCAATTTAAGTAAGGAGCTATGTATTGCTACAGAACTTCTGCTCGTGAGAAAAGATGAATACCACATCTAGCCTACCATATTCAGCAACATGCTAGATTAAAACAAGGCTGACAGTAGCAAACTGAAATAAGGGATAAATGATTCAGGTTGACTTATAGAATGGAGAGAGCGGCCAGGAGTAGAACGTGTGAATATAAATCCAAAGAAGAAATTACAGAACTACTAACTGTGGTATCTAATCCATAGGTGCCAACTTCTGCTGGTGCCCATGGGTGCTCGACCTGCCTGTGCCCTCGGCACCGCCCTGACTCCACTGCTGCCCCGCCCCCATTCCAGCTCCTTCCCCAAAGTCCCCATCCCAACTCTTCCCCATCTCTGCCCCTATTGGACTCCTTCCCCAAATCCCCACCCCTGCCCTGCCTCTTCTCCACTGTCTCCTCTGAGTGAGCTGTGTTTCTTCTCCTCCTCAGTCCCTCTCAGAGCTGTTTTGAGGTGGCAAGCGCTGGGAGCGAGCGGGAGACATGTAGATGAACATGGCATGTTGGGGAAGCGTCAACACAGCTTTAAGGGAAATCATGCATCCCAGGGTCCCAGTTAGGATCAAGTTCTATTGTTTTAGTCACTGTACATATATGCATGAAGAAATGGTCCTGCCCCTTGAAGTTTGTAGCCTAAAAACCCATGACTTCATTGACTTCCACATCATCTTGGGAGTGATCATACCAAAAGCTTTTCCTGTGAAACTAAAATTTGGGAAGGGTGATTTTTATAAAAAATGAGGCATCAAGTTAGGAAAAAAATTAACCATCAGATAATTAGTTAAAATAATTAGTCCTGTCATATAGTTTATTAAAATAGAACCTGAAGATATGCTCCCACCCCAAATCCCTAGCATTATTGAAGACCAGAGTACAAAATCAGCCCACCTAAAGCCAATAGTAAGGAACTTAATCATCCTGAATTCCATCTGCCATAGTTTGAGAGATATTGAAAAGCAAATAGCCAAAACCAAAAAATGAATAAAAAAAAAACCCTTAGCATATTAGAAGACTGAAGTCTGTGATAAAATGACTGGATCTGCTGGAATATTTGAAATGAAAGATAACTATTAAGGTGAATAAGAATGTTACAGAGAAGCAAAATCACTTCTTTTCATTGGTCTTCGCTACAGAAGGTAATGGTAAAGATAGATATCCTTGATTTGCTGGTAGTAAAGATGAGGTATCCTCAGAAATTCAGTTGTCCGGGGTAGTGGTGCTGAAACACTGATTTAAATAGTCCCTAAGATCAGATAGCATTGGTCATCAAAGTGAACTTTCTGAAGTGGAAGGCATGTTGTATTATGCCTATATTTAAAAAATAATAAGCACAAAGGGCAATTCTGGATATTAAACGAAAGCATGACACCAGTACATCATGAGCTACAATGATTGCCTCGTGGCTTCTGGAAGGAGCTTTAGGTTTTGAGCTATAGAGCCCTAAATGATTTTGAACTGTCCTACTTCTAGATTGCCTCTCTTTCCATGCAGTGCTGCCACATTTACAGTTACTGTCTTATGACATTAAATGGCCCCTTTTTTCAAGATCCTAAGCAGAGAAGCCAATGGCTGAATGGATACATAGAAGATTCTGGTGGTCAGGGCTGTCCATTCAGCACTAGAAATTAGTTAAGTTTTTCAGGTACTTCTAGAATAATATTGTAGACCAGGCATGAAATGAGTAATTAGATTATGAATGAGGCCTCACATCTTGGGAGACAACAATAGAGAGGTAAATGGATCAGCATGTTGGAAACAGAATATCTGTACTAGCTAAGAGAAAGGGCAACACCAAGGGAAATGATTATAGTAGATAAGTTGGGAAGGTAAAGATGAGGTCAAGAGTACGTGGTACGTGGACAGTGTGTGGGCAGAGCATGAGGTACAAGGATTTGTTGTACAAAGTAACCAAACCAGTCTCAAAACGTCTGAAACAATGTATAGTAAATGCTGTGTAATGTGTAAATGTGTATATAAAGAAAGAGATTTCCTGTATAACTTTGGATGTGGGGTATCCCCTGTACCCACCTTCAATGCTTAAGCCTGATTGACTCAAGTGTAGTTTGATGGTGTGTCTATGTAGAGATCTCAGTAACAAGTTTGGAGTCGAGCTGAGTTCTTATGGATCAAGTCTTGGAGGCTACTGAGTGTTAAGGCTGGGGTGGGCAAACTTTTTGGCCCACCAGCCACATCAGGGAATAGAAATTGTATGGTGGGCCATGAATACTCACAAAACTGGGGGAGAATGCGAGCTCTGGGGTGGGACTGGGGATGAGAGGTTTGGGGTGTAGAAGGGTGCTCTGGGCTGGGATCAAGGGGTTTGAAGAGCACAAGAGGGATCAGGGATGGAGTAGGAGGTTGGGGTGTTGGAAGAGGCTCAGGGGTGCAGGCTCCTGGAAGCAGTGGCATGTTCCTTCTCTGGCTCCTACATGGAGGCACTGCCAGGAGGTTCTGCACTCTGCCCTATCTGCAGGCATTGCCCCCGCAGCTCCCATTGGAGTGAAGCCGACTTCTGGGAGCTGCATGGTGTGGCCCCCAGTCCAGTACCCCAGCTGAAATGCTGGAGCAAGACCGAGCTGCATGGTGTGGCCCCGACCCAGCACCCTAGCTGGAGTGCCAGAGTGGGACCAGGCTGCAGGGTGTAGCCTTGACCCTCTGCCCTGGCCGGAGCGGGGCTGAGCAGCATGGTGCAGCTTCTGACCAGCGCCCCAGCCAGAATGGCAGAACGGGGCCAAGTCACGTGGTGCGATTCGTGGGCCAGCTTAAAATGTCTCATGGGCCGGATCTGGCCCGTGGGCTGTAGTTTGCCCATCCCTGGGTGAAGGCCTCAGAGGCTACCCCAAAAATATTAAAAACGTAGTATTATCCTTGGCAGAGGAAACATGAGAAAAATGCCCCTATTCCCTTAGCAGCCTCTGAACAATCTTTTGTGAAGACACCCATATTTATCTGAATGATTACAGGCTATCTTTAACCCCAGTATGTTACCGCTACTTCATCTTAAATGTTCATACTCTGTACATAAAGTTGTAGCTTAGGCTCTGAAACTGCAAATTCAAAGCACTTTCTAAACAGCTATTTTTAGAGTGCTAGTGTGAGTCCTGCTAGCCTGAATCTGTTGATCTGGGCTGAGAGGCTCAATACTGCAGGCTCTATGGATTTATCCAATAAGGCTACAATTCACCTTCCATATGGAGTGAACTTGACAGTGTTCATTTATGGCTAGTCTAGCACTGACATAATTTCTCCATTTGCACTGAGTTTGGCATCTTGTCCTTTTGTGGGAGGAAACTGTGGATGCCACTTAAAACAAGAGCTGTCAGGACTGCTTTGATACAAAGGGTGGATAGTGTTATCAGAATGGAAATAACTCAGTGCTTGTAGGTAAGCAGCACTTTAGACCTCATTTACTTAATTCAGCACAGGGAACACAGCTTTTCAGATACTATTAACATAAAAATAGTGCAAACAGTGGACTGGGATTTAAGCATTTAATGTGCCTCTGATTTTTAGGTCAAGTTAACTAGAAGCTTTTCAACTAAATACCCTGTAGGAAACAACTGTCTGTAATGTAGTATACATTTCTTAACATATTAAGACATTGTCAAAAGTCAGATTGCGGCTGTTACACACTTTTAACTCATTCCTGAGATCAAGTAGCTAAGAGAAATTAATTTACATATGATTTAATGCTTATGCCCTGATGTTCTTCAAACATCCGTAAAGACACAGGCATAATAATGTGTGAAAATGAAAAACTATTGTTTGTACTCAGAATGTAATTTTTCAAATTTAACACACTTATGTTAAGAAATGTGGATGGTGAATTCATCCACATTTCTAAATTGCATTTTCAAACGGGAAATGATATTTTGTTCTACAATCCAAATATAAGAATAACTATTTCATACTGTTCATTGGATTCTGGGCAGCAAGGGAACTTCTGGAGTTATAAATTCAAATTCTCAGAAGAAAAATAAAATACCGGTTTTAACATTTGTATGGAACCCTTGAGCTTATGTATTCAGAGAAAAAATGAGTCTAAACAGTGATTTTCTAAGGGAATCTATCCAACAATAAACAATCTATGTGACTGCTGGTCTGAATATGTCCCACAAAGCTTCCTGATTATTCAGCTGAGAGGACTGCGGCTTGTTTCAAAACTATTACACTTTTGGAAGTGGCCAAGGAGCTAAGGATGCCCCACCCTATGTGGGAAGATAGAATTCCTCTCAGATGGATTTCTGTACTGCTGTGGAGAAGTAAAAAGATGTGTTAATGTTCCTCATTACCTAGTATGCCTGTGTCCAGTAGAGTATTTTTTTTAACATAGGGTAGGTCTACATTGCAATTTAATACCTGTGGCTGGCCCGTGATAGCTAACTTGGGCTCATGGGACTCAGGTGCCAGAAATTACTAGCCCAGGCCTGAACAGATCCACTTCAATTTTATAGCCCCATGAGCCCAACTCAGCTGATGTGGATCAGCCATGGGTGTTTTATTGCAGTGTAGACACCCATAGTCATCACTGGACAATCACCACAGTTCCCACAGATCCTGCCTACTTTAAGTACATGCAAACACTGTGGTAATCTAAGCATTTATCTACCAGGGGAGGGGTTATTAATGTGCACTAACTTGAGTGGGTCCAGTCTGAAAATACCTGCACACATAGGACAGAATCCATCACAGCATCAACTTCACAGTTGTTATGATCTCTGGAGCCCTTTTACTAAGAGTTCTAAATTTGATGTGAATTAAGTTAGCGTGGTCAGTTGTGGGTATGAACAGAATGATATTACCGCTCACTTCTCTGGCATCCTCCAACTGGTGTCCGGCATTGCTTTGTGGGCGTCCATGACTGATCTGCCTGTTTACCTGTGTGCCCTCTACTGCTCTGGGGTCAAGCTGACTGGATGGCCCCTCCTCCCTTTAAAAGGTGGCATGGAGCTAGAATTGACCCCTTTGTGTCTGGATTCCAGTATGTCGCAATTACAGCAA
Organism: Dermatemys mawii; assembly: GCA_007922305.1. Lineage (NCBI taxonomy): Eukaryota > Metazoa > Chordata > Testudines > Dermatemydidae > Dermatemys > Dermatemys mawii. Next base: position 9,105,646 of record ML677327.1, on the reverse strand, counting down.
TATTATTCCAACAGTCTTTACAACGTGCTTGGGACAGCCACCTGGAGTTGTGCTGGGACCCTAGATTGCCTTGCCATCTGGGGAGAGGTGTCAATGCAGCAAGCTATTGGAGCCAGCCACCTGAATAAAGATGTGTTTGCAAACACTGCTAATCAGATGCCCATGAGGAGTCACAACTGGGGCACCGACCAACCCTGGATTAAAGAACAAACAGCTCAGGAGAACAAACATTAAATCAGGGATGCCAGAAAATAGTCTGTCTGCAGAAATAGAATCGGTACCTTCTTTCTGAGGAGCTGACAGGATTGACTGCAGTTACACCACTGTTGAAACCAAGGAGGTTGTGGAACCTGCAACAACCCTGGCAGTGCCCCTGCTTCTCAACAATCCAAGATTTCTTTGTGACTCAGGACTCTGAGGGCCACCATGCAGGAAGCAAGCCCAATTCCCAAACAGAAACCCAGCCCAGGACTGAGGAGGCAATCCTATTGAGGGAACCTTGGCATGCAAGTATCTCTCTTCACAATTTATTATTATACTGTACAACTTCTGTTCCTTGTGCCCCACCACTGCAGCCACTTTTGGTGGATGGAGCTAAGAAGTTTTCAGACTCTCCCACCCTTTTCTCCTTCCTTCCCTTGGCCTGAACTGTCCCCCTTTGCCCAGCCTCCATCCTCCCATGCCCATTTTCAGCTGAACTGGTCAGGAAAATGGCTTCCGTCTCATATTAAAGCTCCACTTATTGACTGCTTACAAGGCCATAGCATGGAGGGCACATACCAATTTACCTTCTCCCTGCCTGCTTCTGATCTGTCCAGTGAATGCCTTACCTTCCGGCCCACTTCCCCCCCAAAAAACACACCTTTCTTCAACCCAGAGAGCAACAGGTAGCATGGTGTAGCTTCAGCTTTACACCCCACCCCATTTCCTTCTCTCTCACAACATATTCAAATAATGAAAACTTTCAGTTGTGCAAAATTCAATAGTTTTTAGTGAGACAGTGGAGTGGTTACGGGCAAAGAAGTTTGTTTAATGTTTCCAGTTTACATGAGACAGACATTGGCATTGCATTCCCATAAAGGTAGTAAGCTCCCTGCTGAGGTATGTACAGGCTGAAACAATCATTTGTGCAAGAAAAAAGGTTAACTTTAGGGATAGCATAGCCATATAGCTCTTAATGACTTTTCACAGGCTTACACAGAGAGACTAGGAGCAGTTAAGTCTTCAAACAATCAGTGTACCACATTTAATTTTTTCTGCATTTTGAGCATATCTGTAGGATAGATAAACCAGAATCTAAGACTGAGAAATGGCTTAATTTTTGTCTACGGGATAGCTGCCCACTCATTGCCCCTGGCAGAGATCACAATTCCCTTCCACTCTTGCAGCGCTTCTGACGAGGGTGGGGGGGACCATCTTGAGAAATCACTTCAAGGCATATATTGGTGGTCTGCCTTTTGAATTTTTGAATAAAGTCATTCTCTGCCTCCTAGTCAATTGCCTCAGTGTAACATCATGCAGAGTAAGGGCAGCCTAAAGGAAATGCAGAGGAGAGTACTATACAGATCAATCTCAGATGAACCCAGTAACCTTTTTAATCCTATGTAAGCGCTTCCAAGCAACAGCCCAAACTGCAAAGCCAAACCAAGAACACCCACAGCTTTCAAGGCATAACCTATGTTGCAAAGATGGAGTGGGAATAGAATTCCCAACACCCATCAGCTTCAATAGCAGAACTGCAAAACCAAATGGCATATATTCCAAATCCCAAAACTCCAGTCTTGACCTCCCCTCACCGCCCCTACAGTGGCTAGACCCTCAAGAACAGAGCCTTTATCAATGCTTGAGAGGTTTGCAAACCTGAGGGGGAAGAAATAGAAAATGAGCGATGAAATGTTCACAGACCTTATTGCAGATACTGTCAAAAATGTTGAAAACAGAGTTCTGGAGGCTGTATCTGAGATTGGAGATGGGAAAAAGACAGACAGCTGTACAGAGACAGTGTTGTAGTGACCAGAGACTGTGTTGCAGTCTCAAAAGACACTGTAGAGAGAGACTGGAACATGCAGAAGCAATTCCTGGTGCCAGTACAGATGTGTTCTTCAGCACGTGCTGCTTGCTGGCACATGGACAGTCCAGTGTCCTCAACCAAGACCCAACCATGTTCTGAAGCCCTCTGGATGGTACAAGGTATTGGGATTGCCACCATATGTGCCCCAGGTCAGGACAGCAAGAACTATTGCACCTGGGAGTCCAGCTCTTTCAAGCCATCTAACACTCATAACTTGGAGCCTTAGCACCAGAAAGCAGAAGAACAAGAAAAGGCAGAGGTGAGGTGTGGGGATCGGAGCCCCCACACAGAGTATACATAACTCCACTGATTTGAGCTGGGTTTCTGAGAGGCTAGGAGAGAAGGAAGAAAGGGCTTTTGGTATAAAAGGTTGATCTTGAATTGACACCCTTTGATTCAGCAAGCTGACAAGACCTTGAGTTTTATGGGACCCCAACCCTTGCTGAAGGGTTGGAAAGACTGACACTGACCAGAGCTTTATATCGGTGTTAGGAGTGACCTCTGGTAAGCTTGTAGTAAGTGGATAGGAACTTTTATTTTTGTGTGTGTTCTCTGAAATACTTTTTTGCCTTATGAATTATTATGCTTGCTTTAGAAAGAGCTGTGTGGTAACTTCTAACACCGGGTAAAAACAGTCATTTTCTTAGGAGAGAAAGCAACTCATGGGTGCTGGTTGTTAGGCAGACTGGCTTACTGGAGATATCACAGTGTACGGTGGGAACTATGCAGCCTTAAACCCCTGTCAGAAGGGAGTGGAATGAGGGTCCCTACCTAGAGACAGCTGATGGCTGGAGTCCTGAGACCTGAGTGGACACTCCTGAAGTGGACCAAGGATGGGGAATACAGATGCATTTACCCTGAAACTGAGACAGTTGCGATGTGGTGAATTTTTATTAAAGCTGGTATCTTAACTGGTGTGTTGGAGACTGCTATGAAGAATAGTTCTCTGTGATGCTAGCTGCACTAGTGCTTGTGTGGGATGGCGGGGGCGATGTTTGCAGGCTATTTATAGTCAACACTTCTTCATTACAGAGCTTAGTCAAGCCGCAAAAGAGATCCTAATGAGGTAAGGTCTTCACCCTTCAGTTGCTACCAAACCATGCAGATATATATGTGATATGATATACCTGGGAATACTAAACTTCTTTTGAATAACCATGTTTTTCTAGGTAACAGTAACTTTTAAAACAATCTCTTCTGAAATTAACACATACTTGAAGGGTCAGAATATGCCAGGATTTAGGACATGGAAAAGTGCTTTGTTCAGTGCGTGTACATTTTAGAAGTTTTCACTTTGCTTACATTTAAGGACATTTATGTTATGTAATTTGGTGGGCCTCATAACTGAGCAAACAGTAAGCTTGTCACTAAAATTCAACAAAGGAGTGATTTTCAGCCAATGAGCACCTGGTACTGGAGGGAGAGAACTCAGAGTTAAATACTTCATGTCATGAATTAATTTATGTAATAACGTGGAGTTTAATATGGGAGAAAACTTGGGGAATAAAGTTACTGTTTATATAAAAAGACAGTTATAGAACCTTAAAAATTAGAGATGGAAAAACCCATTTTGGATAATCTAATTCATCCATTATCAATGGAAGATTGTTCACTACAACATATTACTTCTGCTCTGTCTGGTCTAATTTTTGAGGTTTTGGGTAATTAGGAAGACTGTCATTTTCTGTATTCCTATTGCTTTTATTCTGATATGTCCTTGAGTTACTCTCCCACAAGTCCAGCTTCTTCCAAAGTAGTAAGTACGTGGAAACAGAAGTCTCTAAACAATCAAATTTCAATTTTGACTGTGTATTTAAGATTGTTTTTGACCTCTCAAAGTATATCAGCAGGCAGCAATCCACCTAAAATTACTCCTATGTGATGCTCTGCCATAGATTATTTGGGAATGTTTATGGGGACATCAGACATCGGTTTTGACAGTCATATAAATCCAGAGGCTTGCACTTGTACAAAAAGTCTTCTAGCATTTTCTTGATGCATTATGTTTTACAAAAAACTATTCCTACCAGTTTGACCTAGTAACTCTAACCTTAGATGATATCAATTTTAAGGATTAGGAAGTATTTTGGGGGGGAATAATCTTAAATTTGACAGTGTGTTGCCATGGAAATCATTGTCATCTCAAAATTAGTGCTATGAGTTCATTGTGATACCAAGTAGGAAGAGAGAACAGAGAGGTGAGGATCATCGAGCTCTTGTTTAAACAAGATTATCTTTAAGAACTTTCAAACATGACAAGTGCTACTCCAATTTGCTTTTGATGGGAGTGGAGGAGGTGGGATGTGTGGGGAAAATACCAGGGCTAATGGAAAAGGAGGTGAACAGAGAAAGTAGGGGTTAGAACTGATTGGAGCAGGAGGTACTGTAATCACAGAACAAAGAGGGAAGGATTGTGTGGAGTTAATGGGGAGGCTGAATGGAGCAATAGTCAAAAAATTGGGATTGCTGTACAAGCTGAAGCTGAATCCCTGGGGGAATGCAGTAGTGCAGAGCAGCAGACTGGAGACTGGGTATGTGAGGGTTAAGTATCAGGGAGGGAAGAAGTGCAGGGGAGGGTCAGATGGAATGTGCAGAGTGGTGTATGGAATATGGATGAAGTCAATGGAGTATGAATATGGAGGGTCAGATGGAATATCCAGAGTGATCAATGCAGGTGGTGGGTAGCTGAGGTAGTACTGCAGGGATGAACTGGGATGTGGGAGAAGATCTGGAAGGGTCAGCTGCTGATAGGAGTGGCTACTCCCAAAGTACTGCAACCCTTAAATATGAGATCAGCACCAGGAAACATTGTCTGATGTGCTGCAATTAAAAGGTTAAAGCCTCATCCACTACGAAGTTTCCTTTAAGGAACATTCTTCAGAGGAAAAGAAAACTGCCTTTAAAATATACGTTATTGGCAACAAAACTGACAGAGGTTTCAGCAAAAAGGGAAAGTAATGTAATTTTGCTGCTTTTACTGCAGCAGTGTGCACAGCAGTGTAAACTTCTCTTGGTCACATTTCAACAATGTTTACCCTCAGAATGGAATAAAGAGTTGTCATTTCTGTCTTTTCTCTTTAGGACACATCTGACACAGAAAGCAACTTGATCTTGTTATCAAAGAAATATCATTTTTTCTGAGATACTTTACCTTATAGAAACCTATTAAAGGAAAAACAAGAAGACATTTTTTTTCCTCATCTTGATGCAGGGAGATTTAGGTCTATAACTTCCATTCATATTAACTCTGATCACAGTTTAATCAAAATATCCCCCAAACACTGAGCTCTCTCCAAAGTTGATTTGTTTGTGGAGTCCATCTTCAAGATAAAACATTTTCCCATCTGATATGGGAATGAGGCGCTTTCTGTGCTTTAGTAATAATATGTAGCATTCTTTATGGCTTCACAAGTAAAATATGAACTATCTTGTGGATGAGGCTCATGGCTGGGGTTGTGTCCACAGCTCTGCTACAGACTTGCTGGTTGAACTTGTGCCAGGTATTTCATCTCTCTGTGCCTCAGTTTACTCATATGTGAAATGGAAATACTTTGCTAACTCCAAAGAGAGTCAAGGCTTAAAACATGAATGAGTGTTTAAAGTGCTTTAGAATTTGGTGGATGATGCCATTTAAAAAGTACAAGATCTGTTCAAAGCACTCTACCAATATTAATTTGATTGATTATTTCAGTTTTCAGATGAAGAAATTGTGATACAGAGGTTGCAGTGAGTGGACATGAATGCACAGGAGGAAAGTTGATGGTAAAAACATCATGCTGGAGTATGTATGTGGAAGCATGGAAGGCTGAATGAAAAGAATTCAGGAGCTCCTGGATCTGAGTTACGTGCTCAGTTCTCTAGCCGTTTCTCCGTATATGATGTTTTAATTATCGGTGTCAGTATCTTTTAAGAGAGTGTCAGTGAGTTCTCATTGAATTGTAATAATTAACTTTATTTTAAAGCTGATTAATCTTTGGGCAAAATGATTTATGATATTGAGAGGAAAAGAGTCATTTGAAAGGTTTGTACGTTGATTATAATATGGGAAATCAGTGCTTCCCTCACACATGAACAAGAACTACCGTTAGTGATTCAGGAACATTTCCAGAATGCCCTCCATTTCAGAGATAGCCATGCTATATCACCAATGCCAAATTCAGATTGCTGATGAAACAGAGATAATTTTCACGTTAATAAGAAAAGAACAAACAGAGAGAGAGTTCCTTCTACCCAGTTAGATTTTTTGAGACTTGTTTGGCTAGCTGAGAAAATGCATACTGGAGATATAAACGCAAATAAACCACAAATGGGCCAGATCCTCAGCTGGTGTAAATCAGTGTAGCTCCACTGACTTAATCAATTATAATTTATTAATTTGATATCAGTGGAGCTGCCATATTTATTTCAGTTGAAAATATTGCTCAAATGAAGCTTAGTTATTTTGAAGCTGTACTTTCATATATCTATGCATATGTTTGTATATATAACTATATGTCTCTAGTCCTTTAAACACGGATGCATGAGTATAACTTTGCACATGAGTACTCTACTAAATTAAATTCTAGTAAGATTTTTTAATATATAAATATAAATAGTCACAATATTTAAAACAATAATAAAGAATGGAGTAATATTTTCAATGTATTTGGGATTGATGTTTAGCATGCTAGAGAAATTGCATGCAGACCCAAAAACATCAGATTTGTCAAGCATTGGTCTTCTAACATGCTGGTAATGTTAAGTTTTACAGTGTTTGCTTTTGCTACATAAGCATTAGCCAAACTGAGAGCACTTCTACTTTGCTCTGTGTTCAAACTGTCCTTTTTAAGGATGGTGGAATAAACTGGGAAATTTCATAGGTTTTTTCCCAAAGATTAATTTTGATGCATGTTTAATTTCAGCAGTATTTTTCCAGTCATCTTAAATGAAACAAATGATTAAAGAAAATAAAAGCCCTGATGCAGTATCAAGGAGAAAGTAATCTAGGAAGGAGTGGGTAGTCATCTAAAAAGTTTATCTGTGCAAATGAAATTGTCAAACCAGACAGATTTGGGGTGGGTGGATGCTGGCTGTCAGATATTGCATATCCTGTATTAGGCATTGATAAGATGTGACTTACATCTCAGCATGTTGGGGCCTCTGGTAAGCTTATATTTCAAAGAAATGCAGATACATTAATATGAATCTAGAATTTAAGTGAAAAGAATAGTCAGCTATCCGGCCATGGTTCATGAATCACAGCAGTTTTTGTTTAAAAAGCTGGAGCTAGGCAAACTGGGTTTGAGGCTATGCTGAACTTGATGCTTTAACTTTACTCAGCAGTCTACTGGAAGCACCTACAGGTGGGGGAAAAAAGAACTGAATCGGGGATGCTGTGCTTACTTATACAAGAAAGAAAGGAACTATTAATGCATGATGATAGTCTCGAGTAGCATTCACCCTTCTATGAAGTCCTGAATAACAAAAGGAATTGTGACATGATTAAATTTTATGAAGTGATACACTGATTTTTTGAAGCATATTTATTGCTGAACTGTAGGAGGTCTGTAAGGTCTGTTAACTAAAGAAGTTCAAAGATATTCACTGTTGTTGAGTATTTATTTTAAAAAATTCCATCCAGCAGGGTGTCAGATAAAAGGTTTTGGGATCTTCTGTTGTCTATTTAATGCACATTCAGTTTCTGTATAAAACTTAATGGAGCTCTTTCTTTTTTAAGACAACACATGGAGCTGCTAACCTCAAATTGTTAATCAGCCTATCTGTACTGAAAAAACCTATATGTCCATGAAAGAAAGAAGCCCAAGAAGCTTTTAAAAGCATGATTATGTATTTTAATAGGTGATGAACCATCTCACTGGTGCATTCTCATTTCTCTGTATAATAAAAAGGCAAATATATTTCAATGCGTTTTTCTTAAAATAGAGCAAAAGGCTGCTCTAAATATTGTTCAGTTGTTTAAAGTGCTTTCTTCCTGCGTAAGATTGTTTAGCAAACAGCAAAGGACAACTGGATTTCTATTAACTCTACAAAGAAGTAGCTTGTTCCATTTTTGTATACTGTTCCTTTATACTGAGGAAATGAAACATAGCCACATGACATGCCTTATACTAAAATATACAGCTATAAGTGTTTTCATACATGAAAATTACAAAAATATAATATCTACTTGGCTCCTAATCCTGAAAACATTTATGTATTCACCCACTTACCGGATATTGAGCCCAATAACTTATGTCTTGATTAAAGTATATATTCCAGAAAGGTTTAAGAATAGCAGCCGTGTTAGTCTGTATCCGTAAAGAAAACGAAGAATACTTGTAGCACCTTAGAGACTAACCAATTTATTTCAGCATAAGCTTTCGTGGGCAAAGACATCCATCTTGCTTTGAAGGTATAGAGAGAATCCTCTGCTTTCCTTAGTAGTTTGTTTCAGTGGTTAATCACCCTCACTGTTTTTAAAAAAAAAAAAAAAAAAAAGTGCCTTATTTCTTATTTAAATTTTGTCTGGCTTTAAATTCAAGCCATGGGTTCTTGTTATGCCTTTCTCTGCTAGATGAAAGCACTTTAGTATCTGGATTTTTGTCCTCATGAAGATACTTATATATTGTACTCAAATCACCTCTCAGTCTTTTATACAAGGTAAGTAGCTTGAGCTCCTTAAGTCTTTTGGTGCAAGGGAATTTTTTGAGTCCTTGAATTATTTTTGTGGCACTTCTCTACAACCTCTCCAAGTTTTCATTATCCTTTTTTAAAAAATGTGGACACCAGAACTATATGCAGTATTCTACTATGGGGCTCACCAGTGCCATACACAGAGGTACAATCCCTATTCCTGCTTGCTGCCCCCCTGTTTATACATGTAGCCATAGCAGCTATGAATATTTTAATCCTGCCTAGAGAAAATTCTAGTGTGGCTGCTGGGGGCATGGAGTGCCTCATAACATGTCTTTGTGTAGGACCTAGCACAAAGGGGGACTGATTAGGACAGTGAGGTGCTACCTAAATACAAATGCTATTAATAGTTAGCCCCTCTTATAGCATTTTGCTCAATGAGAAGAGAGTGCCTCTTTTTACTAGGTACGCAGTTGGCAATAAGCCATTTGTTCCACAGCACCAGCTTTTGCCCATAAGGCCCCAATATAGCTACTTATGTACAAAAGGCAGCTGAACATGTGCAGCAGCACACATACAGTGTGTCAGGCAAAAATCCTGTTATTGTAGAGGATGAGACATTGGACTGCTCTGTTGTTCTGTGAGAGCGTAACTGCGGCTTTCATAGCTACTGTCTCATTGCTAAAGCTAAGATTTTGTCATGGTTATTTTTAGTAAAAGTCAAGGACAGGTCATGGACAATAAACAAAAAAAATCACAGAAGCCATGAGGTGTCTGACTTTTGCTGGGAGCTGCAGGGAGACTCTACACCTCTACCCTGATATAACACAGTCCTCGGGAGCCAAAAAATCTTACCGCGTTATAGGTGAAACTGTGTTATATCAAACTTGCTATGGAGAGCCGGGTGGGAAAGGCTGTGCCTCCCCACATAGCCTGGCCCTGCCCCCTGACTGATCCCTCAGAACTCCCGACCCGTCCAACCCCTCCTGCTCCCTGTTCCCTGACTGCCCCCTGAGACCCTCTGCCCCTTATCCAACGCCCTGGCCCCAGCCCGGCCCCCTTAACACACCGCTCAGAGCACCATGTTGGAGCCAGACACGCTGCCCCCATAGCTGCCGAATCCGTGAGTGCTCCTGGGCTGGAGCACCCACCGAGAAAAATTGGTGGGTGCAGCGCACCAACCGGCAGCCCCGCACCCCAGCTCACCTCCACTCCACGTCCTCCCCTGAGTTGCGCTGTCCCTGCTCCGCTTCTCCCCCCTCCCTTTAAGGCTTGCCGCAAATCAGTTGTTTGGCAGGCAAGCCTGGGAGGGAAATAGAGAGGGAGGGGGGAGAAGCGGAGCTGAGGTGCGCTCAGGGGAGGAGACAGGCTGAGCGGTTCTTCTGCGCCTCCACCCATTACTTGCTGTGGCCCTCCCCAGGCTCCCCCCACCCCAGCTCACTTCAGCTCCGTGCCGCCACTTCACTTCTAACCCCTCCCTCCCAGGTTTGTGGTAACAAAAATTCGGATATAACAAGGTAAAGCAGCCCTGCCCCCGAGAGCGCTGCTTTAGCGCGTTATATCCAAATTTGTGTTGTATCAGATCGCGTTATTTGCGGGTAGAGATGTATTTCTCAAAGAGAAAATGGGATATCTGAGCCGCTCACCCAAGGTGTCTGTCACCCAAACCCTGCGGGCCCCCCCTCAGGTGTTTGTCACCAGTTGCTGGAACTTTGCAGGGAGGTTTCTTGTCACTTGTTGGTGCCTGTCGCTGGAACCCTGCCAGGACCCCACTGGCTGTCAGCTCCAGAGTCCTGAAGCACAGAATGTCTTGGTCTCTGAAAGTCATGGATTCCATGACTTCTATGGCCTCCGTGACATAAACCTAGCCTTTCTCAGATCTACCAATACCGGTGGATTGCATGTACTTCACATGACTGCGTATATGCTTGCTGGGTTTCTGGGGGACCATTACTTTTTGCCCTTATACTTTTTCCATAGAGGCATGCTTGCACCCTTTCTTTCTTAGGCCCTACTTATCTGTGACTGGATTTCTTTGCATTGTGAGAATATAGTTATTTTCCTCACACCATGTGTCCTGCTTCTTAAATGCCACAATTGTGTATTGTACATAGTTTCCCCTCCTTCTCCCCCTGTGCATCTGAAACAGACATAAGGAAAATTTAGCTCCATATATTTTTACACATTTCAAGGTTGGAAAACCTTTAATGCTTAAAGAAATGTAAAATACACCTTGTAATAAGAAGCTCTCTTCTGTAGAGCTACTTTGTATGCAAATGAGGTTATTTCTTCCTGCAGCAGGATCCCTGCTGCAGCTAATCATCCCACTTGCATTTTCTCATATTTATTTTATTGGTAAAGTTAGGATGTGGTTTTTTTAATCTGACAATTTTGCACTTCTTGGACATCTACATTTTCAGTTAAAAGCTGCCAGGCTTTATTAAGGGCTAAACTCACACGAGAGATATTCATGACATTCTCACACACTTGTCAAGCTTTTTTCTCCACAGTTGCTAACTCAGACTGTCAACCTGTAAAGTGCTCTTATAACATTTGCACATGGGGTGCTGGGGGAGGTGACATAAGCTAATAGAAGGAGTTCATGATAACAGAAAATCTCATTTGTACGTAGTTGAGATGGCAAGCCCAGGGACTTGTGCTTTGATTGTATTGTAATTAGCAGTACTTTGTATTTTAGTGTGATTGCTGCAGAGACAACTACCTTCCTGCAGAGTACGTCTGGCAGGTCGCTTTCTTCTAAAAGGGGTGGACAGCAAAGAACAAGGAAGCAACTAAGCAATCTATCTGGGTTGATTGCAAGCTTCTTTGCTAATCACAGGGATATCAGTCATGATTAGGAATCAAAACCCAGCCTTCATCCAGACTTCCCCATTGTTGTGGATGCAGAATCCATCCTAAAACTATTTCCATTCTAAGTTATAGCCGTGGAATAATGAATGATGAATATCCACAGAAGTAAATAGTAACGAGGGTTCACAAAGACAGCTTGTGATTGTTGTAATAGTTATGTGCAGATCCGTATATAAAGTGATGTCAAGATAAATTTTAATAGATCCTAGAGATGAGGTTTTCTGCATCTCATATTGCCCAGTATCTGTTAGCTATTTTGTTTGGGGTTTTTTTCCCCTTCCGTCTTTTTTAGTTCAGCAATATTCAAATGTCTGAAAATCAGAAAATACAGAGTTAAGTTAAAAACAAACACCCACCCACACAACCTTAACTGTCCCCTTTTGAGCAGTGCCAGTATGCCGATACCACACACATACACTCCCACTCTGCCTTTTCACTGCACTTCCCCTATACTCAAAGGCTGAACCTACTGCCTCAACATATACCACACTTGGCATCTGCTTTACGCTCACTCTCAGAATATCATCTACCCCTGTACTTTCCCTTCTCCCTCATTAAATCCACAGACTGATCTCATATCCCACCTCTCTATTGACAATACCCTTGGCAAAAATACCCCTGTGCTTATGGGGCTGTTGTACTGTAGGCCAGCTGTTGAGGGGTGAGAGCACTGAGCCAGGGTTGGACAGCACACACACTACAGGAACTTGTCTGCATATTTTAAAAAAAATTCTAACCAAGTGAGCACTTTTGTGGACAGCAGTTATTGATTGTGAGGTGCCTTTGGACTCGTGCTTTATTTATAAAGAAGGAAAGATTGGAAAGTTAATAGAAAACTTCATATACACTGATTTTTCACAAATTAAATACAATTTATAAAGCCATCTCTCTGCCAGGGTTCTCAGGTCACTACATAGTCAAAATTGAGCTACAACAATATGCCAAAAATGCTTTTTAAAACCTTTTGAATTGGAGAAAACTCTGTGATCTCATATTTTATTGCTTTCTTTCTTCAAGAAAATCCAGCATCACTTAAGTCTGCTAATGTTGAAATATGCACTTTGCTCACAGTCAGGCAGCTTTGTTATATGTCTGTATTGTGCACCTTACATTATGGCAAGGTAATTGCTTAAATTAAAAGTTGTTGTATGTTGCCAAATTCAGCACTGCACAGTATGCTCTATAGCTAAACAAAATGAGTCTAAGAAGTCTCAGATGAGAAAACCAGCATATAAATCTGTAGAGTTAGAAGAAGGAATACAGATCTACATTGGGAGTCCCTTGTGTGTATATCTATACCAATATATTGTACCAGTAAAGCACTCCTAGAGTGGCCACACCTTATTTCACCATGCTCCCCCCAACACAGATGAGCAAAATAAGCAAAAGCTCTGTTTTGCTAGCATCTACGTTAAGGCCTTTTGCTGGCAAAGCTATGTCATTCACAAAGCACAGCTCCACCTTGCATAGTTGTGTAGATGTGGCCTAAATAAGAAATAACACCAAGTATTATAATGAAACTGAGAACTGCCCTGCACTAATGCAGATATTTAGGATCATAGAAGTTAGAGGTGGAAAAAGATCTGTTAAATAGTGGTATATGTTCTTCTACCAAAGGAAGATATAATCCTTCAATAGAGATGTGCGAATGTTTTATTTGAAAAAGTAATCAGTGAACGTTTGTTAGTAATGGCAACATAGATTGTTGTGGAGGCAACCTTTGCCTTAGATTCCAAAATTGTAGCCCTAGTTAGGGGATACAGAAATTAATGAACATAACAAGGAGTTATCAGTCATACGAATATTAGATAATTCCAATAACATGTTCAGAAGAACTTTATTCACTAACCTTTTGGTGGCTTGAGTCCAAGTTCTATTTCATTAGCAATCTGCTTAAAAGAGAGACTGCACTGGAATAGCAAAGGTATTGTAGGTCATGATGAGGGGTATGACAGGGTGCGACTCGCCACTGTGGCGCCTCCTGCTGGCTGTCCAGGGATTTAGTGCTGCACCCTCTTCTGGTGGTGTCTCACCCACTGTCACCTCTGTTCCTGGATCCATGTCACTCCTAGGACAATGGCATCCTCTTCCGTGACACTGTGCCACACTCGATGTTCCCCCTCTTCTGCGGGGACCTGCAGTCTACCATCTGGACAATCCCTTCAGTGGCAAACTGCAAGTCCACAGTCTAGCCACTTTCCCCTTCAGTGACAAACTGCATTCCATGGTCTACCCATTCCCACATGGCTCCAGCACCCTCCTTGCCCTTGATTCGGGGCCTCAGTCTGCAACCTCCAACAGCCAGCCAGGAGTTCTCTTGTTCCCTCAACCCTTTTTGGCAGCAGTGCTCTGTCCAGGGGGCTAGCAGTTCTCTCAGCCCTTCAGGTGCTTCCTGTGTCCTGCAGCTCCCTTTTTATATGGGCCTGCTTTACCCTGATTGGCTGCTCCCCTCAGCCCCTCTCTGATTGGCAGCCTCCCTAGGGCTGCTTTTAATCCTTTTGCTGTCAATATGGAGCAGACACCCTATGACAGAGTAAATTGACAGAAGTATGGGAAGAAATCTTGAGAGCCATTGTCCAAACTTAAGTCTTTTAGTCCTAAGCCAATGTACTCACATATCAATTATATTATCACTTCACTGTCAGAATTTGGGAACACATTGCATCATTTCTTTTCTTTTTAAATAGAGTGAGTCTGGAATTTTTCAGTAAAAGGCTTTTCTTGCTGGAAAATGCCAATTTGTCAAAAGCTTCCATGGAAATGTAGCAGTTTTGACAAAACTTTGTCATGTGAAGCATGGGGCTGAGGGTAGTGACAGAGAGAGAGAGATTGCAGCATGGTGGTTAGGACACTCACTAGAGATATGGGAGACACCGATCTCTGCTCTGACTGATGTGGTACCTTCCCCACTGGGAGTGTGTCTCTCTGGCTTAGTAAACATGCACAATGGAACAGCCCCGGCAGAAGAGAGGGTGAGAAGCTCCCCCAGCCCAGCATAAACAATAGTCTGGAGGTTAGAACATTTACTTGGGATAGAGGAGAGTCAGGTCTGAGTCCTTATTCCAAATCAGGAGGAAAGGGAACTTGACCCTAGCTCTATCACATCCCAGCTGAGTACCCTAACCACTGGACTCTTCTGGGGGAATCTCTCTTCTTAGTCATGAGAGTTTTCAGATAGCCTGTATTGTCCTGATATAGAGCAAAATCAAATGCTGAAACCTTCACATTTTATCCCAATGGGAATTGTTGTTTTCACCAGCCCTAGTTTTAATTTAGAGATCAAAAACAGAACTACCACTACTACTACATAGTACTTTGAAATCAACCTGCATATTGACATTAAAAACCCCACCCACCCATATTTATCATTAACAGCCAGAGTCCATTATCAATTTGACACTGAATAAATATTTTATTAGAAGCTTATAACAAGAAATCACTGATGATCTTTATAGGCTTTGCTGTGCTTTGCCTTCATGGGTCAATCAATATTTTTCTGTAAATACTTCAAGATGAATGTTCAGTATTTCTCTTATTGGTTTATATAATATGGGCATGTCTTTGCAAACATTAAGCAAAGATTTATTCTGGGAATCATAATACACATTGCTAATACTGCAACATATAAAATTTTATTTTGGGTACATGGTGTATTTTGTTACAATAAGAAGTAAAGTGCCTAATTCTGCAGTCCTTACCTAAAGAAACTCATTAGAATCAATGGGAATTTTACTTTTATGGAGTGTTGGAGATGGCCAAAAGATAGTACTGGTCATTCAGTTTTGAAGTTTATCCTTTATGACATTTGGATAGCAAACAGATGCTATAGTACCAGAACGCAAGTCATTCATGTGATCAAGATTGCTTCCATTGCAGTCCATTTAATGTGCTTTCTCCATAAGTTTTCTTATTTCAAATCCAGAAAAGGAATAGCTTGAATTCACTGGCATAGAGCACTGTGTGGATCAAATAACTTCTCGGTGGTGGTAGTGTGCTTTTTTTATTTTCTTTTTTCATCTTGTTTTGTCTTTGGAATTATATTTTTCCAGCTGAATTGATGTTGAAGCCTTTTATTATATGATCCTGGACTTAATGACTCGAGACACCATTGCAACAGAACATTAGGTTTGTGCCCTGTTAATCAAGTTGGAAATAGAAGTCAGTGAGCAAACAGGGTATTTTTGAGCATGAGAGAGTTGGAGAAATATTCAAATTTGTAAATACCTAAAAATTACTATCTCACTTAGCATACTTTTTGGAGAAAAGAAGACAAAGGAAAGGAAACAATGTTGCTTTCAAAAAATCTCTTTGATGATACGTTCATTGTTTTCTTGGGCCCAGTCCTGCCCTTGGATCCACTTGGGCGGAGCCTGTCATCCATCTGGAACCAACAGGAATTTGACCTGAAATGTGTTGTTGCAACATAAGTCTGTTGGACAGTGGAAAAGGAAAATAGTGGGAATGGGGAAGAAGGTTAAAGATCCTGGGGATTTAAAGTAGAACTTGGAAGATCTCCTGGTAGAATATTGAGTTTTATCTTGTGAAGATAAAAAATGGAGGCAGGGATAGCTCAGTGGTTTGACCATTGGCCTGCAAAACCCTCAGTTGTGAGTTCAGTCCTTGAGTGGGCCATTTAGGGATCTGGGGCAGAAATCTGTGGGTGAGATTGTGGCCTGCGTTGTGCAGTAGGTCAGACTAGATAATCATAAAAGTCCCTTCTTGACCTTAAAATCTATGAGTAAGATCTTAATTTTATGTTTTGCCCAACAAACTGGGAATGCAGACTGAACGAGAAGCAAAGAACAATCATCTTATTGGGACCTTTCTTCTGAGCAAACCCTACTAACCCAGTTCCCTCCGCTGTGTGATACAGTGGTCTATTCAGGATTTGCCTCTGTTCATACATACCATACTGCACTGTGTAATAATACATACTTTTTCTGTTCAGTGTCTCAGACTGATTGTTTAAGTGTGAAATCTGTGTCGGTACTGTGCAGCCAACACATCCATCTGGATAGATAAATGATGTAAAAATGAAGATTGCATGCCTTTGCAAGTCAGCTATAGATGAATACTACCTTCAGGAGTGAGATCCTTCCTTCCTCTCCATTAACCACCGTAAGTGGTGAATGTGGTGGAAAAAAGAAGCATGAGGAGAGTATTGTAGCTGGCAATCAGGGTGAAATTAATGAATGATTAAGTATTAAAGTTCACTCTACAATAGCTAAGGAGATCCCTGGTAATGTTCTTAATCACAATTCAATGAGAATATTGTCATCTATCTCTAGAACAAACATACATACTATACTGTATTGAAGTTTAATGCCTTTCTGGGAAGGTAATGTGAGAATAATTGTTCCAAATTGTTAAACCATACACCTAATTTTTGGTGTGTCGTCTTTGTAATCCATGTTTCTAGTCATTTTCCTCTGTACACAGAACTCTTGCTGGAAGCTTTATTCCCTTTATGAAATAAATTATCTAACTCATTTTCAAACTCTCTTTATTTTTAATTCCTGTTTTGCTGCTGAAAAGACTAGCCAAAACCACTATTTATCTATTAGGATTATAAACTCAGTAGAGGTAGATGCTCCCCCTCTTATTTATTTGTAAGCATGCAGCATGCTTTATGTACTATATACATGTTTAAGTTACATGCTGAATTTTAGCTGAACTCTTTGGGTCTTATAATTCTATGTATAAAAGCAAGGAGTTGTTTCATAATTACCTAAATGCAGTGTCTTATTATGCCCATATTTGTTCTTTCTACTGAATAGTTTGGATTTGTCTACTCTGTTTTTCCTCATGTTGTAGTGAATGGGAGCAGTACTAAGCCAGAGACAAATGTTTCAAGCATAAAATGGAGGAGGAAAGAATTTTATATTGTTATGCGTGTTCTACTGGTCTGTGCAAGGTTGGGAAACCATTAAATTTGGAGTTCTGATCCCAACTCCTGCCGCCATCAGTGCAACTTTAGTCAAGTCACTTAACCGCCTTGTCTTACTTTCCGCATCAGAAAAATTGAAATTGAAATAATACTTAACCACGTGAGGGTTGTGAAGCTTGATTATTTAAGATTTGAATGGGGTATTTTGAACTTGTATTGTTAGTATCGTAAATATCCTGATGTAATGAAGCATTTTTCTTCTTGGAAAAACAAGATGATGAGAATCCCTTCAGAAGAGGGTTTTGCTGACATCTAGGTTGTCCATTTCAGCTCAGTTGTGAATTTGTGCAACAGTAATTAAAAGCCTATGAGAATTTGTCATTTTGACGTACTTTAACAGAGGAAACTATACTAGTCAAGTCTAAAGATTTTTTAAAAAGTTGGCGTTGTATCAGCTTTATTTGTGATTTTGTCCCACGTTATTTTTCTTTATGCTTTGTTTTACCACTTGTCTATTTCTAGTAATTTCTGTTAGTCGTGGTTGTTTTTTGTTTTTATTTTTGTTCTTACTAACTACGGCAGAAGAAAAAGTTACATTCTGAATAGCATTGGTATAATATTATTTTCCATTAATTAAAAAAAATTTGTAAATTACAGGTATTCATCCTTTTCAATTAGTATTGACATTTCAGCTCAGGGGCATTTGTCAAGAGAAGTGTCCAGATGATCTTGACAAAAACCACTAGACCTTACATCAATAGTTTATCCTAGTGGGAAGATATTTATATGTAAAATTAAGAAGAAGAAACCATGTGAAATACACATTCTGAATATTATTATTTTAATCGGCTAATGCAGACTATTAATATAACCTGTACAAGGATAATTTGAGTTTCAAAGTTGACTGTTTGAGAAGAAAAATATGTTGTGGTTTTTTTGTTTTTGTATAGTCAGAATGACGTTTTGTTTTTCTGAAGTCATACTGCATGTCCCTCCTTCCTGGTCAAGTTGCTACATCTAAACATCCAACCAACCTACCCATGAACCTGATTCGCCTACCAGTACCATAGTTTTCTCAGTGGTATACACATTCACTGACTCGATAAGAGTTATTCCCATTCTACATCTATGCCGCTGAGATTAAAATGAAGCATTCATGGCATTGACTGATGCACAACATCCCATTTTAGGCTAAAAATGAAAACTACCTTTGAATTTCGGTTTGCTTGTAGAGATTGTTGAACTGTGAGTGCAAACCTAAACTCTGTATATGGAAGAGCAAATTAAATGGATACAGTTACCCATGTTTTCTCATTTTGAGATGAATTATGGGACAAATCTGAGTGGAGTCCTAAGAGGAATTTAGCAAAGTAACAGGCTAGACTGGCAAATTACCCATTTATTCTGATGATACAAAGAAACAATTTTACCTTTACATCAGACATGCTAGTTAATACACTTGTTTTTGTTTTTAAATATCTTTTTATCAAACTTTGCATTATTTGTTTTCTGTATTCATAGTATATTTGGCTTTAGCATGGCTATAAAGGCAGCATGTTTAAACTCTGATCCTGAAAATGCTAAGTTTAAATGCATGAGTTGTACCCTTAATAAATCAGACACTGCACATGAGTGAAGTGAAATGTAAGCAAGGTATGGGCCTCAATTACTACCAATATTTTGTGCTTGTATTAAACAAGATACTCCTGAAATGAATGTTTTAATAAACATGAACATAGTATCTGTAATTCTAATGGTGTGGTTTCTACCCTATGGTTGCATTGTGTTCTGTATAATATGGAACATGATTTAATCTGACTTCTGTCTCAAAATTATTGCTATGTTATTAGTTTCCAGATAGTCCAAGAAATTTGCCTATTCTGTGATATTTATGCATATTAATCAATTTTGCAGTATTGCTTCTTCACTGGCACTTGTATTAAGTCTTTAATCCAACGTGCAGATTTCTGCATGGATTTTCATATCCATTCAAATTTATTTATTTATCGGACCAATAGAGATGCCAGTGTAATAAACGCACCAAGAAATCTGTTGCCTACAGCCAGTGACACATACCAGGGTACAATGTGCAGCTATGTCACCCTGTCCTCCAATCTTAGGTGCTTCACAGTGCCTTGCTGAAGTAGCTCCCATCTGGGCTGCTTGCAAACAGCCTGCCAGCATGCAAGCTGCACCCTGCATGTCTCTAACTGCAGCCTGCCAACCACACTTGGGTTGCTCTTTGGCTGCCACCAGCCTTAATTATACAGCAGAGTGACCCCCCGACCCTAGTCTTAGATCTTTCCCCAGAAATCTATGTCCTGTACTGCCTAGGCATCTCCTGGAAAATACAAGTCATATTAGGTCCGCTATTTCTTTAAAAGAATAATATGCATTCAACTTGTCACCCCAAATAGAGTTTTCCAGACACTTCAATTTAAATACACTGGGTTAAATAAAACAATAAAGCATGTTTATTAACTACCTGGACTATCAGAGAGTGGAAATTTCCCGAATTTACTTTATAGAGATTTTTGGACTGCACTGCTGTGGACGATTATCAAATCCAAGAACGCAAGCAGACCTAGATTGCAGGGAACCTGTATACCACGAAAAATGTTAACCCTTTGTTGCTGTAATATTTTAGAAAAAATGTTTTGAGAGTTTTGACTGGCTAGTACCCTGCACAGAATATTATTATTTTTGGAATTGATGGATTGTCTATTTATTTATATAACAGAATGTATTTCTCATATTACTTCTCAAGACTGACTTTTTAAAAAAATAGCTTGATTTAAAATCAGTAACCATGTAGATTGAAGCTGTACTACAGTAGTGAGGACTCATGATGAATTTTGTTATGTTTTCAGATATGAAGCTCAAGTTGTTTGAATTTATCTTTAGATAACATTAACTGGGAGGATTTAGAGAACATCCAAAGCAGATCAAAATGACTAATAGACAGTATGTGGCATTTAAATCTCTAACTGTAATTTATAGATCTGCAGGGTACAATTTTTCTAGCCTTATATTATCTTTTATAAAAAAGATGAAGAGCCTTTTAAAAAATCACAATAGTCTTGACTTTCCCCATAAGAATACAGAATAATTTACTTAGTCTGTAATTCCTATATAGTCACTCAGAAGTGCAGAATCCTTTATAACTTGTACTTTTCTCCAATCCTATTTGCTCTTGTTTGTTCACGTATTATCTTCCCATTTGGTTGTCCAGACTGATAACCTTTGTGTGTTGTAATGGATGTTCATGTGCAGCAACAAGGAATGATTTAAGTTTTCATTTTCTAAATTTGGAATGCTTTAATACAATGTTTGATCAAGTTAACCAAACTGTGTATAGCTGGGGAGCAATCTGTTCTGACCTGACTCTGCTTCCATCTTCCAGATCAGTACAGATTGCAAAGCTGTAGACGAGAAATAACCCAACTTTGGAGTTGCAATATTAGAAGTCCATTGTACTGTGAAGTTGCTGGTTTTTTAATTCACCAGTGAAGTAATTAAGACAGATGAATTATGAGCTCCAGGTAGCCTGTTATAGTTAAATAAAGGGCCACAAAAATATAGGTACTTCACTGTTGGTGAAATAACGTTTTTGGAACACCACTGGTTTCTTTTATGAGACATTTGACTAAACAAAAAATAACCATTGCTGCCTGATCAGTGCAAGTCTTGGGAAGTTATGAATGCTGGGTTCTTTCTCAGGAGAAAGGATGACCTGCTACACAGACGAAAAATCACTCCCTAATCCAATGTCCTAAATTGTAAGGAGTGGCTTTAGGAGAAGAGAGAGGTAAATGAGCTCCCACACCTTATGCTTCCCTATTTTCTGTTGACCACTTTCTCACAGTCGAGAAGGTCAGTCTCTGTCTATGGGTTCTGAGTGAGATTTGGCTGACATTACACTTGAACAGGCAAGAGTGACCAAAGAAGCCACTTAATTTGTGTGTGTCAATTCAGGTTGTCTTGAGGCTTCTTATTAGCTTCACATTTTGCTTTGTCCATGGTATGAAGTATTATTCCTAATCACTTGCTTCCAGAAGTTTCCCTAGCATAGTTTTACCTTCAATTTAGTTAAGTTTCTTCAGGGCAGAAATAGGATTGGAAAAGTCCATCTCCCTGAAGTGGAAAGCATTGGAAAGTTAGAAGTAATTGAAAAAGGGCTTAAAGTGGAAACATTTGGGCAGATTTAACTTGATGTGTCACTAGTACTTCAGTTATAATACAGATCCATAGCTGGCAGCCAAAAAATTCTCAGTGGAAGCTAAAGTAGTAGGCATCTCATTTCCTCTGCTTTTTGCCTTATGTAACTTGAAAATATGCCAATATGTGCAGGAATATTTTAGGTAGCTTTATGCAAGTCACTCATTTTAATCACTCAAAACTACAAGATGTGGGCTGGTGAGGATACTAGGATAAAGACTTCTTTTAGTATCGTGCTTTTACTCCATCTGTATTTTTATGTAGATTTGTGTTTTTTAAGAGCTCTTAAAGTTTTAGTTATTTTTGACTGAAAATGTAGGAAAGAGTTCAGAGCACTGTATTTTGGTGTAGAGGGAAATGGTGTTTGCAGTGTAGATTTTGTGAGGGCAGTTGCTAGGATATTGTTAGGATATAGTCACAGATGCACCGCTGTTATCGTCACTACCATGTACATGCCAAGAGACCATAGTGTGATCCCTTTGTACGTTATGGTGAGTATTTACTCACACAAGTAATCTCTGTAAGGTCAGTGGAGCTATGCTTACCAGCATAAGGTGATGTAGCTTTAAGTGCTTTAGGCCTTTTAATCAGCATAACATTTAAGCTAGTGCTTGAGTCTGTTCCTATTTGGAGCAATACTTAAGCTCATGCTTAACTGCAGTACTAAAGAAAGAATAGAGTGCTGAGCTGGGGACATAGTTTTGGGTTGAGCTAAACTGTCGCTGCTGCTTAAACATTGTGAGCATTTAGGACCTGACTTTCAGACATGTTGAGCAAACACAACTCCTGATTGATAGAAAATATGGTATAGTAGCAATGGTAAAGCTGCTGCCCTAGAAGCTGGAGAACACAACATAGATATTACTGGACAAACCCACAAAGTTTGGAGGAGAGAGTTTCTGGACTACAAATGGTTTGAGCCTGCTGCTTGAGCTGTTGGGGCAATTGTGTCTCAGCATGTGTAGTTGATGAGTGTAGAAGGAGCAAACTAGCAGCCACAAACAGGCAGGATGAGGAAATTCCTTTACTTCCTGTGCACGTCAGAGTAATGAAAGAATGAAAGCTGTTGTTAGAGAAGCGAACACAGGAGAACCAGTGTGAGATAGAAAAACCCACAGAAAGCACCATTAAATCATTAGAAGGGGGTCTCCATTACATGAAATTATCATTTCCATTGGGCAGAAGTCTTTGTTTTCATCAGTCATTGCTCTTAAATCTCTTCTCTGAGATATGTCCTGAGAGGTAGATGTGATGGTCTAGGCTAGGAATTTATATTGCACTAGTAACCATACTATCTGGGAGCTAGCTGTGCAGACCTGCGTATTTCATCAGTATGGCTTTGGTACAGTTTCATTGTTCGAAAGTGGGATGTGTAATCATGTGCACTTGCTATGTTGCACTTCTTTAGGAAAATGATTTTACAGAGTCTTAGAGTTTGTAAAAACTTTATGGTTTGTTGTATTCTTCTATATATAGACACTTAATCCTCCCTCTTAATCAAAGTGTACTTACTGGCCTAAGAAGTGTTTAAAATCAGAACTAATAAATAACAGAAATGTCTAAATACATTGGAACAATTTTTTCCCTAACAGTGATTTTAATGTCTAGTATAGGGGTGGGCAGACTATGGCCCAGGGGCCACATCCAGCCCTTCAGACGTTTTAATATAGCCCTCAAGCTCCCGCTGGGGAGCAGGGTCTGGGGCTTGCCCCACTCCACATATGCTAATGGCTCTACACGGCTTCTGGAAGCAGAGGCACGTCCCTGCTCTGGCTTTAAATGTGTAGGGGCAGCCAGGGGGCTCCACATGTTGCCCCCGCCCCACGTGCCACCCCCACAGTTCTTATTGGCCGGGAACTAATGGCCAATGGGAGCTGCAGGGGCAGCGTCTGTGGACAGGGCAGCATGCAGAGCTGCCTAATTATGCCTCTGTGTACGAACCAGAAGAGGGACATGCTGCTGGTTCGGGAACTGATTGAAGCGCTGTCTGGAGCCTACACCACTGGCCCCCTCTCATGCCCCAACCCCCAGCCCTGATCCCCCTACCACCTTTGCAACCCCTCGGTCCCAGCACAGAGTACCCTCCTGCCCCCCCAGCCCCTCATCCCCCGCCTCACCCTACATCCCGCACCCCGAGCTGGAGCCCGCACCCTCCCCACACATCCCAACCCTCTGCCTCACCCTGGAGCCCCTCCTGTGCCCTGAACTCCTCATTTCTGCCCCCCACAGAACCCCCCACCCACTCAACTGGAGCCTCACCCCCTCCTTCAGCCAGCTCTCAATTCTGTGAGTATTCATGGCCCCCATACAATTCCCATACCCAGATGTGGCCCTCGGGCCCAAAAGTTTGCCCAGCCCCGTCTAATATCTTTAGAAACAAAAACCATCACTGGATAGAATGGGGGAGATTTTCTGTTTTATCAGACGTATAAAATGTGTGTCTTGTAAGGTGTCAGGATCTGTCACTGATACAAAACTGTCTCCCTCGTCTTATTTACAGATACAGACTAACACGGCCGCTAATCTTAGAACTGATTAGTGTTCATCCTGCACCTATAAGAGTAATTCCAAGTTAGGGAAAAAATGTTTTTCCAGCAGGCCATATTTCATTAGAGACTGAAAGTCTAGGAATATTGGAACTTGTGCTTGCAGAGATGGGTTAGTGGGCAGAGCGCAGGTGAGATAGTCAGAAGTGACTTATAAATGCAGTTTATCATATGGAAATCACAATCACCACATGCTACATGTGTACATAAATCTACAATAATGCATGTACATTTATAAGGGGGTAATTGGTCACAATGGATATTCATTTCTAAAATCACTTTTTTCTTCCTATCTATAAGACTAGTTAGCTGAAAAGAGTAAGATGGAAAAAATGATTTTACGCTTAGTTTACTGGCTGGCTAGCTCGTCAGAAACATGCTTCATATAATTTCTTCGCCAAAAGTCCTATAGTAGAATCTTGCAATGTTTTAACTTGAAGCAGCCATAAAAATACTGCTGTGTGAGGTAACTGATTGTATAGAAATGTTTGAAAGTCCTGCTGCAGTGAATTTATCAAGCGGTTCGCAGTTTAGTTAGTTGAAAGGATGTATTATTCACTAAATGCATTAGCTCCTGGTTTGAAGAAAGATCTTGACTGCTTAAAGATGGAAGATAGCTCAGTTAAGAATTCTTTTTATGACCACTGACTACTTCATTTTATATTCCCTATATCTTTCTACACTTGATTAAATACTGTTGTGGCACTCATGAGGATAATTGGGATGAGCAAAGGCATTACTAATAGGAAAAAATTGCTGCCTCCAGCAAATACTTTCTCTGATTAGTTAAAGTGCCATCTTGTGAGAATGTGATTAATTTCAAATCAGAACTTTAATGATGCACCGATATAATACCGTATGTGGGTCATTTGTTCCCCCAGCCCCAAAACATCTGCTGGGCAATGAGGTGGTTCCTATCTTCGAGTTGTAACTGTATGATGACCATTAATTAAAATAGGGCTTCTTTGTTTGACTCATGTGGTGTCTTCAGTGTGGAATGTACTGTTGTTCTGAGCCTCATGTCAAAAGTCTACAGTAATAAATATACTAACTTCTTTCATTCAAACCAAATTTGAGAAAGAGAAAATGCTTTGAATTAACTTAATTAATGAGAGGCAGACTGAGGAGACCTGAGTTTTATACCCCATTCTGCCGCTGACTGACTGTATGACTTGAAAAGGCCTCATCTGTAAAATGGGGCTAAGACTGAATTACTTTGCAGATCACTTTGAAATCTTGAGGTGAAAGGCTAGAGGAGTACAATTCTCACTACTCTGTGAACAATTCCATGATTCATCATAGGAGGCTGATTCTCAGCACTGAGATTAGGCAGGGATCCAAGCCGTTGAACTATATGCAGGGCAGAAGATGATTCCATATGTTCAAATCATACTTGTCATGCAGTTGAAATTAGATAGAATGCTGAAGTTGATGACTTCATTATGACGAACTCAGCTATTTTCAAATGAGTATGATGTGATTATAATTAGGTTTAGCAGAATTCAGTATTTTTTTATAATGTTGATGGATAATATCAATGTTTGTTAAGCATTTTTTATTTTATCAATTTGGACTTACATAGTGACGCAAAATTACCTGGGGGAGGACAATGAGGTGACAGTAGATGTTGAAATTAAAAACATTAAAGCTTTATAACTGTTAAAACACAGATTGTCAACATCATATGTCAAAATTATATATAGTAAATATCCTTAAATCAGACTCTTACTTTGCCTCTCTGTAGTATTGATGATTATTGACTGAAGTATTTTTCGTGTGTGTGTGTACGTACAGTGAAATCAATGTTTACTGACATATATTGATAACAATCTAATTGTTCCACGTCTACTTATAATGTGAATTTTTTTACTGTTCTGTGTAAGGTTCCCTTTAGTGGATTGTGATTTGACCATTGAAGCAAGGGGATGTATTGTGTGGCTATGCCATCTATAAAGTACATTCTAGGGTATGGCAAATAAAAGAAAAAATAATTTTCAACATTGAAGGTGCTACTTTTCAGAAAGGTATATATGGTTGCCATTTGCTAGCATTTGCCAGTGTACAGAGGTGATTCGGTTTGGGGAAAACAGGACTTACTATCCAGTAGCAGGAAAAGGGAAGAAAGAAAACCAAAGGTTTTTTGTTTGAAAATATTTCATTGAATAACACTGCTCTACAGCCAAAATGCTTCTGAAATAAATGTAGTCAAACTTTACTAATTCTGGGCCACTGAGAACGAAAATGATGCTTAAAATTGTTGATTGGCTCTAGTTTTCAAGATATGCTATTGGGTCAGTATATGCAACCCTTGACATGGGAATGGCGGAGGATAAGTGAGTTATAAAGGGAAGGGATCTCAATTTAAACCAGAAATGACTAAAATACATCTTTGACTGGCTCTATGAATAAATCTATGACTGGGTTTGGACAGTACTTACTTTTCAGGCAAAACAATGAATGATACAATCTGAAGCTGGTATTGCATCATACATGATATGAATTGCATCATGTTATTCCTAGGAGTCATGGATGATGCAATCATAACGAAGCTTACATCACTCAGCTGAACAAATTGCCCTATATCAGCTCTAGAAATCATACAGTGTCGTGCTCTCTTATTTGTCAGTGTTTGATTTTGCAAAGGAACACATTTCTGTTTAGCCGAAGTGAGCAGAGATGCCTCGTACTTGTGTGAGCAGTGCAGATAACTTTTGCTATGTTTGCGATGAAGTGACTTTTGCATCCCAAAAGCGCAGTATAACCACTATGGTTAAGAAAGCCTATCACCTTTATTTTGGCTGCAAAATTGGAGATCAGGACAAGAGGTGGGCCCCACACATATGCTGCAACACTTGTGCAACAAATCTTCACCAGTGGTTGAACAGGAAAAGGAAATCTATGCCTTTTGCAGTGCCAATGATTTGGAGAGAGCCAACAGATCATACCAGCAATTGTTACTTCTGCACGGTGCCTCCAGTTGGGAAAGGTGTGTCAAAGAAGAAAAAGTGGACTGTGCATTATCCAAACATTCCATCAGCTAGACGCCCAATACCCCACGGAGAAGGACTGCTGGTTCCTGGTGCACCAGAATCATTCTCACTTGAGTCAGACGAGGAAGAGGATGAAACTTCTGGTCCTGAACCATCAATGTCACATCATTTTCTCCCATCCTCCTCCTCTGAACCACGCCTCATAACACAAGCTGAACTGAATGACCTTGTCAGGGATTTGGAACTACCCAAGAGTAAGGCAGAGCTGTTGGGCTCCAGACTACAGCAGTGGAATCTCCTGGCAGGTGATGTTAGGGTTTCCATGTTCCGTGACCATCAAAAGGATCTTGTCCCATTCTTCTTCATGGAAGGTGATCTTGTAGCCTGCAACAACATCGATGGTGTGATGGCAGCCCTCAACGTCGTTCACGGTCCAGATGAGTGGAGACTCTTCATTGATTCATCGAAGACGAGTCTTAAAGCTGTTTTGCTGCATAATGGCAATGTTTTGCCATCAATTCCAGTTGGTCATGCAGTCCATATGAAGGAAAGCTATGACAACATGAAACAACTTTTGAGGTGCATAAACTATGACCAACATCAGTGGCAGCTTTGTGGCGGTTTGAAGGTTGTTGCTCTCTTGCTTGGTCTGCAGACTGGATACACAAAGTACTGCTGTTTTCTCTGCGAATGGGATAGTCGCGCAAGAGATTCCCACTACATCAAGAAAGATTGGCCACTCTGACAGTCATTGGAGCCTGGGAGGAAAAGTGTTCAGCATCCACCACTTGTTGAATCAAGGAAGATTTTGTTACCACCCTTACACATCAAGCTGGGTCTGATGAAGAACTTTGTCAAGGCCATTGACAAAACACAAAAGCAGCTTTCAAGTACCTCCGTGGAAAATTTCCAAGGTTAAGTGAAGCTAAGATAAAGGAAGGTGTTTTTGTTGGTCCTCAGATTCGTGAACTTCTTGGAGATGATGCATTTGACCATGCACTGCGTGGCAAGGAAAAGATGGCACGGAAAGCCTTCCAGTCAGTGACAATACATTTTCTCGGAAACCACAAGGCAGACAACTACAGGCTGTTGGTGGAAAACCTCCTCAAGGCATACAAAAGCCTTGGTTGCAACATGTCACTAAAGATACATTTTTTTCACTCTCATCTAGATTTTTTTCCACCAAACTGCGGAGCAGTGAGCGACGAGCACGGCGAGCGATTTCACCAGGACATTGCAGCAATGGAGAAACGCTATCAGGGCAAATGGAGCCCATCAATGCTTGCAGACTATTGCTGGACAGTGACAAGAGATGCTCCATTTAATGAATACAAGAGACAAGCCAAGAAGCGCCGAGTAGACACTGAATAGGACTAAACTATGTACATAATAGTTTTTTGCCTTTTGTTTCATAATACATTTTATTTATATAACCCTTTTGCTGATTTTTTAAAGTGTTACATAAACAGGACAGGTGAAATATTATCATGTAAAGCAACCATAAACACATGAAAAGACCTAGGTTTACAATTTATGATTAAAACTCTACTATCTACACAATATACATAGACATAAAATATAAAAATTTAAATATCTTAGAAACAGTAGCCAATCAGTTGTTTTAATTGTCATATTTGAATTCAGCACATCCAAATACATAATAAATATCACATTTTATCTCTGAAGCAGACGACTTCTAAAAAATTTTAGACCGGTGTAATTTACATGGCATGTTTGGCTACTGCAAATTTAACTAAAAATGTTCACCAATAATTTTTCAAAAAAGATTATTTTAACCTAAATGATTTACTTTTAATTGTGAAGTGAGAAAATCATTACAGTCTCCTGTAGTGTATTCAGTATCTGAAGTAAGATTCATAAGTGATATGAACCAATCTAGTTTCATTCAAATGATTTTGCTAAGAAAGAAAGTAAAATTATATACATCAGAGTCTAGATGAATTAGGAGCTAGGGGGCAGAACCCTCAGTTCAGCCCTTTGGACTCCTAGATTTTAAAGCCAGAAGGGACCATCGTGATCATCCAGTCTGATCTCCTGCACATTGCAGGCCACCCACCCACTGCTGTAATAGACCTATATAGAACTCTGTCTGAGTTACTTAAGTCCTCAGATCAAGATTTAAGACTTCGTTACAGAGAATCCACCGTTTATCGTTAGTTTAAACCTGCAAGTGATCTGGGCCCCATGCTGCAGAGGAAGGTGAATATTCAGATCATAATCACTCATTTATCTGATCATTAGAGCTTCAAGCTTTTTATACCAATTACTTTTATCTCTAAGCTTTTTAATCAGAGAAATTAAGCCAGAAGGCTCTTTAAATATGGAGTCAGCAAATGTAAGAGTGCTGTTCTCTAGTCTAATCTTTGCCACTTTTAGTGACATCAGAAGCAATTTCACTGAAACTGTGCATAATGTCCTCACCAATGGGTAATGCAGTCCAAGTAGACATAGCTATAATGTTAGCAATCCCTCGAGTTTTAAGGCTGTAGAGAGAAGCTTCTATAGTATAAAGACCAAAGTTTGCTCTCATTGAGCTCCCAACCCCAATCTTTGATATATTTTGGGTAGAAATAATGGATATGAATATGTCAATAATTGTGTCTATGGAATGCTTTGACTCTATTTGCATCTCTGTGGGACAGCTGATTGACTGTTTGTAGCTTCTCTTCAGTGTTTTCCCAGCTGCATGCTCCCCAATGTTATTCCTCTACTGAATGACTTGCACACATAGCTGAACTATTATGGTTCCAATTCATTATCTTCCAATATGTACATGACCTAGCACCTTTTGGGCACCTTTGCAATACAAATAAGTATAATAATTGTGGACCTCACATTTGTTGGTAGGATTCCACAGAATTCTCATGCTCATAAGTAATTGTTATTAATAGATTTGATCTAAACCAAACATTATTTTTTTTAAAAAAAAGAACCTGTCTTAAATTACTTGGCTTTTTTGTTGTGTGTGTGTGCATGTGTGTACATGTACAAATATATAATTGTTAATTATATTTTAGTAACAATACTCTTTTGTATTTCAGCATACAAAATCAGCTCATGTTGGTATATCAACAGATCAGAAAAGGTTAAGGGCTTGTTTTCATGGGGAAATGAGCTATTCTTGAATAACTCCGATTGCGGGCACTTCTGAAATCAGTGACTTTATTTCAGAATAATTATTCATTTCTGGAATAGCTATGGCAACAATTTCCTTTGTGTAGATAAGGCTCAAATCTTTTCTCTTAGCCAAGCTGTAAGTTGAAACTTCCTTAACCTGTGAAATATAGAGTTTAATGGAGAGAAGATGCTATTTTTCACTACCCTAGAAAAGAATTCTGTGATTTTAAAATAGTCATTGACTGAACAAAATAATTTTATCTTTTTGCTGTGAACTCTGCTTTATGAGATATCACAAAGATATTTACTTCTTGTTGCAAGCAGTGTTAATAATTATTGGGTGAAATCTGCAGGTCTTTTCTCAGTGCCTAGTCTGTTCAGAAGATCAGAAGAGTTCACTGTAGAATCAGAGTGCCTCCCAAATATCAAAAAATAAAAAATAATAATAAAGTCTTTTCTCACCCCCAGTCTATAGAACACTAAGTGTGGTTATTTTATTGGTTGTTTTGTTTGCTGGTTAACATTTGGTTTGTGTGTAGAAATTATGGGAATAAAACTAAGATGAAGAAATGTATTCTACATTTAGTTCTGAAAATGATGGCTTGCCTGAATAAGGACCAAGGCCTGGTCTGCACCTAAAATGTAAGTCGACTGAGCTCTATTGCTCAGGGGTATGAAAAAATACACACCCCACAGCTTTGGTATAGACACCAGTATGTTAACAGAAGAATTCTTCCTTTAATCTAACCACTCTCTCTTCAGTGGCATAGGTGCAGAACTGCAGGTGTAGCGCTTGCAGTGTAGACATAATGCGAGTAACCTGTTTTTGTTAAGGCTGTTGAGTGCTAGCGGTGTGCTCAGTTCAGTTCTTGTATTCAGAAAGGCAGTTACTAGCAACAGTTAAACACTAAAGCATGGGGAAACCGCATGGTGCAGATGCATATGGGTGCAAGTGTTCTTTTAAATATAATCTTCAAGTTTGCAAAACAGCAAAGAGAGGGGGGAATGTATTAACACTTAGAGATCTTGCAGAAGTGTTTCCCTGGAAGTGGCTTCCAAATAATAGGGGCTAGTCACACTTTGATGCTAGGGCATTCTTAGGGTATGGTTACACTTAGAAGATTATAGCGCTATTGGTTATAGCGGTCCCCTTATACAGTAATATGTATAGCGCTATTGTATGTCCACACTCAAGACGCGCCAGCGGTATAGCATGGCCACATTTGGGGCACTTAATGCGGCATTAAGAGCAGCGCATTAGGGCAGGTATCCCAGCATTCAGCTAGGTGCAATGTGCTTTTTAAATGAGGGGGCTGAGGGGGGACACGTTGTGTGTATGTGGAGGGAGAGAGACAGTGGTTTTTCCGTTCTTCTGAAAGCCTGTCAGCGAGCCTGTGTTCACAGAAGGCTTTGTTTTCACACAGGCTCCCTCCTTAAACATTTGCATTGCTTATCTGCCGAGTTAAGAGAAAAACTCTAAAGAGGTACTTCCGCATTCCTCCAGCCGAGTTCAAAACAAAAGGGAAGAGACGTCAATTGCCTTAAATGGCTCTAGGCATCTCCAGAGATCACTTGTAGCGCAGTGGGTGTCCACATTCTTGCTGTAGTGCTACAGCAGCTGCGCTACAGCCCTTATTCCCCATGTGGAGGTGGATTACCAGGGGCGCTATAACTCCACGGTTATAGCGCTCTATGTGCCTTGCCAGTGTGGATGGGGAGGAGATTATAGCGCTCGTGGGGGCTTTATAGCGCTATAAAGTGCCAGTGTAACCAAGCCCTTAGGCTGTATCTACACTTACAAGCTTACAGTGGCACAGCTGTACCGATATCGCTGTGCTGCTGTAAGAGTGTTTGTGTTGTTCTCCCATTGACATAATAAAACCAGCTCAATGAGTGGCAGCAGCTATGTACTCTCCTGACAACATAGCAGTGGGCAAACAAATGCTTATGCTGGCTAAATTTATGTCACTCGAGTGTGTTTTTTCACACCCCTCAGCGACAAAATTTTTGTCCACATAAGTGATAGTGTAGAAATGGCCTTAATGTGAGGGCCAACATAGAAGAAAGCACAGAGCCAAGAGTGCGGAAAAGATTTTTTTAAAAAAGGAATATTGTTTGTTTGATTTATCTGTTAGGGTGGGCATTTGAAGAGCAAGAGTAACTTCAGAATACAAATCAGTTGAAACTCAACATACTCCTAACTTGCTAGGGATTTTTGAAATTTTCACTTCAACTTCCCAATGATTTTTCACTTGATTTTGTGCTCCTAACTCTCATAGGTGCTTATGAAAATCCCACCACTTGGAAATGAGGATATGAAGGGCAGTCTGCAGTATAAGCCCCTTAAGTTTATCGATACAGGATCACTAATTGGCTAGATGAAAGTCCATACAAAGGTTATACTCCCATGTAAGAGTGTTTGACAGAAATGGTATCCTAAGTGTATGTGGCAGAACGTGAGATATAATTGAGAAATTAATTTCCTTGCATTTGGAACCCCCATCTATGGCATTGGAATTAGTTTGAAAACCTGCCCAGATAGTCATCACACCCGCCACTGATATCAGCAGTAATGATTTGTTGTTTTAATTGCGGATGAGTATTAATATTTAAATTATTACAGCTTTGCATTAAAAAAATAAATTTATGATGCAGAACCCTGAAGCTAAAATTGAAGGCAATTATACTAAGATAGTAATATTCTTTTGGTCTTTACACAGACCTGTGATGAGTGTCCATTACTTGTTATGATTTTTAATGAATTTTTGGTAACACTTTTCTAATACAAACAGAGTGCAATTGAAGTTCAAAATAAGTCCTTCTGGCAATGTCGGAAGATTTTCTCGAAATTCAGACTGTGTATTTCACATGTATTTTTCATTTTCCTCTAAGCCACTTGGGGGCAGTAGAACTCTTTATAATACAATAAATGTGTCCATATTTCTGAGAGGAGAGGATGGCTTGATTTCCTACATAATACTATAAGTAAGCCTTTCGATTAAAGCAGAAATTATGAGCTCCTTATTTTCTACTGATAAGAAAGTGATAATGCTTCAGAAGTGTTTAGTGGAAGAAGGCATAGCAAAAGTGTTTTGTGGCACAGAACAGGGGAAGAGAAATTAGGAGATTAGAAATTCCCAGCACTTGAAGTCCATGTCAAGGAAGACTTTTAGCTTTTATTAATGCTGATACTACTGTCACAGCCAGGAAGCAGTAAACCTGTGATGTTATGAAAGTGGCAGTATCTTGTTTCAGGGATTGGAAACATGTGAGGTCGCTCAGCAGTAAAGAACCCTGACAGGTATATTATCTTGTTAAAGCTCCAAAGGGTCTGGCATTAAGCTTAACATTTGGAGTGGATTTGCACCTTGTGTGGCACAGAAGAAAGTGAGCCCCAAAGCCACCGAACAGCTGGTGGACTAAATGTTTTTTGCCTGTGATGTAGAGAAATGGTGTCTAAGTGATACGACTGACCAGCCAGTCCCCATATATTTTTCCTGTGTTTCTGTAAACAGCAGGAAGGAAGAAAAGATGTTTCCTGATTTGTGGGTACTGAATTAGTTTATGCATTGGGAGCAACATTTGTCCCTGTTACAAGGTGAACTCCAAATTTGCACGAAGCCTGTATTTTCCAAAATACATAAAATGCAAATTCAAAAAATAATTTATTTTGTAGAAGATAATCCCTTACAAAACATATTTATTACTGCCATGTTTTTTAAAGTTGAGCTCATTCTAAAATCACATCCTTTATCTAATGTGTACATTAATGTGTATTATCCCAAGGACATTTTCATTAGATATACAACATGGTAATTGTAACAAAGGGAAATATCTTTCTTAGTTGGATTTTTAATATGTTCAAACTTCTCAGTGCTCAATAACAATACAAATAACACGAAGAAAAAACTTATTTTGTTGCAGAGGGGATCCTGCTAACATTTTATTGGATTTCAGTTTATATTAACTTGTTTGTATTACAGTAATGCCTTAATGCACCACATAAGATCAGGTTCTCAGTTTGCTAATCCCTATGCAGACACATAGTAGAAGACTGTCCATGCCCTGAAGAATTTAGTTTAAAGAGATAAGACAGACAATGGGGAGAGAAAACAAGTAAAAAGGGGTGAAGTGATTTCCCTAAGGCCACCCAATAAGTCACTGCCAGAAAATGCATTAAAAAACCCCCTTCTAGTCTGGTGCCAGATCCACGAGACCACACTGCCTCCTGGTTAGAAAACTAGAAGTGAAATTCAAGAATTTAATCTGAGTAAACTCAAAAATTCAAAACAAAGGATAGTTGGAGTTGCCCTGTTTCACCTTTATTTAGTTAGTACAATCAAGTAAAACTGCAAATTTAATCTGATTCATGGGAATGTGGGTTCACGCAAAAAGCTGACAAGTTTCACTGAAACTTTTAAAGAATATATTCTGAGTTCTTAACTTGCCAACAAGCCATGCAACCAGACAAATTAAAATGTTGGTTAGAGTTTCATTGCAAACATCTTTCAATGCTCTGCTTAGAACCTGTTTAAAGGGGAGATAACATTGGTTGGACATGGCAGTGTTATCCTCTGCAGTTTTCAAAAAGGCAATGAATCTTCAGCGTTTCTTGGACTGCTGCCACAGCTCATCTATTAAACATTGCTGCTGAAGAATGACACCTCTGGCATGCAACCACTCCTCCAGAACCGAGAGCAGCATTACAGTGTTTTTATTTTATTTGGAGTAGCCCAGGGCTTGGCATGGGACTTAAACTCAGAGTGTTATGAGCCAAAGGCAGGGATGCTATTTGCTTAACCATGCAGAAATCCAAAAATAGATACTGGCCAAATTTACAGAACATGTTTTATGCTCAGTAAATTTGTGTGGAGTATTTTTGTTTGTATTTAGCATGTTGTGTGAATAGCACTAATATCTGGCATGCCATATCCCAGATTTTTAAAACAATGGATGCAAAATCGAGCACGAGACAGCTACAACTACACATGCATTGGCCATATCTGGAAACACACTGCACATGTGCATATTTATGCATGTGTTACTTTCAATGTGGGGGTAAACAAAGTATACATGTATACATGGTATACAAGTATACATTTTACATTGTTTACAAGTATTTCACCTCTGCTGCAACTCAAAGCCAAAAATTATAACTTTTTGTGCTATACAGTACACTGAAATTTTACAGTGCAAACTACTTCCGCAAGATGTTATGTTTGTATCCTGAGAAGTAAAACAACCCCCTCCCCTTAAATTGTTAAAATGTTTTCATTTTTTCCTTGAATCATATGTCTGATCTGAAACCCTTATTACTCAAAGTGCTATCAGACTGGTCTTCCAAAGTAGTCTAACAAAGCTAACAGGAAGAATGGTCTTGTGGTTAAAATATGGAATTGGAACTCAGGACATCTGGATCCCATCTCAAAGTAGTGGAGTGCCTTTCAAATATTTTAAAATTGAGGTTGGGTGGGGGGTGGGACATCTCTCTCTTATGTACTACTTCTACTCAACCTAGCTTGATTAGTTTACAGGGGCTTATGGGGCCGGGGGGTATAGTGAGTCTGTTTTTTGTCAGTGTGTGTGAAGAACTTACTGAAAGAATAATAGGTATTGAGCTCTGTCAGTGGTGAGTTTAGTGGCAATACTTAACTCTTGCTAGAGTGAATTTCACAGTTCAGGCCCATCTCCTTTGAAAATTCCCCCTATGGCACTCCCAAGTTTCCATCTGTTTGTCAAGAGTTATATTTTTTCAGTGTAGCATAGCTATCAGAGGAGATCATTGCCACGAGGATAGTGATCACTCAGCTAGAGCCATTCTCTAGGTCTTTGAATATCAGGCAATAACCCTTTTTAAAATCCACTTTGTATTTAATGGGGAACCAGTGCAGGGATCAAAATACAGAAATGACTTGTTATGGTGATCTGTGTTTATCAACAGATGGGCTGCTGCATCTTGTACCCAAATAAACTTGTTCAGGGTGTGTGGCTTGGTTTCTAGGCCATGTCTACACTACAGATCTATGTCGGTATAACTGGGTCGCTCAGGGGTCCGGAAAGTCCACATCGTTGAGTGACGTAGTGATACCTACCTTGCCCCCACCACTTCATCTAGACAGCACTATGTCAGCGGGAGAGCTTCTCCAGTTCACACAGTTATCACATCTTAGGGAGGGGGATTAACAACACTGACAAGAGAAGCTCTCCCTTTGGTATAGGCATGTCTTCACTTAGGCACTACAGTTGTGTGCAGCTGCATCGGTGCATTTGTGCCGATGCAGCATTTTAAGTGTGGACCTGCTCTTAGCTATACTGAGTTGCAGAGATCACAGCTATATAATTATTCCATTTACACATAACCTTGAAGAAAACAAACCCGCCGAGTGTAGTAATTTGGCAATAGTTCTTCCGCCTGAGGTTCTCACCCCACTGAGTTGTAGGGGCCTGTAGAGTGCAGGATTCAAGAAAAATAATTTCTCTCTTCATCTTTAGGCTGGATGTAGTTATACCATTAGAGGCTGCTAAAAGAGTTGCTTTGCATGTCAAAGGCACTGGTTTCTCCATTGTCATGCATTGACTTTGCTGTGAGTACAGCAGCAAAGGCCTTTAAGAAGCTGCAGTAGTATGTAAATGTATAAATAACTATTTTCACTTGAGATTTGTGAGAATCTACCTAAATAAAGATATGATAAAATAGTTGTCAGCATAGTCTGGTTACTCAAGGATGGCGCAAGAGCTTGGTACACCTCTATTCCAAACCCAACGGCTAGTGCCTTACTCTGTGGCATATGTCAGTTCACCTGTGTTTGAGACTCCACGTCATAAAAAAAATTGGGATAGTGATTCACCACATAGGAGCTGGCGATTTCAACATTAATGACTCATTACATTTGTTTACAGTCTTCTGACTTCATCATAGTGCAGTATTTACACTGAGTCCATAATCACCAGAAACAAAATAGTGATTCTTCCCATTTTAATTTACATGCATAGGCTCTGTAAATACAGAAGCAGGACTCTGCAGGTGCTGGCCTTGCACTTTCTGCGTCTTTCTGAGTCTTCAACTCAGCACATTGAAAGTATAATCTTCATTCACAGACACACAGTTAAACGTAGAATGTGTATTTCCAGGACCTATACCCATCTCCCTTGACTTTTTAGGAGAGAGCCTTAAAAAGAAAAAAATATTACAAATGTATTGTGATGGAGTGTACACTGCACCCTGTCAGGGACAAGGTTAAGGGAAGCTAGAGAGCCCATTAACCCATTCTGTGGCACATGGAGAGGAGAGAGGTAATTAAGCACTCAGCTGGAGTGGAGCAGAGGGGATGCAACATCAGCTTTTGCCACAAGGAGGCACTAGGGGGTTGTGAGTCTTATATGATATTTTTTAAGACCATCAGTAGAAACACTGATTACAGAAAAAATTTGGTGCCCTAGCTTGGACACAGAAGAGTTCTACTCACCCTCGCTAAGGGCATGACTCGAAGCCAGGTGATGTCAATAGAAAAACTCCTATTTACTTCAGTTGATGTGGATCAGGACCAAAGGCAGGGCATCAGAGAGAATAAATACACAAGTGAGTTACATAGGATGACCAGATGTCCCGATTTTATTGGGACAGTCCTGATTTTTGGGTTTTTTTCTTATATAGGCTCCTGTTACCTCCCACCCCCGTTCAGATTTTTCACATTTGCTGTCTAGTCACCCTAGACTTACACCAGCCTCTCTATCATAGTTGTGCTCAAAGGTCTGGTATGAATGAGTCAGCCTTTTTTAAGGTCCTCCTTATTCTGATAAATTATTTAAAATGATAATGGCATTCTTAAGTTTTTCCATAGCAATGAATGTCAATGGGGTGTTTCCGTAGGATATGTGGGTTGCTTTTCTAACACTAGGGGTGAAGTCATCTAACATTTGTTTAAATTCAGTTGATAAAAACGCTTGGAAGCTTATTCTGATCTCATAGAAATACAAGACCAGTATTCAACTGGAAAGTTTATAGGACAGATAACTGTTTTCTTAAAATGCAAATTTCAGCATTAAGCTACTGTGCTGAAAATCTGTTGTCAGTAGATCATCTCCCAACTGGTTTGCCATTGAGGATTCATCCCTGGGGATATAGTCAATTCAGATTAATTAAATGATGAGAGTAAAGCCTTTGATTATTTGTGTGAATTGTGTGTTCTCAGCACCTCTGAAATTCAGGGCCTAAATGTAATGCATAATTTGAACATAGAAGAAATAGCAACATGCTGTTAGCTGAGTTGCATATGCTTAAACTAAAAGATTGTCATGCACCCATGGCTAAATGAAAATAGATACTGTGAGAAACCTATCCAGTATGGGTGTGTTGTTGATTGTCTATTTATGCTGTAAGTTTTTTGGCCTAGAGACAGTATACACTGAGCACACAGCTGTTAGCAAATAATAAATAATGGAAGTCATTCAATGACAGCTAAAAATTGGGGAGCTCTAGACAATTAGATTAAAATATTATTCCAGTTAATACCAGAGGGCTGCATTCCACCCTCCTAAATTAGGCAGTTGGGGATTATTGGCAAGTAAAAAAGATAATTACAGTGGCATTCCTTCCTTCTTGGTAGAGAACTGCACAAAAACCTGTCAGTGTTTCCATGAGCTTGAAGATTTTTTGAATTAGTAACTCATTTGGGTTAAAAAAAAAAAAGGTAGTGAGATTTTTTTAAGTGGTGACCTTACGTTGCTTTCTGTGCTGCAGATATGTAAACATTATTTTGAGAAATAGGGATTAGGAATACTTTCTAGTGTAGCTAAATCTAAATACAGTATCTCAATCCAAGAACAGTACACTTCTCAGTTAGTATAAAAAGCTACCCAGCCGCTTTTACGCGGGTAGCATACTCATGTTTTTGACAGTTCAAATTGTGAAGAAGATGACTAACTCAATGACTAGATACAGTATATGCTATTTTGTAGCAATCTACAGAGCCTTCAGCAAAGGATGTAATTTGTTTATTAAGTGAATGTGTATTTTCACTTAACACCCCTCTAATAGAAAAAGACAAAGAAGCAGCATATTTTTGTTTAAAAATACTTTATGCCCATTAACGAGATGGAAAGAATTGGATCACTCAAAGAAATATTGTAGGTACCACTTAAACTGCAAAGCTGTACAACCAGCTTTTAGAAATAGCTGAAGACAAATTGAACTAGTAGTTTCACCTTGTAAAGAAATACAGAGTAAGAGGGTGTAGCCTAGTAAGTAGAATGGTATAAGGCTCTTGAGCTCCGTGTAAATATAGCACTGTGGCAGCAGAACTAGTGTGTGTACGTCTAACTGAGCTGGAAATTGCCTTTCCCAGCTGCAGTGTTGTTGTACCCTAAGTACATAAATATTTAACAGAAAGAAAAGGGTAAATTGATAGTGAAAACATTAATTTCAAGCATTCTAACTGTCACAAGTGATGGACAACAGTAACAAAGTCTATAAAGTGTGTTACAAAAACTCAGGAACGGGGGGTTGTTGCTTTCCAATCTTGGTATGAGGTTTCTAATTTAAATAACTCTTTGGGGGCAAACATTGTTGGATTGCATTCTATATTGCTGCCGCTGATGCCATTGAAAGCGTGCATCGGATGTTTTGATTCCTCAAGTTCCCACATCGCTGCCTCTTCATGCAATTAGCATTGGGAGCTGAACTTTTTCTGCACAAGCATTTTTGTGTCCCCCCTTATACATATTGCCTTCAGAATTAAAAAAAAAGGGAAAAAATGAATTTAAAAGAGAATCTAGGGAAAATGTATGCTGGGAGAAAAAATCTGACATTTGAGCAAAACCTTTTTTGAAAGAATGATTTAAACTCCTGTTTACCTGTGAAACTGTTATAGGCTCAAGTTACCATGGAAACAGAAGGAATTCAAATAATATTAGCAACAGCATATCTATTATGGTATTGCATTAACAATGCTGTAGTCAGGGGTCACTTGCAGTTTTATGTACAAGCCACTGTTTTCAGTAATTTATAACCAAGAAAGCAAACAATGTTACAGATAGAAACTGGCATTAAAAACAGAAGTCTCAGCATTCAATTAGTTATTGGGGGTAGAGGGAGAGGGAAAGCTCTTCCCTTTGCCAGTTATTAGTGTTTTATTTAAACACACGCAGAAGAATGTACAATATTATTATATTCATACTCACTAGGTTCAGATAATTTTTTCTCTTACAGAAAAAAATCACTGTGAATCAGTCTTAGCTCCACATTCACCAGCTACTAGTTGCTGTAATGTAAATGACGACATATTTAGAAATGTGCAAACTATCTGAAAATGTTTTAGTGAATTAGCCACTGGACTTTGATCTGCCATATCCACACCCCTTTGTTATATTTGTCTCTCACAGATATTCATGTGAAAAAAGTTTGTGTTTGGATGTTTGTGAAAAATAGATTCTGGACCACGTAGTAAAATTGAGTTTGTTTGCTAAATGAAAGTGATTGATAATCAGTTATAGCGGAAGTTTCCAAAAACTTCAGTTTGTCCAAAAAAGAATGTTCTTCCTTGAAAGTGGATGGTCATAGTTTGCCACTAGAATTGGGGACAGGTGGTGACCATGAGCTATGCTGGTGGTGCCTATGTGAAGATTGTCTCAGTTGTCCCCATGGGGCCTAAATGTGTCTCCTTTGTCAGACATCCCTGACCCAGAGTCACTGCTCCCTCCCTTTTTTTGTTGCTGTTTGGCAGTAAAAGATTGTTTTGTTTCACTCTGTCTTCCAGTTAAGACAATTACCAAAAAAACAAGGTACATTTAAATGTTGCCCAGATTACTGTCTGAAGCCCTGACTTTGCTTTTAGGGGGATTTGACCACAACCTTCCCAACTAGCTCTGGGCAGGTGCATGCACATACTACATCTACTAATTTCTTGGTTACAATGACAGAAAATTCAATAAATGCAGCTGGTGTTCCATGTTCCATAAGGTGTTCAATCAGAATATGGCATCATCACAGGGAAGAACTGTGTTCCCAAAACCATGTGACATAGCCTTGGCAGTTACACGATCACCAGGATGGACAAGGATACATGACTATATCCCTCACCGATAGGATCACATGCAGTCCTTGGTCAGAGCCCTGACACAGAAGACATTAAATAATCCAGACAAGAATCTGACTGTACCTTTCATGTTTGGAACCTTACACACAATTACAATGCCGATTCATTTCAAATGTGGTCCAGCATACAATTTTACAATAGTCTAATTGAATAAATGAAGAAAAATATGCATACATCCTAAAAATTGCCTAATCTGGCAGGCCCAACTTCTGACTTCACACATGGTTACACGCTGTCTCTTAGAGACTTAATCATGCCACACTCATCCTTGTTACAGTCAGCCAATTAGGGATTAGATAGAATACCTTGTTACTAGGGTGACCAATCAAACACACATGGCAAATATAGTTTATACGCAGTGCAGAGACTGAAATTTGCCCATGTTCAGTAATTGCCGATAATAAACAAATTCTTAAAGATAAATAGGGGAAAAAAAGGAAAAAAAATCATCAAAACCCTGTTTGATGTGAATAGGTCACCATCTTTAGGCCTGTCCTGTTGGAAAAGCAGGTGTGATAGACTTTCACTTCATGATCATTTAGTTTACAGACAACAAAATGCTGCTAATGGCAGCCAATCTCAACTGACAGAATGTTTAGTAGAAAAGAGACATGTTTGGCCTAAATTGTTTTGCTTGGCTGACCAATCCATGGAATAATCTTTTAGATTATCTGTGGTACACAAGCTTCCAGTATAAACGTACTTCACATAGAAGGCTGCCATTAAGATTGTATTCTTTCTAAATGCAGGCTAGAGAATACTGAAGGAGCTTGTTTTGTCTTTGGATGTGAAACTTGGCACTATTCATGTGAAAAAGTTTCCCCAACCCATATGATAATACCTTTACTTATGCACATGCATGGTGCTTAATGTTTTTACAGCTGTTGTAATACATAAACTGATCCACAAAGCAAAGTATGTGTTGCTGATGTATTCCTTCTCATAGTAGAAAAGCAATTAAACCAGGTTTTATTTGATCCTTTTAAACTTCACTCTGTAGGGTTTTCAAAGAATATGAGCCTTTGACTGCATTCTTATATGGTTTGTTCTTATCAAAGTAAGAGCTGAGGGCTAGATTCAGAAAAGAAACAAACTTTTAGGCACCAAGAAAATCATTGGGATTCTCCAAACCTGAGTCTGGTGCCAAGGCTCTCTATATAATGAATGGGAAGAGAAGGGCACCTTAGAATGGGATTCGTGAAAGCCATCATGCTAGGTAGCTCCTTGCCTAAGGTAGCTAATAGAAAATGCCAGGACAAGACGTGTGGGTGTGTGCTAAGCCCTGCTCCTCTCTCAAAGATAGGTACCTGCTTCAGGGTTGCAGAGAAGTGCCTCCTTCCGCTTGGGATTCTCAGCTGTAAATTGTCCTTGCATTAGATGCCTCCACTGTTTTTGCAAAAAGTCAGGGAAGAGGGGCCTTCTCCCCCTAAAACTTTTAGCTCAATGGTTAGGGTATTCACTTATTGAGAGAAGCCCCGTTCAAGTCCCCCTTCTGCCTGAGGGGAAAGGGGATTTGAACAAGGA
This sequence comes from Dermatemys mawii, assembly GCA_007922305.1. Classification (NCBI taxonomy): domain Eukaryota; kingdom Metazoa; phylum Chordata; order Testudines; family Dermatemydidae; genus Dermatemys; species Dermatemys mawii. Next base: position 9,062,696 of record ML677327.1, on the reverse strand, counting down.
TCTGCCATTTCTCACATGAGTGCTCTAGCCATGGGATATTCTGATGTGGGGCTCTTCCCTCATCAGGCCCATATATAAACTCATCTATACAGTCCTGATGCAGTAGGCAAGCTCCGAGCATACTTGGCTAAATGGGCCCCATAGGAATGATAGGCTTTCCTCTGACTATCCTTCCCTGGTTCTTGAACTGCTTTGGGGCTTAGATGTCTGAACACATGGTGTGGGGCTGCAGTGGACTCAAGGAAATGTTTACTGCAAAAAATTAGGCACCAAGCAAGTTTAGGCTCCTGCAGGGGCAGCAGAGCGGGGATTTTGTGAATCTCATTAGGACCCGATTCTGTGATTTAGTTGGTTGCAAAGTCTTCCTGTGAAACTAGCCCACTGTCCCTTTAATTTTATAGCTGAAAATATTTAGCAGACACAGATTTATGCATGAAAAGGGTTTTTTTCACCTTTGATACCACAAAGAATGTGATTGTTGTGACTTTTAAAACAAGCACCATGAAAAAGCTCAAGCGCTCTGGAATAATATTAGAACGTAGCATGTAACAGTCCCCTTCTGACTGAATTTTCATTTTTCTTATTCATGCAGGAGTAGGAGTCAAATCTCAGTCTTGTTGGCACACAGCAGTACACACATCACTGTAATTGTGTTACCATGGCTTTTAGCTTGATGCTGCATTGCTTCATGATTAATGCAGTCTTATGTGATTGGTATCTCAATCAGCTCTGTCAAGACCTGATTCTTAGCTATGGATTGGCTGGAACCAGGAATCTTTTTGAAGATACTAATGAGAACATAAAATGAACTTAACTATTTGCCTGATTTCTTGGAGGTGCCCCCACACAAACTCCATGTCAAAAAAAACCAAAGATCTCTCTCAAAAAGAGGTTAGAATAATGTTCCTTATATTTAGCGCCTGCTCCTACATCTATTGAATCCAGTGGTAAAATTTCCCATTCAGTTTGGTGATGTGGTTTGTGATGGGTGAGGTGATTGGGGAGTACCATGGCAGATTAAATTTAGCATTGACAAATGCAAAGTAACACACTTTAGATGGAATAATTTGAATTAAAGGTAACCACTCAGGAAAAAGAACTTTAGATGCTGGCTCAATGGACTCTTAGTCATCCAAAGAACAATTCACCTTAGTCATCCAAAGAACAAACAAAATCATCAGGGAGTTAGGCGAATAAGATAGAAAATAATGCATTACCATTATACAGACAAATCATAGATGAAAACAGATATGAACAGAAGTTAAGATGGCTCTAATACATGTATTTAGGCAATTCCTTTCACTGGTAGTTTTGGAATTTCTCTTTTTTGGTCTTAAATTCACACTCATTTCTGTATAAATTGTTTCTGCAAGTTGGTCAACCATAGAAAATTTGCTTACCAACTATTACAAGATTTATTGTTTCCTTTTTAGAGTATCTCAAATACCACTAAGAAATAATATGATGGGTGGCTCTATTCAGAACAGGAAGCTGCTCATGGTACATGAAAGATATCCAAAAGCTTTACATTAGATACAGAGATTTGTAGAATGCTGGCGAAGTATTCTGCGTTTTAAAATGTTCTTTCTGTTTACTGTGTTATTTGTATTTTTGTTTTCTTTCTGAAGTATGTATAAGAGGGAGAAGGGGAACTACTTCATTATGTCCATGAATTATTCAGTTATGGCTCTCAGCGTTAATATTCTTTTAAATAGCTTAATATTTTCCTTTTAGTGTGTGTCAGATTTTTTCATAATGCAGATTGTGTGCCAAATTTCTGAGCTGGCTACTGTCTTGATGAAGTACTAGCTGCTAGCAATCCCTGCAAACAATTTCAGACCGTAACTATAAATGATTAATTTTAATCTTATTTTCTGGCATCACATAAATTACAACCATATATAAATAGATGTATGTTCTGCTGTCTGTACATTTTTTGACAAGAACCCATTTACCCTCTCCAGAGAGACTTCTCCCCACCCTTGAAAATTTTATCCCCAAATAGTACACCCTACATATTTTCCCCTAGCACAAATATAAAATTGTGCTTTAGATCTTGTCCTGTCTTTTTGTCATTTGCATTGATAATTTAGTTTACAATTAATATCCACAATCTGAATTTTATAGTAATAATATACTACAACACTCTTTGTTTAGTGCCAGCATTCAGTCTGTAATTCTTTTTACTTTCAGTAACCAAGTCAGTAATTTTTCTGAATGTGAGAAGCCAATTCTGTAATCAAAGGGCATAAACACAAAAGCCTAGAATCTTAAATGCATATTAGGGAATCTGTGTGCAGAAAATGACCAGAAACAAGAACCCAAGAAAAATAAGTGGAAAGATACTCAGAGTATCTACATATATGTCAAAATATTTCTGAGCTTAAGTAAAATTTTAGAATGTGTCCAAGTCCCATTTTCAAAAGGAAATTAGGCACTTAGGCTCCTAAACCTAGTTAAAGTCCAGATAATTTACCTACCATTGAAATCAATGGGACTTAGGCACCCAACTCACTTAGGCACTTTTGAAAATCCCAATAGATCCCTAAACACCTTTGAAAATCTGGTCTTGTTGTCTCAATCACATCATTCCTCATGTGCTCCAGAATCCCATGGATGTCTGTAGGAGTTTTGATTTCTGAAGGATAAAGCATTTATAAAATATTTTGCTTGTAATCAAAGAGATTTCAAAAGAATGTCAATATGATCAGATAATTCAGATTCAGTAAGACCTCTGGCAGGAATGAGTGTTTTATCAGCGCCAGTCTCTTAATGACATGCAATGTAAGAAACAAAAATAAATGCAAAAATTGATTTTAGAGCAAAGTATTAATTTACCTCTCCATAACCTTTTTATCGAGCAAAGGTCTCAATCTGACAATATTATGTCTATAATACACAGAAGTCTTATTGATTACAGATGCAAAATGTTTACCAAAAAATCAGAATGTAATGTTATAACCCAGATATTCATGTTCCAGGATGGTAAAGTCATATGAATGTATAACCAAAGTTAACTGTCAGAAGCAGAGTGATGCTCAGCATATCTCTATGAAAAGGTTAATAAACTTCAGCCATTAAATGGATGTAGCTTCATGAAATTGCTTGCAATTGGAATGCTTAATATCACCCTAGCAATACTCAAGACTGTTATGGTATTGCTATAATTCGATGGCAATCTGTGTCATCTGCATAAAAGAACCTTGGATGACACTGAAGAATGACAGGTCCAACAACAATGTGTATGTACACATGTGTGCGCACACACATACACGAGTACGTGCAATGGTAACGGAATAAAGCCTGTGGCCACTTTTTTAAGAACAAAATTGATCAGACCTAAATCTCCCCCTGGACACCAGCACTAATGTGAATGACAGTGAATCAGCTGAAAAGCAATCAGAATGGACTGCACTTAGCTGCATTACGGAATGCTGCTAGAAATGCCAAAGACACCAATAATGGCAGAGAATCTGTGCCCGCCACCATTATGACATCATTGTATGTTTTAACTAAGTTGTTTCAGGAATATGAAGTCTATGAAACTCAGATTGAAGATAAAATTGTAGCAAATTAATAGTTTCATTTGGAATTCTTATAATTTTCAGATTGGTCTACAAAAATAAAGTGCAAATCTGAGTCTCATATGCCATTTGTGGATATCCAGTCCTAAACTGTTTCATTCTGTCTGCGTTTGTAAATTATGATGACTTGATTTTGTGTGTGGTTTTCTTTAGTTCATTGGTTATTTTGGAATTAAATAGGATTATAACATGAATATGTTTGATATTTGTGCACTTACATGTAGGCTGTATTTATCATCTATAAATATATGAATATATTTTAAATGAGTGCAATTATAATAAAAGCAACTTTTGAATGTCTGATAAATTGTGTAAATTGGAAATCTGTCCAGTAATTGATGGGTCCAGAGTGTTTCTCTATAGAAGGAATCATTTGTAATTCAGAAATGCTTAATGGTTCCAATCAAAGATGGCTCCTTTGTGCTAGGCTCTGTACAGTCACGTTTTAATAAGACAGGCCTTGTCCCCAAAAGCTTGTAATCTTTGTTTTAGAATTGTGTTTGTCTTTATGCCCTGCGTTACCTTAATGTCATCTGGCAAAAACATCTGGGAAAATATACTGTATTAATAAGACGAGGAAGACTTTGTAGCACCTTAGAGACTAGCCAGTTTACTTCAGCATAAGCTTTCATGGGATATACTATACTGTATTAAGTGACTTGGCCAAAGATTTCAAAAGACTTACTGGCTTCAGGGAGCCACTTGTCCAACACTCAGCTGTCTTCATGTAGCCCTTGCTAGAATGAAACCATCTTTAGCTAATATTTCTTAATTTAAGAAGTCTGGGCCTGATCTAAAACCTGTTGAAGTCAAAGAGCTTTGGATGTGACTCCTATCAATAGGATGAAAAAAGGACAGTTAAATAATTTCTCTTGTTGCTCAGAGTTTTCAGTAATAATAATAATAAAAAAGTAGTTCCAAATGAATAGGCAAGGCCTTTGGAAACCGACAAGTATTCTTGAATGTATACTCCATTCTGATTATGTACGTTAAGGTGATTGTTGAGAAGTAGTCTGAACTGAGGCATGTATGGGGGCCATTTTATCCAAAATACTAATACATCATTGTTTTAAATTCTTGACTATCCATTTGCCTAAATAATTATACCAGTTTATCCTGTTAGAGCTAGAAACAAAATACCTAATCTAACATCCATAAGTAAAAAACTGTAAGAGAACCTTTTTAAAGTTACCAGAAGTGACGTGTCTATAAATAAATTATAGAACATGAATCCCTCCACCAAAATACCTACACCGCAAATACCTACATCTTTCTCTGGAGATACAAGCAGAAGAGTGACTGAAAAGGTCTGTGCACATGTATGTCTCCTTCCTTAGCGACTTACTAAGTAATATGGACACTGTACCTTCCTCCCTGCTCTGGCTACATTACTAAAAAGCATTGTTAAAGATGGCTAGAGACACTATTTTTGTAGGACATGACAAAAGAGATGAAAACATAGACAGGTTTTCTGAAGTGCTCAGAGTTGGTATACCTTTGCTCCCATGGAGGAGTAAAACTCCCTTAGGGGAGGAAGAAATGCCTACTGGTTAGGGTATCAGACTGGGAGATGTGAGTTGAATTCCTGTTCTGCCACAGACTTCCTGTGTGACCTTGGACAAGTCACTTCACTACTCTGTTCCTCAGTTTCCCATTTGTAAAATAGGGATGGTAATACCTGCGTACATCATAGAAGTGTTGGAAGGATAAATACATTAAAGGTTGTGAGGTGCTCAGAGTCTACTGTAATAGTGGCCATGTTTACACTGTGGCACAGTGTGGACTATGAGGGTATGAACTACATAGTGCACCAAAGTGTTGCGATTTAACTGCCTTGTCTGGATGCCTCATCCTGCTTCAAAGAGGACTATCTTAATGCAAAAGTATAAGAGTATGTCTACACTGTAATTAGACATCCATGGCTGGCCTGTGCCAGCTGACTCAGGCTCCGTGGCTTGGGCTGCAGGGCTGATTAATTGTGATGAAGACATTCTGGCTTGGGCTGTAGCCCGACCTCTGGAATCGTCCCACCTTGCAGGGTCCTAGAGCCCAGGCTCCAACCCATGCCTACGCTGGAAGACTACACTGAGGTTAAACAGCCCCACAGCCCAAGCCCTACAAGTCTGAGTTGGCTGGAATGGGCTAGCCATGCATTTTTAAAGGCAGTGTAGACATATACCCTAAGTAACTTTTTGTATTCACAGAGCACTTAGGTTGCACCACTTTGGGTTTGCTCACCCCTGTAGTCCAGAGTGTGGCACAGTGTAGACAAGTCTTTAATTCCTAAAGTAGCAATGGGTTTGAAAATCCCAGCCTACAGCCTTCCAAATCCAGTATTGCTGGATGTGTTCTACCCTGAATGTGGACTTCAGGGACTGGCTTGCTATTGGATGTCTTACTGCAGCAGTTACTGAACCAACAGTATGCCCAAAGCTGTGCTGAAATTTATTGATACTGTTATGCAGAGGCAGATGTTGTGGCATAAGGAATGGCTGGAGATAAACTGAAGTTGATAAACGAAAGCGCTTATTAATGTCAGCCCCATTCTAACTGAAGGAGGAGGGAAAATTCAAATGCAAAACAGAGAGGTAGGAAAGCTCTTTTTAAGCTTCTAAGGCCAAAGTCAATGGATAATTCTATTAAACTTTTTTTTGCTTGATTAGGTTTTCTGGAATAAATAAATTATACGTCAGCATTAATACATAATCAGCATTTCCCTAGAACACTGACGAGAGGTTCATTTCTTAACGTAACAAAGCGTTGACACACAGAGCCCTGAATTAAAGTACAGCCAAGGCCTCTTTTCCATGTGTTTTTTTTTTAAACTAGTGTTATTCCTCCCCAGGGACATAATCGACCATAATGGTGAAGGGACAGAAGGTGGGGGGAGGTTAAAAATTTTCAAGTTAAAAAAATATCTGCAACTTCTGTTCCCTGCACCAAAAAAGGCAGTTCTAAGTGTAGCACAATCTAGTGGATATGATATAGGTGTAGAAATCAGGATAGCAAGCTTCTGTTCACTGCACAGGCACAGACCTGCTGTGTGACCTTGGGCAAGTCACTTGTCCTCACTGTGTGTCTATTTCCCTACCCACTCTTTATCAAAAATGCCTGTAGGGTGGCAATGGGAGCATTACTGATGTGCTTACATGTTATCTGCCCTGTTGTGTCTTGTGCCTGATTTTACATTCCTGTGAAATGACTTGCTGGAAAAAAAATATTATCAGCAAGAGCTTTTCCTCAAAGGTCTTTGACAATAACAGGGAAGGAAACAAGTTAACGTGATCAGACTGTAAACGAAGAAGCTCTCCATCTTGGAGTTCAGCCTTACCCTATGATGCTGTGGAGCTCTACGGTCCCATAGGTGCTCACTGTCTCCCTAAGCAACTCTTCCCTTGAGCTCCAGTGCAAGGGACGGGAGAAGCTGAATGGGAGCGTAAGCCCTGTTTTATGGGAGCCAAGGTGTAGTGGCTTGCCTATGTCGTGCTGTTTTCACTTGGGTGATACTCCTTCTTTAGTACTACAGTTCTAGTTCATTGGGAGTGTGTGTGTTTGCAGGTCATTCGTGTTGACTAGGATGAATAGGATGGGTTTTGAGTGGAGAACTGCTTGCAACATGTATTTGCAGTACTTGTTTTCTGTGGTTGTTAGATCAGCACTTGGTGATATGCAATGATCCATGGGGGATGGGGGGCGGGGGTTGATTGGCGTTAGAGAGGAGATGCGGGTTTGGAAGCTATGGCAGAAGTGTCTCAGATGGACCCCCTGAGACACTACTTCTGGGGTAGAAATCCTTTGAGTGAGGCACCATGTCCCTCACAGAAGGATCTGCAAGGAGAATCTTGTGGGGGTTTACAGACTGATTTTTCTATAGGGTGTTGATTGGGACCCTAGGTAAGCTCCACATGACTTTCTCAGGGGGTCATGTTTACAAACATACGCAAGGCCTAAAGTTTCTACAAATGCTCTAATAACTCTGTGACATGGCACTCCATATGCTTGATGGAAAGACACTAATAGTGTGAACATAATGTAACTGGAATATGCTTCATGCAAAAGGTCTCTTGTATGGTATCATTACAAAGCTTATAATCTACTGTGTGTGTTCATCCTATTTGTATGAACGTACCAAATGTGCCAAAGATATAAAACGGGGTAGAATGGAACAGAACAAAGGGAGTTGCCAGTCATGAGAAATCTCCTAGTTACCACCTGAACTAGAACTAACAAGAACTATACCAGGGGTTAGGATTAGGCCCAGACTAAGGAGGAGTATAGTCTGTGAAAGAAGCTTAGTGGAACATCTCTGAGGGTGAGATTTGCCTGTATTCAGTTTCTTGAATGTATTTGGCTTAAACTTGCGTGTTTTCTTTTATTTTGCTTGGTAACTTACTTTGTTCTGTCTGCTATTACTTGAAACCGCTTAAATCCTACTTTTTATACTTAATAAAATGATGTTTGTTTATTAATTAACCCAGAGTAAGTGATATATCTGGGGGAGCAAACAGCTGTGCATCTCTCTCTCTATCAGTGTTACAGAGTGTATAGAGTGGACAATTTATGAGTTTACCCTGTATAAGCTTTATACAGAGTAAAACAAATTTATTTGGGGTTTGGATCCCATTGGAAACTGGGTGTCTGGGTGCTGGAGATAGGTGCTGAATGGTTTTCAGTTAAAATCTGCAGTTTTGGGGTGTGGACCAGACCTGGGTCTGTGTTGCAGCAAACTAATGTGTCAATAAGGCAGGGCTTTGGAGTCCCAAAATGGCAAGGAAGATGGGCTCAGAGGTAGTTTCAGCACATCCTGTAACAGTCCCAAGGGGATCTCTGTGAGCAAACCCATCACAAACTCTTAGAGAGACAAGATGGGTGAGGTAGTATCTTTTATTGGACCAACTTCTGTTGGTGAGAGAAACTTGAAGAAGAACTCCTGTGTAAGCTTGAAAGCTTGTCTCTTTCACCAGCAGAAGTTGGTCCAATAAAATATATTTCCTCACCCACATTGTGTTTCTAATATCCTGGGACTGACATGGCTCTGAGAACACTTCATGAAGAACTCTTGTTTAACATGATTGTATAAAACCCGTGCGAATTAAATGCCCCCAATTGGTCTAGGTTCTAAATGTCCCACTTTAATGTCTATATTCAGGTATACTAGCTGCAGTTATGAATATTTGTTTTGTAAAAGTTCTCTCTTTTAGTGCTGCATTTACTTTGATATACTCCCCAACCATAAATTATGCTGATTCTGTGCTCCATTTTCCATTATGCATGACTTTGGCTTTATATAATTACACTAATAAAACCATGATGCTGCAGAATTTCTTTTTGAGATGTGAGGTTAGCACATAGTATATATTCACTAGGTACCTCCATAAATGGAGCATGGGCATTTTTAAAGGCTGAAGCAGGATCTGGCTGCAATTTCACATGGTTTATTTTAAACTCAGATGTATTAATGCCATCTCAACATGTCTGCTGCGGACACCAACAGATTAGCTGCTGTCTTTGGGCTAGGGAATTACTGAGTTTACAATTTGAATGTAGTCTTGTGTACTCATTTTGTGTGATTTAAGATGTTTATCTAATGCATTCTGGATTGCTTATTCAAGTTCATACTTTGTTGTTTGTTTTTTTCCATTTAACATATACAATATATTAACCAGTGTTTGTCATTAAATACTTTAAAATGCTTTTTAAGAACTGCATGGATTGTATAAGTTTTATACAAGGTAAAAAGGATTTATTAGGGGTTCGGACACCATAGGGAGTTGGGCATCTGAGTGTTAAAGACTGGAACACTTCTTAAGCTGCTTTCAGTTAAGCCCACAGCTGTTAGGAAATGTAGTTCAGACCTGGGTCTGGTTTTGCAGCAGGCTAGTGGGCCTGGCTCAATCCAAGCAGGGCTCTGGAGTCCCAAGCTGTCAGGGCAGGAAAGCAGGGGCAGAAGTAGTCGTGGCACATCAGCTGGCAGTTCCCAAGAGGGTTTCTGTGATCCAGCCTGTCTTAGGTTGTTCCTGTAATCTTTTAAAATTTGTTACTGCAACTTTTACAAAAAAATATTGTGTGTGAAAAGTTCTGAATCACTGTATCTTGCAGATATGCTACAGGGTATTTCAATATCATTTTTGATAAAAAAATGTTCAAACTATGGTACCTGAAAGAACTTCAGCCCAGAACTTAGGTTCCCTTTTCATCATGTGTCTGTACAGAACTTAGCACAGTTGATCTTAATCTTTGATTGGTGCCCCTTGTGCAATCAAATAATAATAATAAGAAGAATAGTGATAGACAGCCAAGTTTTAACATTTTAGTCAGATCAGTCTGTGATCCTGGAATTTCTGAAAAGTCTATGAGATAAAATTTTCACAAGTGTCCATAAGGAAAAGACGTTAACATTTATTTAGGTGCTGCAAGATTCCTATATAGAGCTAGTGGGATTTTCAGTCTCCAATTTTTAATGGGCTCCAACAACTATTCAAATGTTATGATTGGAGAAGTGAAGGGGCCATTCACCATGAATGGTCCCTTGAAATATGTGTTAACTATTTATGCTAAACAATCTGTTTCATCTTGTAGTTAGCTGTGACATACTGAGTACATTTCCCAGATCTGAAGAAGAGCTCTGTGTAAGCTCAGAATCATGTCTTTTTCACTAGCAGAGGTTGGTCCAATAAAAGATACTACCTCATGCACATTGTGTCTCTAGTGATTTGCCATGAAAGTCATCAGGTGCCTGGGCCAATCTTCTGTGTGTATGTATTTCTCTGTATTTATTTTGCTCTGTCTATTATAAAGTGCATTGATCTTTACTGTATGACATTTAGCCTTGTGATGAATGAGCTGGTGCACTAGAGTAACAATGTGACATTCCTAAGGAAAATAGGGCCAGATTCAAAGTCTATTGAAGTGAATGCGAACCTATCCATTGATTTCAGTGGGCTTTAGGTTGGGCCCATATTGCAAACACATTGGACCCAGTACTGCAGTGCTTCAGATACTAGCACAGTTGCTGTTGGCCTCAGTGGGAGTTTTGTCTGAGCATGGACTAAAAAAGAACTGCAGAATTGGGCCTATTATGTTGCCTGGCGTAGATTCACTAATATGGCACTTCTTGCAAAAATGTATATGTTGTCTTCATTTAGAAGAATATATTCATTAACTAAACTAAACAAGTAACTGAATGGTCTGGCTTTATCCTAGTCATACTGAACATAATAGTGTCTGGAACTGAACATATACTAGATCACCGTTTTCTCTCCTCTTCTGTTTTTTTAAATCACTCTGCTTGTCTCATATACTTTTCATTATAAATAATGACATGCAGTTTTAAATACATAGAGACAAAATACAAGATCATTCACTGTGTTTTTAAGCAAAATTTCAGGTGCTTCTGGGAGTAGCTAATTTCAACAATTTTCCCCTAACCTTAGTATCCCACAGTTGGCTGACATGGGATATGGGAACAACAGAATATCAGACAACGCAAACTGTACCCCTCCAACTGGAGTTCACACAAGTGAATATGAATTGTCTGGCTATTCACTGTCTACACCACCAGCATGTTCACTTTGCCTCTTTCTAAATGGTAGAGAGACATTTAGGAGGCCTTCTAGGCAGTATATTTAAGATTTACATGGGTGCAGATATCCCTTTTATCTTCTCAGAAACGGGTTCTTTAGTTGAACTACATGGAGATGCGTGTTGGGGCCAGAAGCATGATGCCAATAGATTGTGCTATTATGTCTTACTTTCCGAATTTGGTTTTCACCTTGATGACTTCCCAAAAGTGTTGTGTAACTCAAACCCTGAGTATTCAGCTGTAGCTGAAAGATACAATAAAAAACAATGTGAAAATCTTGAAAGAAAACAATAACTAAGGGAAATGAAGTAGCCGAATCCCAGATCCTGACTTTCTCAGCTGGTCTTTGCCCATCTACACAAATATTTATCAGTTTGTGAGTGGTTTGGTTCTGCCTGAATTCCCTTTTTTATCCTGTTTCCCAATATTTATATCTTACATGAATAGGACGATAAATATATATTGATTGTTGGTAGGAAAATCAAAGCATGTATAAGTAGTCCTAATTTAAATTGAGATAAAACTACTGTTGTTTTGGTTTTTTTATGCTTCACCTTTAGTTTTGAAGAAACACACAAAAATATATTCCTGTGAGAAGATACTAGAAGACCAAATTAAAAATTTTACAGATAGCAATAGTCACATTTTTGATGTAAATATAAATACTCATGGTCTTGTAAGAAGAGTGGCAAAAGGAAGTAGCAAATACATTTTTACTTAGGCTATTAGTTCATTTAATTTTTCTGTAGCTCAGTTCAGCCACAGGGTCAATTTTTATTCTGCTAAACTGAGGCCAGATTTTAATATTTTTCCTCTAGGTATAGCTCTGTTTATTTAATGTAGATAATCTGGAATCAGATTAGAGCTGAATTTGACCTATTGTGTTTATCCAGTCTGTGGGCCAGGTTCGGATAGCCTTACTGATATCATTTCCACAGATAATCCCAGTGATGTCAATAGACAGTGAGGTGCATGAGGAAGGACTCAGCATGTGGAGGCATATCAAAAACTGGTCATCCATGGTTGTATGAATGTTTGCCTTATCACCAGAGCAAGTGGAGGAGGGAGAACTAGCCTAAGACACTGTCATTCTGCAGTGTACTTAATTTCTCAGTTTCACCATTGCTACAACTTAAAAGTAAAGGTAGTTTGAATTTGTACACAGAATTGCAGAGACTATTAATTCAAAGAGCTTTCCTATTGTTAATTTTTGAATCTAACCATTGATGTGTCACCTAGGTTTGATAGCTCCTAATACCCTGGTTCAGTGTTGACGGATGATCTTTCTAAATGCTTGCTTTGCTTTCATATACAGGATGTTCTGAATAACTTGGGTTCCTGTGAGTTGGATGAAGATGACCTTATGCTTGATTTGGAATTCCTAGAAGAGCATCATCACCATCGTTCTGGTAAGTCATACAAACATTGGATATTTATAACTTGGATATTATTTATGTAATGTAACATAAAGGAAAAAATTAAGTGCACTTACTTAGAAGTAATAAAAATTAATTGGGGTGTGGGGGGAGAGAGTTATTCATTTAGCAGCTTAATGATTCTAATTGCCTTTGGGAACTGGCATGTTCTTTACACTTCAGTTGCTGATTCTTTGCTTAACATCATTTGAGATGCTGTCATTACTTGGAGATCAAGCCTTTTTACTATGGATCACTTCATATGGCCAATTATCACTCTGAGGCAATTTTTACAGATGCAAAAGAATCTCAATTGCACAGCATCAGGAACAGATTCATTTGGTTTTCCAGATGGCTAAAATGACTTGTGCCTACTGCGGAGCCACCAAAAGGCCACGACAGATATTAGTGAGCCGGTTTTGTGTGTGTGATAGAATATGTTTTAGCATGGTACTTAACCCTTTGTCACACTTACTTTCAATTAATGTTTATTAATATAGCTACAAAGAATATGAACTTCTATCACTTCTTGTTCTTATTATGTGCAATTTGATCTTCTCTTTTACTGTTAGTTAAATACTGTGTAATCTGAATTAATTCCAGATGACCGGAACTGTTGATGGTAGGCAAATAACACCACTAATGCTTGTAACCATGGTCAACTCAGATTGTTTTCAGAACCATGTTATAACAGGAATAAATGAGATCTTGATATGTACTGGCACCTCACAGAGCAGAATTCAGCATTCACTGAACTTTGAAATTAAGTTATTTAGGCCCAGATTCTTAAAGGCATTAGAGAGTTGCTGCGCTCAGCATTGTCTGGCTGATTTAGGAACCTGTCCCATTTTCAAAAGAAGAAAATTTCTGAAGTGTCTAAATCCTTTTAAAAAAATTGACTTAGGTTCCTAAAACAGGCATTACAATTCTGAGCACAGCAACACCTAAATACCCTCGGAAATCTGCACCCAAATGACTTCATTGAAACCTGGTTAAAGTCAGTGAACAGAGTCCCACTGACTTCCAAAGACTTTGGATCAGGCCCATAATGCATATGAGATTTACTCTTTGCAAGAAGTAGAGCTGTATTTTTGTAGCTGTTCATGACACACTGTCTGAGCTAATTACAATAAAATTGGTTAAACTTTATTCACATGGTGTTCTTCTGCAAATCAGTTGGATAAAATATGTGTGCAAGACACTTAACATGCTGCTAACACTGTTTGCATCACTGTATTGTGGGGAAAGACCGAGTAGCTATTCCATAGTGCCGATAGGAAGTAATAGTGCCGAGCAGCTATTCCATAGTGCAAATAGGAAGCTGTGCCCCGCTCAAAGGGCTAGGGTTACAGACTATGTATGTTTGCTGGCTGCCTTGACCTGGAGGCATAGGCGATAGCCTGCTGCTAGCCTGCCCTGGCCTCAAACTGTTAAATGGTGTCAGCTCCAGCTGAGTGGGCTGAGGACTAAAGAGAACGTTACCATGCCCCCACCCCAGGGTTGGGGGCAGGAGCCTGGACTATTGTTGTGTGGTTGCTTTTATTAGATGGACCTCGCTCGGGTGATCATAGCCCGAAGACTCTTGCCCCTACAATGAGGCTGAGTGGCTTCCAAACCTACTGGAGAGCAAGGGACCACTACACCGGTCTCTGAGTTCTAGTCAAATTAATAGTTATAGGAGAAGAAGTATTACAAGTAGGAATTGGCCTTTTTAAAAATTATGGATTATTACCTGCAATTTGTTAAACATAAATTAGTTGATATTTCAAATAGGGCCCTAGTACTACTATAGTTGGTAATTTTTTAGATGTCATCTTAGAATCATCCAAAATGTTAGAATCCTGATATGGTAGAGATTGTGTTTAATTCATTAGCTGTGTAGTACCTCAGTGAGAATTTGATTAATGTACCTTATTATTTTGCAAGTGGAACTTCTGATTCAATTACATCTCATCAAAAGAGTAGAGTATGCACCACAGTGAGTCATGGATGATTTGAATGAGCATATTTTTTAACAAAATACGTTAAACTTTCTTGTGAGGATTTACCTGCACTTTAATGCTCTCTCTCTAATCTAAAAGTTTCTCTTGGGATCAGTCTCCCTGTTAGAAAGTGACTCACCCCTTAAGGGCAGTAGGGCTGCAGCTAACCAATCCAGATTACAAAATGAGTCACTCCTGGCTCAGAGATCAAGATGATAGTTCTACAAAGAGCAGCGGGAGGCTGCAAGAAAACTGTAGAGAGCCTACAGAAAGTGTGAAGGGCTCCTGCAGCGAAGATCCAGAAACCAAGGGTGTTGGAGATGAGAGAAGCCCAGCCAGCAAGAGGCTCCAGTGGGGAAACCTGGAGAGAGTTTGGGCCTTAAAGCTTATCTTCAGCTGTGAAGAGCAGGGAAGATGGGCTGTGAGAAAAAGAAAAAGAGTTCCAGCTGTGATTTTTTTGTGTTGATGGATTTTATTTTGGGACCCAGAGGAACGATAAGAGCTATTTCTGTTATAAAACTGACCCCAGGTAGGGCTGGTGTTAACCAGAGAGAATCTCATGTGCAGTTGTTAAAGGGCCCTGGAGAGCAGAAGGAGAAAATGTGCCACAGAGGCCCCTTTGGCCACAAAGGGGTGCCCAGGAATTGGCCCAACTGTGTTACACTCCCAGTAGTGAGTACGCAGTTGGTATTTTTAGCTCCATATCACAGGAACCAAAGTGCAGCCATAGTGGATAACTGATTTCTAATATGGTGCCTAGTTCTGAGGACATCAGACAAACAGAATGTAAGAAAAATTATTGCGCAGAAGCTAGATAGAATATATGTTGCAATAAGAGTCAGAATGGTTTTTGTGTTTGATTGCCGGGAAGAATTAATTTTTTTAAAGTAAAAAACAAACAGCAAAACTGCCATTTCTCACTGTGCTCCAATATTCCAATGTACATTTCTTAGTAACAGTGTTAATCCCATATTTGGATTCTAGGACTCAGATTCTGGAGAAGGTTTTGTGTTTGCAGTGCCTTACTCTCAACTAGAAAATGAAGAATACTTGTAGCACCTTAGAGACTAACCAGTTTATTACAGCCATAGCTAAGGAAAGCTTATGCTGTAATAAACTGGTTAGTCTCTAAGGTGCTACAAGTATTCTTCATTTTCTTTACAGATACAGAATAACACAGCTGCTATTCTTAAACCTGTTACTCTCAACTGATTCTCTTATAGGTGTTAAGGTCCACATTCGCAGTTCCCTTTGCGGGATCGGGCCCTTAGACACTGATTTGTAAACAGGCATTTGCTACACCTGAAGATTTTGTTGGAAAATTATTCAAACATAAGTTAGTGTTTACAGTTCAGTAACTTCAGGGCTTGATCCTGCATGAGATATGTGGTGCAAATCAACACATAGCTTCGAAAAACAGGCTACTCTCATGTGTGAGTATGTTCACGAGCTTGTCTTCCATAATTCACAGTGAAGCAAGCCCCATAGAAGAAAGGAGGATCAAGTCTATTGTGCTAAAAGAGCTACCACCCTATTTCACCCCATACATATACTTTATGGAAAAATAAGTAAACTTTTTTCAGACAGTCACACAATGCAAAAAGTATATTCAGAGTGATACAAATACCCCATGGATTTTCATGGAACCTCCATAAGAAGAACAAATTCCATAATAACAGCACTGGTTCTTCTTCTGTGTGGTATCCCTTGTTTTCTTGTTTATGAAGGATAGAAGATAAGAACTTTCTTAAAAATATAAAGTACCCTGGGTATTTTTAATAGCTGACACCAGGGTTGCCCAGAGAAATGATTATTTCCAATCTGAAGTTCCTTGAAAAAAATTCTCGAGCTCTGTCATGATTTTAAATTACTTGTATACATTGCATGTTGCTAGAATCATGATCACATCTAAACTGAGCTGCTTATAAAAAACTTAAGTGCCCCAATAATTTTATAATGTTTTTAAATTGCAGAAGCCTGGAAATGTTAATCAGTTTTGCAATGTATGCCCTTCTTAAAAGACAAAAAAGGGGGAAAAGTTTTGCAATTTTATATAAAAATGTACAGAATGGGCTCGCTTAAAGCCACCAGCATGTAGTTTCACAAGTATTTCAGTCTGGAAGGGAGTCGCAGTCTAATACAGAAGTCTTAAACCTATTGATTAGTATAAGAAGGAACCTGTCAAAAGCTGATGTCAAAATGTTCAGACTTGGGTACTTACATTTAACTACTCAAATTCAGTTCTAGGTGCTTAAATTGAAGCTGCAGGTGCTCAGCTTAAATATGGATTCAAGCGGCTGCTTTTAAACAACCAAGTTTGACCATTTTTGATCAGCTCCTCAGCTGGTGTAAAGTGGTGTAGCTGGTTGAAATCAGCGAAACAGTGCCAATTTATACTAGCTGAGGATCTGACCCTTTGACCCTATATTCTAAATAAAAACTTTTAAAGAATTTAATACTTCCACTTAACTAACCAGAATAACCTTTGTGTGCAGAAATGCAACATATAAAATAATCTATGCTGCTCTGTTCATGTTCAGAACATTTGCCTGCTGCAGCTAAGAATCAAATTCCATGGTTCAGTGCATGAATTAATTGCTACAGGGGTCAGGAAGTATTTTCTCTCTTCTTCCCCCATGTAGTAGTAGTAGTAGTAGAAACAGGCAAACTTTTGGCCTGAGGGCCACATTGGGGTCTGAAAATTGTATGAAGAGCCTGGTAGGGGAGGCTGTGCATCCCCAAACAGCGTGGCCCCACCCGCTATCTGACCCCCTTCCACTTTCCGCCCCCTGACTGCCCCCCTCAGAATCCCCGACCCATCCAACTCCCCCTGCTTCTTGTCCCCTGACAGCTACTACCACATGCTGATGTTAGATATACCTATCTTTTATTTTGCGTGCATTCGTAGGATCAGCAATGTAGTGTTTTGGGTTGTAGTGTTGTATCATAATGCAGACATTTGTTTCTCCTCAATAGCCAGATCTTTAAAAAATAATGAAATATTGTAAATTCTCTAGGGCAGGATAGACTATAGCTTCTACTTTTCATTTAGATAAAGGATTTAATTATTTTTTGAATGGCAAATTAAAATTGTCATACCAGACTCTGATCTCTTTCATTTATTTTAATAAGATATTCAAATTCACAATTATCAACCCTGTAACAGGAAAAATCTAGTGTATTTGTTTGCATTGGTCTTTTTTTAAAAAAAGTGAAAGTTGTATTAGATGGTCTTATCACGTTTTTGAAAGCCTGATAGGCCTTAGGCCAATATCTGTTGATACACAGCCAAATGACAATGTTGGTGTAATGGCCCAGTGATGCCAATTAGGAATTAATTAGGTAGTTGCTAAATTATTTTGAATTTGATGAACAAGCAATGTGGAAATTCTGCAGTGAATTAGGAGCTCCTCCTGTGCCTATTAATTAAAGGTAGTAATTTTTGTTATTAATTTTTAATGGGTAGTAGCACAGCTCAGCTGAGACGGAACCCCATTGGTTTTGAATATAGAACCAGCCCTCACGCAAGGATAAATATAAAGAAAAACTGCTGGGTAGTTTAACCAATAAAGATAATGCTTGACTGTGTTTATAGGGAAAAGTGCTGAAATGTAAGTAGAGCCAAAAATCTATTTCCTAAAAATAGATTTGCCAATTGTCAAGCGATGCCTGGCAAAATATGAGCAAAGTGATATAAAACAATTCAGAGGCAAATTAAAGATGAATTAGGCTATAATCTCAGGTCACATTGTAAGCATGTTTTGGTCCCACCTGGTTTTTACAAGTGTTCTAGATAAAATGTTAATGTTTTGGAAAATACTATCTGTATTGATAGTTATTGGTAGGACATTTAAGCAGATATTACTGAAAGATGAGTTTAATGTTAAACAGGCAGTGAAAAAGTAGAAAATATATAATTGTGGTTAAAAAGGTGGATTAATTAATGCTAATTAATTAAGGGACTGTGACTGGGTGGATCCGGCTCAGCGGCCCACTGCTGGAGAACTCAGGGTCCTGCCACACTCAGTCCCGGAGACAAGCAAAAGAGAAGTCCTTCAAATGGCCTAGTATGGCTACAGGGGAAACAGCCAATCAGAATGGCTGTAGAAGTGGCCAGTCAGTGGCCAGGAGGGCCACATGAAAAGGAGTTGCAGAGACAGAGTCAGTCAGTTGCTGCCTGGAGCTGCCAGAGAGAGCACCGGCCTTCTGGCTGGCTGGGAAGAGCAGCAGGATCATGGACAGCTCAATGCAGGTAGTGCTTAGCTCAGGGAGGGCTGCCAAAACTGGGAGAGCTAAGAAGGAGCTCCTTGCTTGCAGTGGGGACCCAGCAGGGACTGAGCCTAGAAGCCCTGAGGTTTTGGCCCCATACCCAGGGATGGGAGAAGGTAAAGATGTATACCCTTGGAAGCAGTTTGTTCTATTTCACCTGCAGCACCACAAACTGAGAGACTTCAGGCACACACACACAATCAGGGAGCATGGTGGGGGGCGGGGAGGCGCTCATGAGAGGCAGGTGCTGACCCTGTTAAAGGAGTGTTGTTATAATTGATTATAAAAATCAATATGCTGATTTTAGATAGGTCCACCATCAAGGTACTGTTAGAGAAAGGATTCTACCCATTCTCTTCGTTCAAGGACTGATCACCCAAAAACCTATCATTTAACCTTAGAATGTGAGTATAAATGCTGTGTATATTGTAATGACTACTCGCTTAACTAATTATTTAATATTAAATGAAGTTTTTAATTTTGTCAGGTGTGTTATTCACAGTCCTCCACTAAATTACATTATGTGTAGCTGCCTTGCAGGCTCAAACTTTTAAGAATTCAGTTTGGTTTTATTCCTTATTTTTAAATTGCTAATTGGGAACACATAAATCAAAGATTTCAGTAGCAAAAGTACGGATAGGGGCTGGAGTGATCAATAGTGGGTATAAGACAACATCGTGTTTGTTTGAGACAGGTAGAGACAGGCTACATATGGCATATGGATAAAAATACTTGTTTCTGAATACAGTACATACTTAGAAAGTCATAACGAGGGAAAATAGGAGCCGGCGTGTTGCAGTTATAGAAGAGTGAGGGCCAGATCCTTATCTAGAGTAAATTGGCATCACTGCATTGAAGCCAAGAGTTCTACTGTTACGCCAACTGAAGATCTGCCCTAAGTGTGAGAGAATACAGGGTATCCTTGAGTGTTGCAAGCTTCAGACAAATTGAGGTTAGGTCATGTTGTAAATTAGGCTGTGGAGAAGAGCCAAGACCTGAAGCAGCAGTGGCTTTGGCACAAAGGGTGGCTGTGTTTGCATGCACTTTCATTTTGAAAGAAAATGCACCAAATGGAAGCCTTGCTGGAGGAGAGTGAAACTGTAATAGGACAAAATTGTTGTATCTGGGAGTCTGATGGGGTGCTTAGTGAATAGCTTTCTTTCAGTTCAGAAAAGCATTGAACCAGAGTTTGGTTTTACATACAAAATGGAAAAAAAAAAGTTCTTACATGTATAAAATTTGGGCACCACAACTAATCAGATTGGACAAGTGATAATTTGTTGGGAATTTAAATATTTTAGCTCACTCGTGTTTTTATTTCCAAGACTGTTGCTTCTTGCAGTTGATTATGTCTTTGTGCATAGCAACTGTAGGCTTTTTGGATTTTCAATGGGAATTGGGCAATTAAATTCCTGTTTGTGCCTTTGAAGATCTCTTCTCCCCTCTCTTTGCTGTATGTATGTCACAATACAGATATCCTAGCAAAAAATTAAAAAGAAAACAGAAACTATTGAACCATTATTCTTATTTGTTCTTATTATTTTATACAATAGTTTATATACTTATTCTTCAACAACAGAGCCTCTTGCTAAAAAGATGGAGTAGTACAATTAGTTTAAATTCATAGTAAGCCAGTTTTAGGACTTACAATCCTATTGTTTAAATTTCTATATGGTTTGGAAGCATAGGTTGTTTTGTAAGCTGTGATTTGTGGTTAAATTAGTTTCTCCAAAAAACAGAAAAGGCTAGAAACTAAGATTTTTTTCAAATCTCCTGAACATCATTTTACTGTGCTGGACGTTTTACCCTGAAGCCTAATAGAATGAATTTGACACAATAAAAGAATTAATTAAATCCTCCAGTGAAATAAATAAAAGTTGGCACTTGCTACACTGTTTTAACTATGATCTATGCAGCTTCTGAAAGAACACCAGATACCCAGGGAAGTAATCTTGTGGGTTTGAATCAGTGATTTTCCAAATGCCAAATAGTGCTCTAAAACTGCATATTTATATTTGGTGGAAACGATGTTACAAGACTCAGTCCATTGGTTAATAGAAATTTAAAAAACCTTACAAGACTGGTAACACATCTGCAGTATTTTTAAGATATTGTTTTGTTAGAAAGGAATTGAATGGAGGTGAGTGACTGGAATCTTACAGAAATAAAGATTATATCTACAGAATATTGTAAGTAGTACAATAACTTATGTACCATTGGTAAATATTTTAACAAAAAAAAGTGTGAACTAAAGCCCTATTCTTTTTCAGTAGCCTATTTCAAATGAACTGGGTACATTTACACTAGTTCCCAACTGACAGAAGTCCACATCACAAAACCAGCGCCAATTTGATATCATCCTGGAATTCTTGTTGCCCATCTCAGCAAAGAAGCTGAGTAATGAAAGCGTATAGTGATTGAACTACAAGAGAGATGGAGACTCCATATCTTAGAGATGCTTCCTGTAGGTCAGGCTTAAAGCACATGTAAGATGGTGTAGATAAATTTTCCCTGCCATTACATGTGCTGTCCCTGTTTTGTGGGGAAAGAGAGGACTTGAGTTTCTTGAGCTTGCTATTTCAACAAGCAATGTGTTCTAGTATTCTAGTATATATTAAGAGCCTGAGTGAATGTTTCAAATGTGGTGCAACTTAGGTTCCCAAGTAACTGATCTGATTTTCAGATATACTGATCGTGTGCAAATCCCATATTCGTCATTGGGAGTGATTGTGTGCTCAGCACCTCTGGAAATCAGACAAATTATCTAGACACCAAATGCTTCTTTTTGCTTAATA
Organism: Dermatemys mawii; assembly: GCA_007922305.1. Classification (NCBI taxonomy): domain Eukaryota; kingdom Metazoa; phylum Chordata; order Testudines; family Dermatemydidae; genus Dermatemys; species Dermatemys mawii. The sequence continues at coordinate 9,041,069 of ML677327.1, read as the reverse complement.
AAGAGACTACAAGGGCAGAAATCCACAGTCTGGGTCATGAGAGAATACAGCAAAGGACAAGCATTTGCTGTGGGTCTCCTGAACTAATTAAAAACAAAAACACGTCTCAATACAAAATTTCATGCCTATATGGTGATACTTTGGTACAGCTGCTTAACTAATGCTGGTATCATCAGCTGTCACTAGAAGAACCAATATAGAAATTAAATTAAGCAAATGCTTTTTTGCTTCCTTCTGGGAAGGTCTAGAATATGCGGGCATTTAAATAATACAGCAAAAGAAAAACACAATGAGACAAAACATATCCTTTACAAGTGTGTCCTGGGGCAGAGAAAAAGAAGCGATCATCAACATCGCCATCATTACAACACATTAAGACATACCCATATTCATTTAAAACAATTGCATACAGTTTTCAATGTTTTGGACAATAAAGTTTTAATAGTATGCCAGGTGCTACTTATGTGTGTCTTTCCCGTCTTGAGGACTTACATGGTCTAAGATGGTCCTTTTGTCAAAAGGGAAATGCTCTGAGTACTTAATCAGACACTGAAGAGTCTGCTTTTGGTTCTCAGCTGCTTCCGAGCATAACCAGAGAAGTTAAGGTTAACATAAAATAATCACCAGGAACCTACATTTATTCTTCAGAACAATCAGTCTCAGTACATGGCAGAACAGTTACCCTTGCTTGTTGCTTCTATGGTCCTCCCAACAGATTTGGCCAGCCCTCTGCTATGTTTGGAAAGTGTAGGTTTATGGTGGCATCTGGTAAATTTCTCATCCCTCTTTCAGAACACTTTTATCCACTGTAAATGACATTACTGGGCTAGATGAGTTAGCTTCTTAATCATTTGTGATGCAGTTATAAATTCCACACTAGCAGTGACAGAGTGAAGGGCAGCCAGAGAGCCCAGTTAGCCAGTTCTGTGGCACTTGGAGGGGAGACAGGTAAAGAAGGAATGGACCTCTCAGGACAGAAACAGACTGGGTGATTCAGATAAAGGAATGACTATGGGAGAGGACTGAGAGAGGAGAACTGAAAGGGAGGGTGGTAGCGGAGTGAAGGGGTTCCAGCTGGCTCCAAGAGGGGCTGGTTGTTACCTTGCAGAAATTCCCTAGCAACAGACTGGGAGAAACCTGCCTGAGGAGTCCGGCTTCCATGAGGAGAGAGCCAGCAAGTACATCTGCATGTAAGACATGTGCAAGCTAAGCAGGCGGGAGTTCGGGAGCAGCTCAGGGAAACAGCAAGGGATCTTAGGAAGCAATCCTTAGCTCCCTAAACACAGGTTCCCTGCAGCAGAGAGTGGGACTGGCTTTCTTCCTCTGTCACACCCGGTCCCCACGCAAGCTCTTGAGCACGAAGTGGGTAAGGATTATCGAGCTCTAGGATGGAGCTGAAGACCTCACCTAATTCATTGGACATTTAGTTCTCTTTGAACTTCTTTGGTTACTGTAGAAGGGGCAAGATAAGTGACCTGGCTGGAGGCCTGAATCACAGGAAGGAACAGACCACGGAGTGGCCTGAGTAGCTGTTGACAGGGGGCGACCGGCAGACAGAAGAAGAGTTATGCCACGCCCAGCCATGAGGGTCATACCTTCTCCCTGTGCCTCTCATTTGAGTCGGAGGATTTGTTACTGAAACTTTTGCGATAGTGAGTAAAAGCAAAGCTGATATTTTAGTAAGGTTATTTAGCATATTTTTAAATACAGTCAAGAATCAGAGGGGTAGCCGTGTTAGTCTGGAATTGCAGAAGTGACAAAGAGTCCTGTGGCACCTTAAAGACTAACTAAAATTTTTTAGAGCATAAGCTTTCGTGGGCTAATACCCACTAATTAGCCCACGAAAGCTTATGCTCTAAAAAATTTTAGTTAGTCTTTAAGGTGCCACAGGACTCTTTGTCACTTTAAATACAGTGTTTTCTTCCTTAGGTAACACTTTCATCTCTATCATGTGTACTTACTGTCTCTCATCTCCTGCTCCTATATTAGTCATTTTCTTGTGCATTCCTGGAATAGGTGATAACTTATAATTTTTAGCTGCTATTTTGATAGCCCAACCTTGACAATACATCATTATTTTTTTTAATTTAGGTATGTCATAGAAGTTTCATGCAGAAACTGATCCTCTCATTCTTAGTCCTGTTCTGGACCTAAGCCTAGCTGCTGGTTTAACTTTAAAACAATTTTGATTTGATGGAGTGCATGACTCCTCCTCCTCTATTTTCCTGCCCAAGAGACAATATATGACATTATAGCCTCCCTCATCCTGCAGTTTGTTCTTCACTTACATTACCAGTTAATTAAGGGCTGCATTTCTGTAGACATAGAACAAAGGGAGTGAGTCTCTTTTGCTTTTACATTTAAAAGTTTACCTCTTTAGGCAATTATTCTTGGCTCACTTATGGCAATGGGAGTTTTACCATTGACTTCATTAGGATCATGGTTGGGCCCTTACAGTGTTAAATTCATACGATGTAAGGTAAGTTGTAAGATTTCGTGAAGCATTTCTTTTTAATCATGACATTTCTGCTCTTTGTTTCTTGTCAAAAATGTAACCAGCATATATAACAAACGCAACTATTCTAGTGTACCAAATGCCAAAGGCAAATAGTGACTGGACCCTTAACTTTAGTTTTAAGAGCAATAATTTTTATAATTTGTGGGATTGTTTGCAAGGGACAAAATGATAATAAAAAGTTCTCTGATATGAAGATGTATCTGGAAAGTGAACCATTGTACATAGATTTTCTTACCTTGCTTAAATCCCTACCTTTTTGCCTTTCCCCACTGTATTTCTCAGTATTTCTCTGTTGTATTGGCACTTTTTGGTTTCCGCTGAACTGGCCTCCTCTACTGCTATTTCTTCTCTTTCTCTGTAGTACTTTCCCAACATTTGTTGTGAGGCTCTCATTCTACAAGGTACAGTGTACTCTCACGCATTTCATTGAGAACCAGTGGTACCCAGAACCTTCTGGAATTTCCAGAATTGCACCAATGTACTTCCGCTTAAGATATGGCTATATATTTCTTTAGCACACCATTGAAATTTAATTTCTCATCAGTGTTTGAATCACTGTTATTTACTCTTACATAAATCACGTGCAGATTAGTGCAGAACTTGTTCCTGTGATTATATTCAAAGCTGAGTCTAGATTTTGGATGTATTTTAGGCCTTTTACCAATTGATAGGTTCATGTGTGTGTTAACTGGTAAACTTAGCAGACCTGTCCACTTAAAAGTGCTCCTTCTCTGCAGGACAAATTTCATTGTGTACTATTGAATGTCTGCTTAAAATAAAAAAAAAAAAAAAAGACAATCCCTTCCTGCAGGAAAGAGTATGGACATTGCTCTGTTTCTCCAGTACTTTATGCAGGTATTTCCAAATGACTCCCCAAATTCCACAAACAGTTGTGTGCTTAAGGTTAAAGTAGTCCCACTGAAGCCAATGGAACTATTACTGTGCTTAAATAAAAGCAGATGACTAAGAGAGTGCAAGATTGGGATCTTATTCTACACTTTACACAGACTTTTCACAGAGCAGAATAAGGAACTCCAAAAGCATGGCATGCAATCAATTTATAAAGAGAAAATAGCTGTGTTTTACAATCATAAAGCAGCATATGTTGGAATTTCAAAGAACATATTGCACATAAGTTTTATTTTTATCTTGAAGTCCTTTTTCATATATTGTCTCCTGGTATGTTGAAATTTCTAGCTGCTCATTTTGTACTTGGAAAATGAGTATTATTTTTATTGATGGTGTGGTTAAAACTGTGTCTGAATGGAATATTGATAATGGATGTGTTCAGAGGTGAAATTGGTGGCAAAGTAGATCATAATAGTATGGCATGGTGAAGAAATCTACAGTTTTGAATCCTTAACGTTCCAATTGATTTTATTTTAAAAATTAGTACTAATAAAATATGGTTTGGAGAAACAAAAGGTCTTATTAGCCCAGTGTTTATTTCCTATGATATAAATTCAAGGAATACCATTATTTAATCACATGAAGCTTCTACAAATTAAGGAAACAACATTCAACTACCTGAATAATTTATTGTTTTTTATTGCAAAGAAATATTTGTTTAAAATTAGAACCATAGCAAAATATATTATGATAATTCAGTTAAGATAAAATGTCTTAGTTTTTGTATGGAGAGCTTCCCGCAGAAGTTACAGCTTCTCCAAGAGAACAAAACCAGTTCATTTTGGGATACTATTCTTTGTACAAGCTGCATCCAATTTAATAACACCCCCCAATGAATGAATGGCTTCTCTTTGCTTAACATAAATAGTCTCAACAGTTTAGAAATGAGCAATATGAGGAATATATTCCTAATGAATAATTTTATTAAGACCAAGTGTTTGCATCATTTACCTAGAGAAAATCAATAATTTGAGGAGCTTGAATTCAATTACTTAAAGAATCTACTCAAAGAACGTTCATTTAAAATCTCAGCAGGACTTTTAACCAACTAAACTTGCTTAAAGAGAAATCTAAGATAGGCTGTTCAATAAACAGCAAAAACATGTGCATGCAGATTAGATCCCTTGGTAACTTGCTTTGTGGACCATAGATCATGGTCTCTCAGTTCAGTTTCTAAGTCATAAATCTATTTTTTTCCAATATGTTCTCCACATGAGTGGCTGAATTCCAGGGTTTTTTTTCCATTTTAAAGAGTTCTTTTGAAGCTAGTTTAGCATTTCCCTTTTCTGATGTGCCTTTTGTAGATGTCCATCATTCAGGAAGTCTCTTCAAACTGTCTTCTCCGTCCAATGAAGACATGAACTAGTCGCCTCCTCACCCCTCCTAAAAGAGAGACCTATTAGTGTGTTAATTAATTGCTCACCCAGTGTTTGGAATTACCTGCAGGTTTTCTTTAAATGCATATATAGAGTTCATAAAGGTAACAACAGTAATCCTGTTTACACATTGAAGAGAAGATACCTGGTGAAGTGGATGGTATAAGAACCTAGATAGAATTTGGCCAAAAGTGGACAGTTCCCATCTAGAATGCAGTGTAGCAAACTTGATGTGTAGGCCGAGAAATGCTCTCATTTCATTGAGTAGACCACTTTGATTTGATAGCATCCAGTCATACTTACTAGAGATAAATTTGTTAGTCTCTAAGGTGCCACAGGTACTCCTGTTCTTTTTACAGACACAAACTAACACGGCTTCTACTCTGAAACTCATTAGAGAGGCATTGTTATATGAGGAATTGGGGTCAGGAATTGCCAAGGTTTAATTGCATCTCTGCCACTATCCCACTGTGTGGTCTAGGGGAAGTTGCTGACATTCTCCATTCCAACTTCCTTTCACGTAACAAGAGTAGCAGCATCTAACTTTCAGAAGGGTGCTATTGTGTTGGTTAACCGTGCTTTGTGAAGTTATAAAGCACTATACAACTGCAAGTGATTATGACTTGACAAGAATTATAATGGTGATTGTAGAATTTTCTGCCTTTTCAACTCATTTTCTTGCGTGTATTCTAGACATTTTCCTACACTCAGTAAATTCTGTATGGACAACAGAATGACTTTGTTTAGGCAGAGTCTGTCTGGAAGAAGAAATAAAATCCACCAAGTCAGTGTCCTTTACATGGTCAATGATGCCGTGTTTCAATACAATTTTTCATGCTTAAAGCTCTTCACCAAGTACCTCAATCTGGCTTTCTGCTGCTTAGAAGTGTTTTCAAGATTTTCTATTTTGTTCGAGTTACTTATATGTAGCATTCCACACAGTATAGCCATGCAGGTTGTAGAAGTTAGCTGATAAGTCTTCAGATCTTTATGGTTATATCTGTCTATAAGTATATATAAAGTCCTTGCCATTCTGTGTAAGCAGTGTATAAAGTTCAGAAATACAGTGATTGCTACCTAAGGGGCTGACAAGTCAATTCTCAGACTTCCCTTGGTTTTCTTCTGCCTTCCATCCCTAATTTTAGGCATGCTGACAGTCTTCCATCCTGCTGTAGGTGCAGTAGTGAACCACTATTTTTGACTACACTATTGCATTTTCTTCCATTCTGACTCCTTGGATGATGCTGCCAAAATTGTGAACTGATATTTGTCCCCTCCCTCCCCCCCCAAAAAAGGTAGTTGCAAATCAAAGACTATTCTCTGTCCAGACTTTTAAGATAAAGATGACTCTGTTATCAAACCAATGTGGTGACCTTATAATTTTCTTATACTTATCTGTTATCATCCCAGTGGCATTATGTAGGGATTATCTCTTGCCATGTTTGCAACAGTGATTGTAAGTACAACCCTTTTAATGGCGAGTATTAATTTGCATTCAAATGGTGGTAGTCTGGTTCATATTTGAAACAAAATACAGTTACAAGCTCCCCTGACTGATTATCTGACAAATACTTGGGGGATTACTTATTTCTATTGGTTATATAGTTGAGGAAAATCATCAAATTAACATTATCTGGACTTTTTAAGATTCTACGTTAGTAAGTCACATCATAGTTCAGAAAGATCTAATCATATCATATCATATATATATATATATATATAATATAGGTACTAGCTCTGTTATAAATAGCAGAGCCATGCAGAAAATTGTATTCATTATGCAATTTTGGTCACCTCACCTGTAACTGCTTCAAAAACTTTTTTCTTGTTCAGCAGTTACATTGAAAAGTAGGGATGTGGTATCCTAAAGAAAGATTAAATGGTACTTTGTCTCATATAAAATTACAGGAAAGGAGACATTTTATATGTTGGGAATATTGAAAGGCACTTATTTTCCTGTCTTTATTTCTTCAGTTCACAACAAAACAATGCTGACTAATCATTGATGAATTACCATTTGTACAGTATGCTTTGCTGATATGAACAAAAGCAGATTTTCTACTCTGCAGTGAAACCCCAAATCTTTCTTAATATCTTCTTGGGAAGTTTGTCAACATGAGGTTTTCTCTTAAAGTTCTTACTGATAAATAGCTTTGTATTTCACAAATCATGGCAGACAAGCTCTCTCCCTGTCAGTCGTTATAGGTACTAGAATTTATGGAGCTGTGCTTTAAGCAGCTCTGTTTCTTTTTATCAATGGCTGAGCCATTGGAATGCAGTTTGGAAAGGAATGTGGTATCAATTACTGTATTTTATTTCAATTAGCTTTTCCATTAAGCCCCTGGGAATTGAGGGGACCAACATCTCACAGGATTAGGCACCTCAGTGTGCAGTGGCCAGTTCTCCCAAAAGAGAGATGACATGTTTTGGGTTTTTTTTTTGTTTTTACAAGTGTAGTATTTCAGTAAGAATTTTAATGTAGTCAGATGCTGTCATCTTAAACAAGCAACTAGTGAGTCAGATGAAGGAGTTTATTTCTAAGTGACTTTGGAAAAAGTAACTTTCATCCTATACCTTCTCACATCCCTACACAGTAGGGAGCTACCTGGTTATGTGAGGTTTCATATTGCTTTCAGATCATCAAAGAGATCCTAACAGAAGCATCTAGCACTGAAGTGCGTCATGTAGGTTTGTGAAATTTCCTTGAGTACCATGAGTCCAGGTATTAACGATTAAAGCGGGACATAGTATTTTGCGGGGAGGATAGGTGTTGGGGTTTTTATACTATGCCCAGATGAATAAAACAGCTTGCCATGCACTAGTTTATTTCAATGGGATGCCTCTGTGTACTTTGGGAATTGTATTTTTAATACTTCTCACCAAAGTTAGCAAGGCATATGGAGAAACCAGAAACATTTGGTGCACTGGGCAGAAGACATATACAAGTGTCAATATCTGAGACATAAAAGTCTGTGGAGAGGAGATTTAAACAAATGAAGATTCTTTTAAACTATTGTTTTTAATATGTCCTCAAAATTATCTTAGTGGTGTTTAATTTTTGAACTTAGATACCTAAATTGAGGAGTTGGACACCTAATGTATTTTTGGATCTGGGTCATAATCTCTGTCTTGGTTCCTTGTCTGTTCCGAGGTGCTCATATACTGTGATTCTGAGTGCCATAAAATGACATACAAATGAATGACTTTTAGTAAATATATTGCAAATAAGACATCTGATATCTATCATGTTGTATGAAAAATGTTTTATCTACTTTTACTGTAATTGTATGGGTGATGTTTGCCTTTAAGCAAAACAAAAACATAAAACACAAAAACAAATAAACAAAACTAATATACACTTGACAGTGATAAAATGAAATGCTTTACCCATAGTTTGATTTCTTGATGCATGCTGAATGAAAAAAACCCCAGGGATTGTGGTTTGAGGCTTCTGAATTTACAAACATCAGGAGCCAGATCATCAGCTCTGTAAATAGGCATAGGTCCACTGAATGAGTCTGGCCCACTGTCTCCACCATTCAGGGACATCATCATTTTTTGGCAAATATACAGAATTACTTTCATATTAGGTAATGAATCAATATACAAATGAGGGCTGTGAAATGATTTAAAAAATTAATTGCGATTAATCACAAAAAAAAATCACAATTACAGTTTTAATCCCACTGTTAGGCAATAATAGAATACCACTTTAAATGTATTATACACTGCTACTTCGCTATAACACTGTCCTCGGGAACCAAAATATTGTACCAGGGTGCAGGTGAAACTGCGTTGCATCAAAGCCTGACACGCTGATTCACCGGAGCGCACAGCCACGCCCCCCGGAGCATTATATCAGAATTCGGCTTATATCGGACCAAATTATATCAGGGTAGCAGTGTATATATTTTTAGGCCTTTTTCTGTTTTCAAATACATTGATTTCAGTTATAACACAGAATATAAAGTGTAGTGCTCGCTTTGTGTTATTATTTTTGATGTTGGAAATCAACAGATGTAAACTCTGGTCATGGTTGGTGGTGAAATGGAATAACCCTGAGAAAGTTACCGAAGAAGGAATGGTGGAGGATCAGCATAGCAGGGGATGACCAGCATTGCTTAATTTGTGCAAATGCTTGCTAGGGCTGAGCCCTGGAACCTTAAGGCTTGGTAGTTCATAGCCTTGAACTAGCCTTCACTGGGCTTGCTGTATCAGTTATGAATGGAAAAACATTGCTTGAAGTCCTGCCACCTAATTGCTTAAGCCCCACGACCTCTTTCATTACAAATGAAGCAATGATGACCAGCAAGGCGATAGATGGATGGTGTGTGGCAGGTCACTAGAAGGTCAGATGCTGAGTGCTTAAAGTTGGTAATGGATTGTGAAGGCTTCTGAAAATTGTGTTATGATACCACTAATATTCAGACATGAGTAAATGGATTTGCTTTCTTACGTTAAATTCGGTGGGAAAAGGAACACTGTAATATTGATTAGTAATAATAATATTAACAACAATTTACCTGTAGGATAGGAAATGAAGACATTTGTTCATTTGAAAGTAGAGAGAATTCCTGTAGAGAGACACTGTAATAAGCAAAAATGAAATGTGGCCACAGTACACAGACGAAAAGCACCATGGGATCTTTAACAGTTATGAGTAGAGCTGGGCAGGTTTTTTTGGCAAATAGTAAATTCACCAAAAATATCTGAAAATTCAAATTATATGCAGTCATGTCAGTTGCCGTGGAAATTGCACTGTACTCTTTTTTGTACTATGCTCCAAGCACTTTTTTATTGTTCAGCAGGAATCAAAGCCAAAATAGGATATTTCTGTGCACAATCAACCTGGCGAGTTGATCATCTTAATGTAGCATTCACTTTGAGGAGGTCATCTCCTATTCAGTATATCATGGGCTTCAAACCATGAAAATCCAAGCTGAAAGTTGCTATTATAGCTTTTCAAAGCCTTAGGCTGAAGAACTGGATGTGCACTTCAACTGTTTGTTTACAGTATAAAGCAATTATTCCTAAATTCCACTGATCACCATAGTAACCTGCATTCACCATATGAAATCCGATGTCCAGAAGAAATAAGTATTGTCAATTACTGATATATGAATGTAACACAATTGTATTAAGAAAGGTGAAGCATTTTTGTGAGACAAGTATTTCTTCATGTATTGTAGTTTTATATCACTATCAATAATTTGTGCCTTGCATTTATGGAAGCTATACTAGGTTCTTTGTTCTGATTTTTTTCCTCCTTGTTTCCATGACTCCTTTACACCTTAGATATTTTCTTGGTTGCGTGCAAATTTTCATTTTAGGGTATTTGGAATTATATCCTTATTACAATACCTATTTGGCCACACGTGTTTGTGAGCTCACATTTACTGGTATAACATATCTTTGGTGTTTCTTCCAGTGATTGTCCACATGGATGTCACTCTTGGTGCACATGCACCTCATGAGTGTCAGTCTGGATTTTGGGGCCAGCAGTGTTCACTGGGGCTGTGCCTGTGCCCTAGTGTACTTGTGCCCTCCCACCAAGATCAGGAAAAGCTGAATGGATTCAATCTTACCTCCATTTCTTTTTCCTGCCCGTGGCAGTCAGATGGGACTTCTGCAGGGTCTTTCTGCTTCTCTGTGCTGTGCTAGTGTTAGTTAGAACTCATTTACTTAGTTCATATACTTAATTGCCCATTGGTAACATACATTTTCAACAAGGCTAGACACCCTTTACAAGAGTACTAGCATCAGGCAGAAGCTAAATCCTCAGGATTTAAGATTTCTCTCATGAAATGTTTGAATGCCTATGATCACTATGTCTACTCTCCCTTGAAAAGGGACACAGTCCAGAACAATGTTCAGTTTGTTCTTTTTCTGAGACCAGTCAGAGTGAATGAAGCTAGCTTGAAGCTATTCCTCCTAGAGAAATCAATGCAAGCCTCCTCAGACACCAAAAGAAAGACTACAGCCAGTCTCAACCATCTGGTCAGTTTCTCTCCCTTAGTGCCCAGGGGACCTGAGGTTCCACCCCAGTGCTCCTGGGCCACGTCTACTCAAAGATTCCATTTGTTTGCCATTACCTCGGTGTCAATGTCCTCTGACAGGCAGAAAGGAACACTGCTTCAGAGATGAACCCAAGGAGGAGGTCACTGTCCTTGGCACCTGGCAAATTAAGAAATGAGTTCAGTCTCATCTCGAACTGAGATGCCAAAACCTGAGAAGCGTCCTCTTTTGGTGCCCTAGTACTCACTCTGAAGACAGCACATACAGTACTCATTAAATTGGCTGATGGTGCTGCCCTCAGGACTGACCCAGGGACACTGATCCTGGCACTGAGTGCCTTGGTACCCAGAGCCTCAGCACTGAATGCCCTGATACCTTCTTCTTTGATATTTACCACCTCTGCAATACCCATTTCTTTGGCACTGACTGTCTTGGTGCCTGAACAATACAGAGTGCAGAGGGACCTATCTGTGACCCTCTGCTCGAAGGACTGAGGGTGGTGATATCTAACCCTGTGCTCCAAGGAATGAGGGTGGTGGTATCCAACCCACTAGAGTTGGACTCACCAGTAGTATGTCAGATTAAGGAAGTGTCCTCAATACTGATATCTCCTACGCAGAGGTAGGGCACATCCAAGAGAACAGCCACTCCTTTGGAGGAAATATATTCCTTCTGCATCTCTTCTCTTGGGTGTCGTAGGGATTTACCTCCCAGCTTCCCTTGCTGGATAGTGGGTGTCAGGGAGGGATTCTAGAGATGAGTTCACAAAGGGTAGCAGAAAGAGACCTGGAGCTCATAGGGATCATCCTTCCTGGGATATCTTTTTCACTTCAATACACCTACCCTTATCAGCCTGGAAGTGTTTCCACTGACCTCAAAGGACTTTGACTCAAGCCCAAATGTACTACCTTTTCTGAATAGCCTTGATTTATCATTGTCTGTTGTCTACACACTAGATTCACCAAATTGTTGTCTATTTGTTTGGTTAATCAAATCAAATACAGATGAGAAATCAAGGACCTAATGCTGTAATCCAGTGGCTCTCAACCTTTCCAGACTACTGTACCCCTTTCAGGAATCTGATTTGTCTTGCATATCCCAGGTTTTACCTGATTTACAAACTAACTGTTAATAAAATCAGACAATAAAATAAAAAAGTGTCACTGCACACTATTACTGAAAAATTGCTTACTTTTTCATTTTTACCATATAATTTATAAAATAAATCAACTGGAATATTAGTATTTTATTTACATTTCAGTGTATAGTATATAGAACTATATAAACAAGTCATTGTCCATATGAAATTTTTAGTTTGTGTTGACTTCACTAGTGCTATTTATGTAGCCTGTTGTAAAATATTGAGATGAGTTGATGTACCCCCTGGCTGACCTCTGCATATGGCCAGGGGTACATTTACCCCTGGTTGAGAACCACTGCTGTAATCAACCTCTAACTGATCTAAATGGGAGCTCTATGGAGGAACTAGTCTAGAATCAAGCTAATGATCAAGTCCTTGAGTCTGGAGGCCACTTCCTCTTGTTTCTGCACATAGCGCTTAGTCATTATGCTAAAAGTGAGTTGGAAAGTTTCCAATGGTTCTTTCTTGCCGTTAGTTTTTCTGGATGTTAGGCTTGAACTAAAAGAAATTGTTAGTAACAGAGTTTAGCTTTGAAGATGACCTCCTAATATGAGCTAATGCAATGCTCAATCTCCAAATAGACCTAAAGAAATGGTAAAACAAATTTTGCAGAGTTCATTCCACGGAACCCCAGCGAAATAAGGTGTAAGTGAGTGAAGAATTTGGCACAATGTCTCTGACTAATGTAAACTATCTTTAATGACCATTCTAGGTGGCTAATTCTAAAGCCTAAAGCTAAGAATGTAAAGACCAACATTCACCTTTTTCACGGATGACCATTTTAGCGAAAACATTCAGTTTATCCACTATGGTTGGATAATACAGAAATTACTGATGGAAAAGGTCGTCTTAGCTCAGCTGGTCCATTTCTCTGTCAATGCAGGATTGTTTCCTTCTATGTATTTTTGGAGTCCTTTCTGTAGTGCAGCTTTAATGACACCAGTGACGAGGTTGCTGCCAATTGCCTTGGGAGCCTGTTACACATTGCAATTTCTCAGTATTTTTAAGCCTATGTCCTCCTTAATTTAATCTCATCTGTTTTTGTGATGGGTTTATTGAGTGAAGGGGGAAGTGAAGGGAAAAGCAGTCTCTAGGATGAGGGCAGCAAGTGACGTATGTGTAGAGTTCCACAATTTTGTCCCCACCCATCTCAGCCTCTGCTTCTTAATCCTCCTCTTTCTTCTGATTTCCTGTAAGTGATTAGCTCTTATTTATACACATGGAGAACATATGTCTAAATTAGCTTATAAATGGGATGCCCTGATTTGAGGTACAATGGAATCTAATTCTTGAAGGTAACTTTTTATATGAATATCAACTCTTTTGGGAACAATGATATATGAAACTACAATGTTCCTAATGTATTGACAATTTAAGCATCTTTTTTTTTTCATAGCGCTGTAGCTCAGTATTCAATACTTAACATGTGCAGGGCTATAAAAATGAGAGCAATTACCACATCACATTTTTTCCACCTAGCCTTTGAAATACAGCATAATTTCTTCAAATGAGATTATGGCAAGAAAAATGACTAAGTAAAATAAAGGCACCTTATTATTCAGCAGGTCTGCTCCTTGTGTGTATTCTGGGACATATCTGCTTGCTTTTCTAACAAAACTAAATATTGACAATTTTTTACTCCCATTAGCATGGCAGAGCCAATGGAACTGAGGGGAAGTATGATGTTCCTATATTTGGTCTTATTCTTAATCAACATATGTTTTTAATTCACTGAATTGTGACCTGATTTCAGAAATCTGAAAAGAAAACCCTGAAAAAGCAACCAACCAACTCAGATCTCAGGTTAAATTTTTAAAGGTGGCTATTAGAAAAAAGAAAATCCACACTTCCACACTTTTACTTGTAAATTGAACACATTTTATCTGGAGTCTTGGAAAGACAATAAACATGGGACTTTCACAGTGCTGTTGTTTACACAATCATTCTGAGAATTGTGCTGTCAGTAAACATATACATGAGTATCCCAGACAGTATGATGTTCTTATATTATTCTTCTCGGGCTTTTCAAAGATCTCCGCTTGATGGGGAATGGTTATAGACATTTTGAGCATTTTAAAACCTGCAGTCAACCTCTGCACGTACAGTACGTATATTGCCCTGAGCACATGTGAAAATCAAGGCACTTATTAGGTGTCTCGCTTTAGATACCTCACAGTTGGAATAGTTTGACTTTAGTTCTTAATGTTTGTGTTACTCTTGCTGTATATCCTTTTAGCCATGATTGGCCTAACTTTTTTTCTTCTGACTCTTAGTGTGATTAATTGAAGTAAATTACCATATGTGTGCCAGGTAGTTTATGAAAACTCTTTACATGGAAAATAATAAAACTACTTGACAACTGAAGAATGGGAGAGATGTTTGAACAGGTGCTTCTGCCTATTACTCTCCTGCCTATTACTCTCACAAAGCTAATGGAATTCCCAATAATTCCAGGCTGGCATATCAAAGATGTAGAAATATGACCCATACAGAGCTCATTGCAGAGATCAGAGGCTTATTAGTATAAATTGCACATCTGTGCTAGCATAAATGGGGTAATAAATTCAACAACTTATCATCCACAACAGAAGGTGTTTGTTAATGTGCTTCTGACTTACTTAAATTGTAAGTTGTTTGGGAAAAGGGCCATCTTTTTATTCTGTGTTTGTACAAGGCCAGATCCATTACTCCTATGTGCTACCACACATTAATATACAAATAATAATAGTAAACAAAAGTTTTTAGGTCTGCTTTAATAAACATAACATCTGTCTCTTTTGGTAATCTTGTGTGTGACAAAGAATTTGGTAGCCCTTGAGGGATTCTTACTGTTAGCTTTGAATGCTGAAATTGTCACCTACTGGAAAGGTACATCCTTGCAAAGAGTACTACAAGCTTTTCTCCCTGTGGCCCTGCCAGTGTTCCCCATTCCTGACCCCAAAAGCCCACTACTAGGGGAGAGGTCAGCTTCCTTTCCTTGGCACTTAGTCTTTGATACCTTAGCGGGCCATAGATGCTGGTTAATTAATGGTGGTGGTGGTTATTCTGGTGTTGTCACTGGTTTATCTTATATCTTCTGTATTTTTTACTTGGGGAGGGGACAGGGGTGGGAACTTTATTGAGAGGAACAGCAGAGCAATGAAACTTAACAAAGAACAGTAACCTTCAGGATCCTTCAGAGCAGCCTCCTATCTGCTTTAAGTTGGTTTGTATGTTTGTCTCTTTTGTGTTTTTTGTTTTGGCTGGGGCAAGGGGACTGGGGGAGGTTAGGGCAAGACTGTTCTGTGGCGTTCTTGTTTTTGTTCATGTGAAGCCTTTCACTTATGATGGGAAAGCTATAGCAAAGACCTTATCTCACAGGTGACATTTTAAATACATAGAAACAGGGTAAGTTAAATTGGTGCAACTCCCATGGTGGACACTCTTCAGTTTAAGAATGTCTTAATGATTTAGCTTAAACTGATTCCTTATTGGACTGTTTCAACTGATTGCTCTGCGCTGCTGACCAGTTTTGCCTCATTGTTTCCTTGTACTTCTCTATCCATCTGTCTGTATCGCTCTGTTGTCTCTTAAATTTCGAGTGTAAGTTCTTTGGGGCAGGGATGGTCTTTTTGTTCTGAGTTTGGGCAGCGCCTAGCACAATGGAGTCCTAGTCCTTGACTAGGGCTCCCAGGTGCTGAAGTAATACAAATAAATAATAATAATAAAATAAGATTGTAGGGTGCCTAAGAAGAATGATCTGTTCTGCAGATTTCAGAATAGCTTACGTTAGGTGGCATTTCTGTAGTATGTGTAGCTTAAATTGTTTTTATAATTGTGTGTCATTCTTTCATGGAATAGTGCTAAACTGTTTCTGAGAGACTTGCAGGAGAGTGCTATAGGAGTTGTGTGGTGAGCTGCAAGTAGCTAGTTTTGTCATAGTATATCACAGTATTTCTTAATATGCTGCATTATAGTTCCTTGAATTGGTAGGAATGCCTTTCTGCAGAGGATGTAAACCTAATGGTGGAGGGGCTGGGGGAAATTGCAGTACACTTTCATCTATGACAGTGGCTGTCAAGAAACATGAAAGAGTATTCCTTTGGTACTTAATTAAGCCGTGAGTCTTTGTAACAAAAGCAGCAAAACAATTAATGATTAAAAATTAACTTTGTGTTCTGTGTAGAGATTTATGTGCATAATTAATACTGTAGCATTTTAAGATGTAAGCTGTCCTTCATAGAAACGTTGTAATAGATGGTGTTACTTAAAATTAAAATTAACATACGCATTTACTCCACAGAACGCATGGAAGTGACAGATGATATGCATGCAAGGAACTATGATTTACTTTTACCTAAATTGCCTCTTCACTTTGAATTGGATGAAGTATTCTTCACTTCGTCCCCCAAACTGTTTGTTTGATAGTATTGTTGTGTGCTGGTAAACAACATTCATGTTTCACTAAAGAAGTGGCTGCCTTTCAATAGTGACTGAAATGATTCTTGTGTGATAGTCATAATTTATATCAGATTAAATTTACAAAGAACATGGGAGTGAAAGGTACTATGTACATTATTTTAGACTAACAGTAGATTCAATTAGTATCTGTAGAATCCTTTAAAATACATTATGAAGTTGGAAAGCTTATTTAGTTTTGTTTTTTACTATTATTTTAAAGCCTAGTGGAAAATACATGCAGTATTTAAAATGAGATGTCTGTGTTAATGCTAAGATTTAGGAATATATTACATTAGCTGAAAAAACCCCATTTATAGTAAAGGCCTTGTATAATTTTTTCTGGTAGATTTTGGATTACAATATGTGGTCTAGTAAGCTAATTTTTATTCCAAAAATTGTAAAGAATATTGGGCCAAATTCATACTTGGGGTAATTTGCTTTATACCTGGTCTAAATTCAAATGGAAGAGAGAATTAGAACCATTTGATTTTTTGGTACAATTCATAATCTCCGAACTTAATCAGGGAAATTGTTGTTGTCTGGATCCTGATCCAGCAAAGTATGTTAACACATGCTTTAACCCAAAATTCTGAGTTGTTCTCAAGGAGCTACTCGTGATTTTGCTTGCATATTTTGTTGGATGGGGGCCAGAAAGAATATATTGTAGGCAGGCAATATATCTGAGTTTATTTGCTTATATGTAATTAAGTTTAAATTTTCAATCAATAATTATATTGTGTTTATATGGCACTAGATATTTAAAAAGTAACTGGCACCAATACATAGGGTAATTATGGTCTGGGCTATGCCTTGTAAATGAATACATTTATCAGAATATTTACAAAAAAGATTATATTTATTACTATAAGCAAGCTCAGATTACAATTAAATTGTACTTAGGCAGTCAAGTGACAGTTCCTGTGTATTCCCCAACTAACTGATAAATGGCAACTAGATTTTTTTTAAATGGAAAGTTTGAATATAAAATACATTTTTTGGGGGGGTCCAGTCCTTGTCAGGCAAAGTTACTGTTGATACCAATGGGGAATTTTTCCTTATTAAGAAGGTATGGGCATTTGGACACTAAATCCCTGTTTTTCTGATTTTTGTAATCAACTAATTTTTTTCCCATACCCTTAAAATTTGTTATTAAAAAGGTTACTGGAGTAAATTTCTCATTATAAACATCCAGAGCATTGAAGTTTGAGTAATCTGCCAGAATGCTTTACATTTGTCAGAAAATTCAAATAAAAATTAAAACCAGGGTCAGGTTCTAGACAGAGCACTGAGTGAATTTAATTTTGTTCTGGCTACTGCTTCCTCCAGTTTCTGTCATCATTTCATCCCTAGTATGACTCCAATACAACATTTGGACAGAATTCTGAAATTTCAGCTTTCCAAGGATTTGCAGGCCCTGATACAAAAGTTGGTTAATTCAATGGGGATTTTTCCATTTGCCTCATGGGGGTTTAGACTGGTCCCCAAAAGAGGACTTTTACCCAGTAATTCTTTTGATAATGAATTCAGGGTTTGGAAAGGTATAGATGACTATACTACTTACAATAGAACCTCAGAGTTACCAACATCACCGGAATGGAGGTTGTTCGTAACTCGGATATGTTTATAACACTGAACAAACATTATGGTTGTTCTTTCAACAGTTTACAGCTGAACATTGACTTAATACAGCTTTGAAACTTTATTATGTGGAAAAAAAATCTTAATTTAAATTAAACAAGCACAAGCACAAAAATCTTAATTTAAATTAAACAAGCCGTTACCTTGTAAAATATTTTATTTAAACTTCCCTCTTTTTTAGTAGTTTATATTTAACACAGTTCTGCACCGTATTTGCTTTTTTTGTCCCTGCTGCTGCCTGATCCATAGAATCATAGAAGATCAGGGTTGGAAGAGTCCTCAGGAGGTCATCTAGTCCAACCCCCTTCTCAAAGTAGGACCAACCCCAACTAAATCATCCAAGCCAGAGCTTTGTCAGGCCAAGCATGAAGAACCTCTAAGGATGGAGATCCCATCACCTCCCTAAGTAACCTATTCCTGTGCTTCACCACCCTCCTAGTGAAATAGGGTTCCTAATATCTAACCTAGGCCTCCCCCACTGCAACTTGAGACTATTGCTCCTTGTTCTGTCATCTGCCATCACAGAGAACAGCCTAGCTCCATCCTCTTTAGACTCCCCCCTTCAGGGAGTTGAAGGCTGCTATCAAATCCCCGCTCAGTCTTCTCTTCTGCAGACTAAATATACCCAGTTTCCTCAGCCTCTCCTCATAAGTTATGTGCCTCAGCCCCCTAGACATTCTTGTTGCCCTCCATTGAACTTTCTCCAATTTGTCCACATCCTTTCTGTAGTGAGGGACCCAAAACTGGACACAGTACTCCAGATGTGGCCTCACCAGTGCTGAATAGGGGGAATAGATTACGTACTTCCTGTTCTGAATGAGGCATGTGGTCAGTTCGTAACTCTGGTGCTCATAACTCTGAGGTTCTAATATACGTCCAATTTAAGAGAAAAACGGGAATTAAAATGTAGGGTCTGATCTTGCATTGTTCACTTAGGCAAAATTGTCAATAGTAACTTTGCCTGACTAGGATTGGGCCTTAGACACACATTTTGTGACTCAAGGGGGAGACTTTCAAAAGCATATAGGCAATTAAAGGCTCAGCTCCCATTGAAAGTCAAAGGAAAATGGGTACCTATTTCCTTTTTTTAGCCTTTGAAAATCTCCTTTAACATGCAAAATGAACATTAAATTTCTGTAATACTAAGATGGTATATATTGTAACATTCAAAATTCAGTAATGCAAAGCACATATGCACTCATCTCTTGCTCCCACCTATATCAGTAAAAGTTTTGCCATTGATTGGAAGGGGAGCAGGACCAGCTATCTTCTGAAATAATAATTCCACAGTTAAATGTGCACCTTAATATACAATGTGGGTGAATCTGTTACTATGGGAACCTGAACTTTTTCATCAACTGACTTTTGAGTGCTTAAAATTGCAAACTTCGTGTTGCATTAATGTAAGTTTCAGCATATAATATGTATTAAAGTTGAACATTTACTAACTCCTGTTCTACTAATAATATTAATTCACAGACGATACAGTATTCTCACAAATTATATTCAAGGGTAATTTCCTTTATATTGTACTTCAGTGTTTCTATACTGTAATCTAATTAACAGAACTGTGAAAATACTTCTCAAGGGAATGCAATGCCATAATCAAAACTGTGAAATACTAGTTTAACAGCCTGGAAATAGTTTACCTGCAAATAGAGCATGCAACATAGGGAACACTTTGATTTTCTCTGCAGAAACATTTTTAAAAGATCCTGTCTAAATTGATTCACATCCTTGACTGTGTTTATTCAATGAGAAAATACAGAAAATGCAATTCAAAGAGACATTCACGTTGTCCTAAGAATCAACTGCTTATAGAGACTGGGGAGGGAGAGGCATTTTGTAGAGAAGAAAAATATTGTCGTTTGTAAGTAAAGAGAGAAACATCAGTTCCTCTTTCTCTGGGAATTCTGCTATAACAGTGACTTGAATGTTGCCCTCCCACAAGCACAGGAATGCAAGCAAGAAAGTGCATCAAATATCCTGGGTGGGCTGGCGGGTGTGAATATTTTCAGTTTATGCAACTGAACAGTTGGTGGAACACAAAATGGGGAACTCCCTAGAGGGAATTATGCTCTTTATGTACCTTTCTCCTGGAGGAGTAATTCTGCACCAAAACAATACAAATTCTGTATACAATATTTTAAAATTCTGCATATTTTATTAAAAATATTTCGGTAATTTATTTCAAAATACTTGTAAACCAGGGGTCTCAAACACGCAGGCTGCATGCGGCCCGCAGGGCTCTTGCTTGTGGCCTGCAAGCTCCCCGCACCCTCCCGCCCCTCTGCCTACCTCCAGGCCCACGGGCCGAATCCAGCCCGTGGGATTGCCCACTGTGGCGCTGCTCACCACTCTCTGAAGCGGCTGCAGCACATCCCTTCTGTCCTGGGGGGGAGGGAGAAGGAAACAGAGAGAGCTCCTGTGTTGCCTCCTTCCAGGCACTGCCCCCCTCAAAGCTCCCATTGGCCAGGAACAGGGAACCGCGGCCAATGGGGGCTTCGCGGATGGTACCTGGAGGCGGGCAAGAGCAGCACAGGCATGGAATCCTGAGGCCGCCCATCCCTCAGGACCTGCAGGGACTGGTTCCAGCTGCTTCCTGGAGCGGAGCGGCATGGGGCTGGGGCCAGGGGAGACAGGAAGCCTGCTCTGGCCCCCAGTGCGCGCTGCTGCCACCCCGGAGCTGCACTAGGTAAGCGGTACCGGACTGGAGTTCGCACCCTGAATCCCTCCTACACCTCAACCCCTTGCCCTGAGCCCCCTGCCACACCTCGCACCCCACCTGCATTCCCTGCCCTGAGCCACCTGCTTCATCCTGCACCCCGACCCACTGCCACATCCCTCACCCCGCTTGCACCCCCAATCATCAACTCCCTGTCCTGAGCCCCCTGCTGCACCCTGAATACCTGCATCTCAACTCCCTGCCCTGAGCTCCTGCTGCACCCTGCACCCCTCGTGTATCTCCTAGGGGCAGGGAGGAGGCAGCATTAGGGTGGGGACATCGGGGAAGGGGTTGGAATGGGGCAGGGAATGGGTGGGAAGAGGCGGGGCAGGGGAGGGGCCTCATGGAAAGGATGGAGTGGGGCGGGGACAGGAGCAGCGGGAGGGTGGTGTCAGTGATGCGTTCCCCCAGGTCAATGTGCTAGTCCTCATGTGGCCCTCGTGGTCATTTGAGTTTGAGACCCCTGTTGTAAACAATAATATCTGTAATAACACAGACAACAAAAATGATTCAGGAAATGTTTCTGACAAATATTATTCCTTACTCGGCATATTAATACATATCGTTGAGCAATAATTAATTTAAACTACAATACAGAAGTGTATTTTCTGTATCCCTCAGAAGCAGTGCAAAGGTTTTGGGGAGTCAGGGGTAATGGAGAAGCTGAGGAAGAGGGAAGTAATTGCTGAGAAGGAGCCTGGGAGTAAACCTGGAGGGTTGTTGGGTGTCGGTGGGAGAAGTATAGAATACTTTTTTAGGGGTGGGATGTTAAGGTTTTGGGGAGTTTCCCCCATGCAGACCAGGGCTGACCCCTAGTCTGTCCCATTCAGTTAGGCACATCTGTTCTTGCCTCAGCACATCCCTGAACCCCCACTCAACAATCCCAGTCCTCATGTAATCCTCACCGCCATTATCCCTGTACCCATACTTAGCCATCCCCATGTGGCCCTGCACCCACGCTCAGCTGCAACTCCAGTCTGTCCTCCGACTAGCTCTTCTGAACCCCAGGCTATGTGATACTCCAGCCAGTCTCATGTGCCCTGCTCTTTCTGTCCTCCATATCCCTGTGCCTCCTCATTTGGCCCTGCGGGCAGGGCACTGAGAGGAAGACAACCTCTCATCCTCCCTGTTGGCTGCTGACTGCTATGGCAGGAGAACAGACTGCCCTCTATTATGGTGCCACAGCATCCCTTTGTGTGTAATTTCATGGACTCTCTATCAGAATATATTTTCTGCAGGGAAAAAAAAATATTTGAATTCTGCACATGCACAGTGGCGCAGAATTCCCCAGGAATAGAAGTTTGAGTGTTCTTGGTGTTGTATGCAGCATGGAGTAGATAGGGCTCTAACTCAGACAAACGTTTTGAAAACAGTGACGTCTTCCACATCTCCTTTCCTGACTTAATTCAAGAAAGTCAGTCTGGATTTGTATAATGCATGTGTCACCCCCAGTGCTCCAAAGTTGGCTTTTCAAAAACATGTTTATTCTGTTTAGCAACATCTGTGATCCAGCATACACAGTGATATTCAGTGTCATCTGCAAACAGACAAGAATGCAGATTGAAAAATTTCCTTGGATGCTCATAATATGAATAATTTTTACAAAGCTTTCATATTTAATATTTTATGTACAGCTTCTAAAACTTGCAAATTATTAAGCATTTCATGCAACTAATTTAGTTATTAAACTTGCATTGCAGCTGATGCAATTCATCCCTCTGAATAACTGTTGCAGATTAACACACTAATAAACCTACTCTGACACACCTAGAATTACTGTTGTTATATTATACCATCACTCAGAGTCTTTTGAGTGGGACTTATTATGATGGGTACTGGTAAAATGTGCTGTAAAGAGGTAATCTGTTATGCTCATTTAAGTACATTTAATTTAATATTCCAACATCAAATATTCAAAATAAGATTTTAAAAAATGGATTTTTGATTCTTATTTGCCTTCCAATTTTAAGCCTTTGATATATACATTTGGGTCATATCCTCAAGCTTTTCTCCTCAACCATGAGGTCTAGAAACTTCATCTCTTTCTTTTTTTTAAGTGAAAGTAGAGATTCTCGTATATTCACAGGACTCTAGGGGTTGGTGCTTTAAGAAAACCACCAAATCTTGAGAGACTGATGATAAAACCTTATACTAGTATACAAGGTTTTGATTCTTTGGGTTAGTTGTCATTTTTACTTAGAAAGTTCGTGTAGGTGCTGGATCACAAAACATTTGTCTATTTAACCCTAGTTTTTCATTACATCCCCTCCCTGTACCCAGTATATGTTGTGATTACAACCAGAAGTAATTATCTCTATGCTCTGTGTATGGAGCAGCACAATATTTTTGTTACCCAAAGTCACAATTTCATCTTTGCTCTCTCCACCTTGCTCCAGTGGAAAAGTAATTTAGTGCAGCCCTTTACTGGATGCACTTTATTTTCCATCCTGTGCCAGCTCAGCTTTACTGACTGGCTTCTTGGGAGCAGAACCACTCTTCACCTCTCTCTGATCATACAGTATCTAATGCCTACAGGCAGGACCAGTGGCCAAGTAGACCTTGCTTTCTTCCCCATGCCCAAACTGAAGATCAGGGTCAACTCTGTGTGGTCCTACTTGGCTGTGTGACTGGTGTTGTATTCCAATTTTATCCTCGTGTCCACGTTTAGGTGTTTCCGCTGGGGCAATTCTGTTTTAGTACAACACTGAGACCTGGGAGCCTTCTTTTTCAATATGAGCCTAAAATCACAGCTTCTAAATCTATATTTAGGAACCTTAATAAAATGGTCTAGTTTTTAAAAGTGATGAGCATCCAGCATCTGCAGTCGGAGTTACTTGGTAATAGACACATTTGACAACCAAGCCGCTTATTTTGGTGCCCAACTTTAGGAATCCATATTTAAAAACCTGGCCCAAATGTGTAGTGTATTTTCTGTATATCCATTTTGCAGCCCTACCAGTCAAGGAACCATTGCTATTGAAATGCTAATTAGGAACCTTCAATAAAGGACAATTAAACTGAAGCCAACCCAGTAGATTTATTTTACTCTGATATAATCTCTATACAAAGCATTTGTTAAGGACACTAGCAAGAGTTGCTTAATGGTTTCCTTTCCTTTCCTTAATGGGTTACCTAGGGAGGTGGTAGAATCTCCTTCCTTAGAAGTTTTTAAGGTCAGGCTTGACAAAGCCCTGGCTGGGATGATTTAGTTGTGGTTAGTCCTGCTTTAAACAGGGGGTTGGTTTAGATGACCTCCCGAGGTCCCTTCCAACCCTGATATTCTAGGATTCCCTTTTCCTTTGAATTTTTCCCAACTTCCATTGTTTGAATTGAACTATTATTTTCTTATCAGTTTTATCCTTTCTTATTTGGAGAACCTTGTGAGAATATCTGTATGTACTAAAAAGGAAACACTTAAATCTCTGTGTTTTGTTCTTCAAGTGTGGGGCAGCCTAGATTTTGCTCTCAGTGCACATTTTTTCTAATGTGCAAGATGAGAGTTTTTGCATAGCACTGTCTACAAGTCCTCTGCTGCTTCATGCACTCTTCTGAAAGAGCATAAAGGGTAGAGCGGCCAGAACCCTCCCTCAGTTTCTTCTTACTGCCTGTGACAGCAAAACTGCTCCTTTTCTTGGAGTTTCAAACTCCTGTTCTAGACTAAGTTTGTGCAGAAATATTTCTTCACTCTATCTTCAAAAAACTAGAAAGATACCCACCCCCCTTGTATTGTATAGTTGAGTGAGGTGTCTCACATCAGGTACCATGGCAGACTCTTAATGTTCAGGGTGTAGGCCTTGCCTAACCTGCTATGGACTCATTCCCCTAGCTGACAATTAATCTAGTTGTCTTCTTCTCAAAACCACATTTGGTACTAGAAAAAAAAAAAAAGAAGTTTCATACACTAGTTGTATCTAGGACTTTGTTTTATTATATTGACCAGAACAAACCATTCAGACTGTCTCTCTCCATCTGTTTACAGCCAGAGCCAGGCATTCTAAAGGTCAAGCCTTCTCTTCACAGCAAATACAGGAATGGATACCACAGTATATCCCGCTGTGTTCCCGCTGGCTGGTGTGCCTCTCTCATTGAACATCAAGGCACACTCCACCAGAGTACAAACAACAACCTCCACCTGCTTCAGGAATATTCCAATATATGAAATCTATAGGATGGCAACTGATCTCTTTATGCCCTGGACTTTAATGGCGAGGTCAGATACCACGCTCAGGTGAACGTTACTCCAGTCACTGTTAGCCTAATGCATCTGCTACTCCTCATCCCCACCATCCTACCGGGATACTGGGTAATGGTCCCCTATAAAGGGCTGCTCACTGACACATACTTGAAGAACAATGAGTGGTTACTTACCCTACAGTAACTGTGTTTCTTTGAAACATGTTGAAATAAATTGGTTAGTATCTAAGGTGCCACAAGTATTCCTCATTTTCTTTACGGATACAGACTAACATGGCTGCTAATCTTAAACCTGTGTTCCTTTGAGATGACATAGTCAATGTGGATTGCATGACCCACCCTCTATCCCTGCTTTTCAGAATCCTCAGCTCTAAGGGTTTTCAATTGTGAGAGAACTGAGCAAAGGAAGTGGATGCACCCCAATCTTTGTACTCTTACAGGGAGGCACAGAGAAAACGTGGACGCAGCTATTTAAAAAAAATCCAGTCTTGTGTGAGTAAGGTGCGTGTGCCTCTACAGTGGGATCCCCACTGACTGGAACATCCTGAAGAACCACACTTATTGTCAGATAAATAATCGTACTTTTACTTCCATGTTTGTGGCCTGGCATCATTAGTACTGATAGGACAACTCTGGGAATCATTTGTTTGTTAAATTGTACAGTCTCTGCTGACTTTACAGAAATCAATAGCAAAATATTTAATATATTATTTTATATTAAAAAGAACTCGGCAACAAATCGATTGGTAGTTCTAAAAATCAAAATAGGTACTTGGAATTTAGAGGATGTCACTGTCAGATGATGGTGTATTTTTTCATCTGTAGAGCACAAAGCTTTTTAACAGTTATTCTTATTTATTGCACAGTTGGATTAAGGCAGATACAGAGAAGTCAGTGGGAGTCGGGTTAAAACCCAGGTCAGGTGTTCAAGGTCTTGGTGGACCACAGCTGGCCCTTAACATTATGAGTTTTTGAATAACTAGACAGTATTCCCATAATAACTAAAGCCTGGTGAATTAATAAATAGAAGCAGAAGTTTTGAGAGTACTTAATGCTGTCTTAACACATAATGAGAAATCTTCAGTGAGTGATACATTCTCTTCCTTTAGTGCATTGTATCTTCCTTAGCTGTCAACAGATACTGAACATACCTTGGCATGTGGTCAGTTTAGGCTTTTTGGGGGCAACATTTTATGCATGTCATCCCACACTGGGTTAGTGTTATTTTGATACATTTTCCTCTTCTTACATTTCACAGTCTGTCAAAGACAACAATTGGACCAAAATATCACTCTTGTATATGCCATAATTTTGCTTTTGATAAAAATGTTACTTCAGTATTTGCAGTGTTCCCTATGCTTAGTATATGGAGAACCTACTGAGTAGTAAAATACAGATTAAATACTATTTAGTTATCTAAGGCAATTTAAAAGTGTCTTTAAGGAGAACTGCTATGCATTTGTTACAGCAATTCCTTTCACTTATAGCTTCTTTGTATTTTGAAGATCACATTAAGTGCTGGCTAAGTGCAGTGCATTAAACTGATATTTTAAGATTTTATGAAAAATAAAAATCTATTTTTACTAATACATTTGGTATTTCCGGGATTTAAAATATGGCAGAACTTTAAAGAAAATCTTGCTATTAAACTACCGTTTTTCAGGCAAATGTCAAGTATCAATCTTAGACTCACTTTTTAAATTCCAATCAGTCAAGATCATAATTGCTCACCTGAGACTGAAGTAAACCATGTTCTTATGTAAAGTGGTTTGGTGAACCAGTCCATAGTGAGTTGCTGAATAACTTCTAACATAATTTGTGGTCATGCACTCCAAGATGCAGCTAAATGAGAAACAGCCTGCATAAAACAGGTCAGATTGCAATTATCCTTCCTTTTAACAGACAAGGGCAGCCATTGTGGCCTGATCCAAAACCTGCTCTGTTCACCCTTGCAGGTCCAAAAAGTTAATAGTCATGAATGTTATTCTGCATTTTGTGGATGTTGCAAGTTGACTGTAGGAACCTTTGTCTTTTTCTGATTTCTATTTAACCAAATATGATCCTTAAACTGATCTCAAAGCTAGTTCTATCCATTCATTTCAGGCATGTATTTGACCATATACATTTTCTCTTCAATCTGTCATTTATACTTTGAAAATCAGTATCTTTTAAACATTACTATTTCCAGTTCTGTGTATGTTCTACAGTTGTATAATATTATAATACTTGGTGGGTCACATTTTTAGAGGATCATCCTCTGCAGCTATGAAATTTGTCTGTGTTCAGTTCAATTTGTGTACATAAATCAGTTTATGAGCCAGGTTGTCAGCTAACTCTTTTCACAGAGCCAAGGCCCAAAAAGACTAAGCGAGTTACACAAAATCACACAGGGAGTCTGAGGAAGAGACAGGAATGGAGCCCTGACATCTTGAGTCCCAACCTAGTATCTTAACATCTTTCCTCTCAAGACAATACTCTGTATGCACCAATACTACTACTACTACTAAATAATAGTCCTGCTTCTTCACATTTTCAAAACTCTGTCCAGAGATTACTGGCGTCTCATAAAATGCCTTTTGGTTCTATAACTAAGGCCATCTCTACTCGAGATAAGGAAACTTGACAGTAGTTGGTGCCTTGATGCCCTGATGATTAATCCAGTACAGTAGAACCAAGGTCTCCATAACTCTGAGGGAATGGGGGTTGTTCGTAACTCTGAAACCTTTGTAAGTCTCAACAAGATGTTATAGGGTCCGTAGGGGCTCACAGCTGTGCCTGTGAACCTCAGAGTCTTTACCTCCTACCTGCAAGGGGCTGCCTGGCAAATGTGGGTGGGGAAAATCAATTGGTCCTAGCCCCATGGCTGCAAGAATGATGAGTGAGGCACCCTGGGGCACTGCAGTGTCAGTGGGTGCTCGGTGCAGACCGTGGCCCCTTAAAACTGAGCTTCTACTCCACAGTGCAGCATGAAGGCAGCAACTTGGTCTCCAGCCTCTCACTGTCCGGGCCAGGTTCCAGCAGCAGTTCCCTCCCCAGTGCCAGCCGCCTCCTTGCGGTTTCTACAGATGGGCTATGGAAGCTTCTTTCCTGGGCTTGGACTGAACTTTCAAGCTTGTTCCCCTCCCAGCAGGAGGGGTGTGGGGTAGGGAAACAGCGCCTGTGGCTTACAGCAAAGCAGCACAGTCCCCAGCACTGCTCCTGCTCTGCATGTTCGGAGGCTCACAGCTATGCCTGTGAACCTCAGCGTCTTTACCTTCTACTGCAAGTGGCTGCCCTGTGCCTGGTTAGTAAGGGGTGAGGGTAGGGACAGGCAGCCCAGATGTGCGTACCTTTAAGATGCAATACAGGCATGGTAGGCACAGTACAGTATTTGCTGGTTTTGAGGGGGCTTTTTGTCTCCACTGCTGCCTGCTTGATTACTTCCACTTCCCCATGGTGTCCGGTTGACAGGTCAGCCCGTAAGTCTGGTTTTCATATCTTTGAGGTTCTACTGTAAAATAGATAGAGTGAAGTCAGATTCACAGGAGTAAAGTGACTTGCCCAACGTCATGTTGTGAGTGAGTGGGAGTGACAATATTAAAAATGCGGTATTCCTGACTCCCAATTCTAAATTCCTTCCTCTTATTATAATTAACTACTGCAGTAATTCAGGCTTTGAGTTTGTTTTCCAATTTACTTGTGCATTCAGCCCAAGTTTTTGAGAAAATAGGTCATGTGTCTTGAGTTTTGTCACATTTGTACATTTTCAGACATTTCTGCAAATGAACGCCTTTCAACTAAGTAACAGAGTGAGTGTGAAACACAAAGGATACATGCTGTTCCAAAAAGTTAGAAGCTGTACTGAAACCACCTGGACACTAAGTGTCACTCTTTCCTTGTTAGAGCCAAAAACAAAAGGATAGGTGCTTATTAAGGTAGAGCTATAAAGTGATATTCTCCTATAGTCTTGAAATCATCTGTTGCCAATAATAGAAATGCAGTGGATGCAATTGGCATAAGTGACAGAACCTAAACAGAGTTAGACAAATCATAATGACTTGGATGTTGATGTTACATTGATTTGTTTGTTGGCTTGTAATGTCTTGTTTTCTGTAAGTGATTTAAATAATGTACCATAAAAAATAAACTACTGTAATTTTTGCAATTTAGGTGTTCACTTGTTACATATTAAATGTTATAAAATACTGCACAAATATGTTCTTTACATGTGTAAATATAGGGAGTTTTACAATACTAAATTATCTGAAGCATATATACGTTGGGAAGTGTGATCTATGAAATAAGTGAATAATAAATAAAAAATGTTTTTATGTTGCAGTATAGGATGTGATTCTTCTTTTGTTTTCACCAATGTAAATAATAGTAATTTCATTGAAATCAATGTCAGGCACTGTGGCGGGTCCAGCCCCACAGCGCCCCTCTGGGGCAGGGGCGGGTTGTGGCGGTGGACCTCAGCCACTCTATAACCCCCAATTACGGGGCAGCGTGGCCCAATGGCCAGAGTCAACAAAGCTCCCCCCCTCTCGGGGCAGCGTGGCCCAATGGCCAGAGTCAATAAAGTTCCCCCCTTTTTCGGAGTAGTGCGGCCCAATGGCCAGAGTCAATAAAGCTCCCCTGTCCTGGGGCAGCGCGGCCCAATGGCCCGAGTCTCTAAAGTAAGTTCCCCCTCGGCTCGGGGTAGCGCGGCCCGATGGCCTGAGTCAATAAAGCTCCCCTTGTCTCAGGGCAGCGTGGCCCAGTGGCCAGAGTCAATAAAGTTCCCCTCTCTCAGGGGTAGTGCGGCCCGATGGCCAGAGTCCATAAAGTTCCCCTGAGTCTCAGGGCGACGCAGCCCAGTGGCTGCGGGGGTAGGGGGACCACCGGGTCCCGACCCAGGGCTCACCTGTTGGTAGGGCTTCCCTGCCCCTAGCTCGGCGGGGATCCACCCGCAACACGCTGAGTGTGCATGTCCCTTTAAAAGTTCCCTGGGTCACTTCCTACCCATATTGCTGGGCTTTCGGTGTCCAGGGGTCTCCTGCAGCGTTCCCCCTCTGGGCCGACATCCGGCTGGGCTTCTGGCTGCATCTCTGCTGGGCTGGCCTCTGGAACCCAGGATCCCGGCTGTACCTCCGTAGGAGCTGGCAGTATGCGTCCTTCCCCTCTGGCGGTCAGCCCCAACTGAGCAGCTCTGCAGGCTTTTATACTGCTTCTCCAGTTGGAGCATGCCCAGCAGGGCTTCCGGGGCGTGGCTTCTTCAGCCCAGAGGGAAGGGTTAACCCCTGCAGTGCCAATGCGGGGCCACTCCACCCCGTCACAGGGACACTGACATAAAAGCAGTGGAAATGAGAAGTGAATCAGGCTTAAAATGTAGAAGTAACACAGAACTTGTGTAAACTCCTCACTATGCCTTACTGTCTTTGCATGTATGTAAAATCTGATTGAACCAGGGTGAGTCGAACATTTTAGGGGGGAAAGGAAAAATCTATTAAGAATCTTAAATAACCTGGTTTAGAAAAATTGTAGAAAGTTTTATAAAAATGTCATTTTGATGTTATTTCCTTGGTTGTAGTTGGTCATATGACTAAAACACAGGCTTAGGAGTCAAAATCTGGATCCTATACTCAGCTAGGTCACAGACTTGATGTCTGCCATTGGTCAAGTCAGGACTCATCTATGCAGTGTATTTAGTTCGTACTAAATCGCTGTAAATTCTAGTGCATACTAGTGTTTTGCAAAACAATAGGCCTGTGTTGACCCTGCGGGTGTGCACCAAAAGTTAGAACTACTTTAACACCCACTAGGGAACTTTTAGTTTGTGCCAGTGGGGTCCACACAGGCCTGTTAGTGCACAACATGCTAGAAATTACACCACTCAAGTGCAGACTAACACACAGTGCAGACATGACCTCGCTTCCACAGATTTTAAGGCCAGAAGGGACCATGAGATCATGTATGCTGACCACCTCTATGTCACAAGCCATTACATTTTACCATGCTGCCTCTGTAACTTGTTTGCCTTTGGCTAAAGCATATCTTCTAGAAAGACATCCAATCTTCATTTGGAAGTATCAAGAATATCCATCTACCACTTCCCTTGATAGTTCATTCCATTGGTTAATCACACTCACTGTTAAAAAAATTGTGCCTCATTTCTAATTTGAATTTATGTGGCTTCAGCTTCCAGCCGTGGGTTCTTGTTATGCCTCTCTCTGCTAGATAAAAGAGCACTTTAATAGCTGGATTTTTCTCCCTCTGAAGGTACTTACACAGTATAATCAAGTCACCTCTCAGTCTTCTTTTTGATAAGCTAAATAGACTGAGCTCTTTAAGTCAATCACTGTAATAGACATCGAAAGACATTTTTCTCAGCTCTCAAATCAGTTGTGGCTCTTATCTAAACCCGCTCCAATTTTTTCAATATCCTTTTTAAGAAGTGGACACCTCAACTGGACGCAATATTGTAGTATCGGCTCATCTGTGTCATATATAGAAATAAAATCACCTCCCTATCCTATTCATCATCTCCCTGTTCAGACATCCAAGGATCATATTAACTCTTTGTCACAACATTGCACTGGCAGCTACGTGTGTACATACCTATTTGTATGACTTTGCATTTGGCTGTATTAAAACAAATTTTATTTGAATTGGTGCCAGTTTATCAACCAATCCCAGATCACTTTGCATAACTACCTGTTCCTCCTCATTAGTCAGTGTTTTGCATATCCCTTAATCTGTATGTACCTCAGTTTGCTTAGCTATAAAATGGAGATAGAATATAACTACTTTGTCACCTAAGATTAAATTTCTTGATGTTTCTAAAGTGCTTTGAGACCTTCACTGGGAGAGTGCAAATTTATAAGTATAATTATTATTACTTTTCTCAGAAATGTATATAAATCTTGTAGCTGGCCAAGTCTCTGTTCTGTACATTAGGATGGCTTGAATTACAGTTTTATACACTTTTTGCTTTATTGGCATCTCTGTATCACAGATAATTGGGGTCAGCTCCTGCCATTTGCATCAAGTACTTTTGGTGTGCCAGAGAAGGGCAAACATAGTACCTACCTTTGACAAGGGAAACAAAGAGGACGTGGGGAATTATAGTCTAACTTTGATATCTGGAAAAGTACTGTAACAAATTATTCAACAATCACTTTGTAAATGCCTAGAAGATAAGGGTATAAGGAATAGCCAGTATGGATTTGTCAAGGAAAAGTCCTGTCAAACCATCCTGATTTCCCTCTTTGACAAGGTTACTGGCCTAATGGATGGGGGGAAAGCAGTAGATATGATAAATCTTGATGTTAGTAAGGCTTATGAAACCGTCCCACATCACATTCTCATAAGCAAACTAGGGAAATGCAGTCTAGATTAAATTACTATCAAATGGGTGTCATTGTTCAGGGCAACTGCATCTGTATTCTCCCTCTGTGACCCAGCTTTTAGGCTCCCAACTTTGTAGTCATCACCTCTTAGGTGGAAATCCACATCTCTCTCAGAGAGAGAGAGAGAAAGAGAGAGAATCACAGAATATCAGGGTTGGAAGGGACCTCAGGAGGTCATCTAGTCCAACCCCCTGCTCAAAGCAGGACCAACACCAACTAAATCATCCCAGCCAGGGCTTTGTCAAGCTTGACCTTAAAAACCTTGAAGAAAAGAGATTCCACCACCTCCCTAGATAATCCATTCCTTCACCACCTTTCTAGTGAAAGAGTTTTTTCTGATATCCAACCTAAACCTCCCTCACTGCAACTTGAGACCATTAGTCCTTGTTCTGTCATCTGGTACCACTGAGAACAGTCTAGATCCATCCTCTTTGGAACCCCCTTTCAGGCAGTTGAAAACAGCTATCGACCCCTCTCCCTGCTCATTCTTCTCTTCTGAAGCTTAAATAATTTCAGTTCCCTCAGCTTCTCCTTATAAGCGGAGGTGAAAGTAAGCTGGTACGCCCCGCTATGGTGTACCGGCAAGAGCCGGTGTGCCGTACCTGGGCGCCCGGCTTTCCCAGGTTGCAATTTAAAGGGCTTGGAGTTTCCAGCCTTGGCTGGATCCCTAGGCCTTTTAAATTGCTGACCCAGAGCTGCTCCAGAGCCCCACTGCTGGAGCCCTGGAGCAGCAGCAGTGGGGCTCTGGGGGCTATTTAAAGGGTCGGGGCTCCCCTGCCTCTGCGGCCTCGGTTCTTTAAATAGCTGCGGCTTTCCGAGGCGGCAGAGGCAGTGGGAGCCCTGGCCCTTTAAATAGCCCGCAGAGCCCCCCCACCCTCCTGACTCTGGGGGCTATTTAAGGGGCCCGGGGATCCCCTTTAAATAGCCATCAGAGCCCTGGGGTGGGGAAGGGGCTCTGCATTTAGGGCCCAGAACCCCTAGGTGCAGGGTGCTACCCGCTGGGGGGGGGGGGGGGGACTTACCCGTACAGGTGGGCCAGGGCTGGCTCTGACCCCACAAGCCCTGCCCCTTCCACCTGGGGCCCTGCCCCTTCTGGAGGCAGAGTCAGCCCCCAGCGTACCGGTAAGTGACTATAGTTACTTTCACCCCTGCTTATAAGTCATGTGCTCCAGCCCCCTAATCATTTTTGTTGGCCTCTGCTGGACTCTTTCCATTTTTTCCACATCCACGTTCTTGTAGTGTGGGGCCCAAAACTGGACACAGTACTCGAGATGAGGCCTCACCAATGCTGAATAGGGGGGAATGATCATGTCCCTCGATCTGCTGGCAATGCTCCTACTTATGCAGCCCAAAATGTTGTTAGTCTTCTTGGCAACAAGGGCACACTGTTGACTCATAGTCAGCTTCTCATCCACTGTAACCCCTAAAGTCCTTTTCTGCAGAACTGCTACCTAGCCATTCGGTCCCTAGTCTGTAGCAGTAGGATTCTTCCATCCTAAGTGCAGGACTCTGCACTTGTCCTTGTTGAACCCCCTCAGTTTTCTTTTGGCCCAATCCTCTAATTTGTCTAGGTCCCTCTGTATCCTATCCTTACCCACCAGCATATCTACCACTCCTCTCAGTTTAGTGTCATCTGTAAACTTGCTGTGTGCACGCTCTCTCTCTCTCTCATATATCAGGGGTTTTTCCAGGCTGCACCATTCTCTGATGACCATTACACTGTGACATCCTCAGCAGTGCCCTTTTGCTTTCTCTTTGGTGGCAATACATATCATAATTACCTACATTTATAAATTATAAATTATCACACAGTTCTTTCTAAGCAAGCTTTTTTATTTTTAAGGTGAAAGCAATACAGAAAAAGCATCTTAAAAACAATAAAACCCCTACATGAATGCTAATAAATTTACCAGAGATCACACTCCCACAACTTGAGCAGGGATGCAACTCTTTCCCAGGAAAGATTGAACTTCCTCTCCTTTGACAGAAGGTCCTGTCCATTTGCTGGATCAGACGGAAGGCCCTCAATCAGTTTTAACAGGCTCTTATCCAAAAGTCCTTTTTTCATGTGGTGGTCTCTAGAGAATCCAGTTTGAACTGGTATGTTCTAGCCTATCCAGGTAGGAACATTTCTCTGGAGGTTTTTCAGCCTGAATGAATTTGCCTAACCACTCTCAGCCCTAACTGTTGTTAATTTCTAGAGGGCTGAGGTCACCCTCCCTCACAAATCCTTGACCCACAAGGATACATACATTTAATGCAATAAAATCTCTTAAAGATTTTAGAGGAGATTCCTCTGTTTGTCACAGCAGGTTCACAATTGGTTGAAAGACCATATTCAAAGAGTAATTATCAATGATTTGCTGTAAACTGGGAGGACTTATCTAAAGGGGTCCCATGGGGATCAATTCTGTGTCCGGTACCATTCAACATTTCTATTAATGACTTGGAAGTGGAGAGTGTGTTTATAAAATGTGCAGACGGCATCAAGCTGGGAAGGATGGCAAGCACTGTGGAAGACAGGATTAGAATTCAAAACTACCTTGGCAGATTAGAGGATTGGTCTGAAATCAACAAGATGAACTTTACTGTGGCACATAGATTTAACGAGTGACTGGTCATCTCCAAGAGTCCAGGGGCTAGTTTGTGACTTTGAGCCAAGCAATGAATGTTTGGTAAATTATCCCATTCCAGGAATAGTCATCAGCATTATGGTGCCTCAGAAACTCACTCAAACCATAATTCCTACTTGCTTCTCTCTTGTTCCAGGAGTGTGCGTCGGTCTTGTACCACTAGTAAATGTAACATCCCCTTTTTGCTCCCTGTGCTGCCTGAGAGTAGGCATGTGTAGCCAATCTTCTGTGCATTCCCCTCCCTCGTTCCCTACTCTGAGGTTGGAGAAGAGTAAGTGGGCAGCACCTGTTTACTTCTACATGTCTGAATGCAAGATCCATGTAGTCCACATCCAGATATTTTAAGGGGTGACCACACAGCCTCCTGTTCTCTTCTGAAGGTGTCTAGCCCCCCAGCAAGATCTTCCACTAGTTCAAACACAAGGCTTAAAGGTGTAGGTGAAATTGTCCATCCTTCTAGGTCTGTGCTGGTTAGGCTTCAGAAAAGAATGATTTGGTTTAATGTATGTTCTTGTAAATGTACTGAATAATACTAAAAGCTCAGATTATGTACATATTTAATGTTTTGGGTTTTTTAACCAGGAAAAAGTCAGTATCCGCTATCAATACAATGCACCTGTAATTTCTCAAGAGACACATGCAAGTATTGAAGATAGTACTTGATCAGATTTCCGGAATTAAGATAGGCGCAAAACTTCTACACCGCAAAGAGTCAAAAGTGAAAAATCACTCATCTCAGAAAGGGCAAGATGTAAGATCCATTGTTGCCTTTTTATTATAACTATGGAAGAGTTACTCCATGAGAAGCC
This sequence comes from Dermatemys mawii, assembly GCA_007922305.1. Classification (NCBI taxonomy): domain Eukaryota; kingdom Metazoa; phylum Chordata; order Testudines; family Dermatemydidae; genus Dermatemys; species Dermatemys mawii. The sequence continues at coordinate 9,005,304 of ML677327.1, read as the reverse complement.
ACACAATCATTTCTTTATGTTTCATAGGACCAGTAGTTTCAATTTCCAGTGCAGATTTCTAGTAGATGGTGTAGGGCTTGTGCAAGAGTGAATAAGTAATGAACGTTTCTGGTAAATCTGCTGCATTAGGGACTAAAGCAGTATTTTGCATCATCATTAAAGTCCATAGAGTCTCTTGTTCTGGATGCGATAAGCCCCTTAGTTCAGGTTACAATCATATTAGTTCCTTTCTATGAGCATGATACATGCCCCTGGTGCCTCCAGAAGACTCCCATGCATAAACGAACAGATTTTCAAAGAGCCTTGTAGTGTCAGTTCTTTCTCTCTCCAAACAAACAAAAATATTTATTTAAGAGCTTTCCGTAGAGGGTTTTTGTTTTTAAAACTTGCAAAAGAAGGGGAGCTCTGAAGATTATTTTGTTTTATTTAGTTATTTCTCTTGTAACATTGTATTGTTAGGGGTATTTAGTATTAATTGATTAAATAAAATCTTGTGATAGCATATTCCATATAACCAGCAACAAATGAATACTAGTTCTCTCTAAATCAGCATTTTAATGGAGGGCGAGTCTACACTACAGCGCTACATGGGCATGGCTGCATCAGTGCAGCTGTGCCACTGGAGGAAGTCTGATGAAGACACACTATTCCAACAGTATAATTCCGCCTCAGCGAGAAACCAAAGCTATGTTGGCAGGAGAGTGTCTCCCGCCAACATCACACCTGTGTGGACAGTGCAAAACTTGCATTACTCAGGGAAGGGTCCAAGATACTGTGCTTCCAGAACATGCCTGCTGCTGGGTTTTGACAGATATACCTGTGGTGAGTGACAGCACAGTCATTCCTTCAGGGGATTGTATTGTGGCTAAAGAAAAGCTTTGCAGAGCTTTTATACTCTTCTCTGTAACGTGCCACTGCGTCAGGCGGTCTCTCCTGCTTCCCTTCCTCTTTCTCTCCAAGGCATCACGCAGCCCACATAGAAACTAAGTAAGATCATGAAACAGAAATAAAACTACCATTCCTGTTTCTACTGAAAGGGTAGCATCCAGGCTCTCTGCCCTTGTGACAAGGAAAATCCTTGTTATGAATTTTTTCATGTTCTTTAAAAGAAGGGAGCAGGATTGCATTGTGTCTGGTTACCACATCAGAATTGCTTGGGGGTAGCTATAGGCTTAGGCTGACATTTTCAATAACACGTTTTACATTTCTTTGGAACAGAGCTGGGTGTTTGGGGTTTTTTTGCAATGTGAACTGACTTTTAATATGTATTGGAGCTGAAAAGTGCAGAGTCCTGCATTTAGAACAGAAGAATCCCAACTAGCTAAGTGACAGTTATGCAGAAAAGGACCTAGAGATTACAGTGCATGAGAAACTGGATACGAGTCATAGAATCATGGAATATCAGGGTTGGAAGGGACCTCAGGAGGTCATCTAGTTCAGCTCCCTGCTCAAAGCAGTACTAATCCCCAACTAAATCATCCCAGCTAGGGCTGCGTCAAGCCTGACCTTAAAAACCTGTAAGGAAGGAGATTCTACCACCTCCCTAGGTAACCCATTCCAGTGCTTCACCACCCTCCTAGTGAAAAAGTTTTTCCTAATATCCAACCTTCAACTGCCTGAATGGAGGGGTTCCAAAGAAGATGGAGCTAGGCTGTTGTCAGTGGTGGGAGGGGAAACTCCAAGACAGGGAGTTGGCAAGATTAAAAATCAGTGGTTGCCAAGGGTTACCACGTGCTAGTATATGTGGTCACTCTACGTTTTTTCTTTTATTTTACACCAGGAGGTATTTCTGATGAATTATGGGAAATATTGCAAGGAGTGGCTTCTCCTGTTTTTTTTTAAAGTTACTTTTATTGTGGTATTATGATTATTGTCATGGCAAATTTTAAAGGGATGTGGTCTGCTTGCAGATCAAACACCACCCACATCGATCTCTAGGCTAAGTCATTATGGTGGTCTGTCTGGATATTCAGCTTACATTCATCAGTGGCAATCTTATGGCGCTACCTAAGTTTTTTGATGCCCATGTGATCACCCACCATGGTACACATGCTTTGGAATGTGTTGGTCTTCTAGTCTAATAGTCTGTCCATACCAAGAAAGATGCCAAAACAGAACCAGTGCTGATGGAAACAATTACTGGGCTTAGTTTTGAATATCTTCATTTCTGATATTGTCCTGCTACTTGATATGGAGCTGCTGCTGAAGATAAGAACAGAAAATGTCACTCTAGAATCAGAGGGGTAGCCGTGTTAGTCTTCAGTTTCAGTTAGTCTTTAAGGTGCCACAGGACTCAATGTCAGTCTAGTTTCACTTCCATACTGTAGAGTTGGTATAACTATGCCTCTATAGATCTGCAGCTTTGTAGCAAGCTTGATATCACACATCCCCTGTAAGTGGAGCGGCGACTCACCCCTGCGGTGCCTTCCGCTGGTCTGTCCGGGAATTAGCTCTTCCAGCATCAGGAGCGCCCTCTGCAGGCCGATGTCCCACTTGCTGCTCAGCCCCATGTCCCTCCCTGGACCCCGGTGCCCTCTCACCTTGGGTGCTGCACCCCTGCAGTACCCCCACAACCTCAGGGTCTCTCCTCCCAGGGAACTCCCACCCTCTATCCCCACCTTGCCTCAGTCTAGGCAACTGCCAGTCACCACTTGCCCCCGTTCCCTGGGGCAGACTGCAGTATCATTGCTATTCATCACTGGCAAGGGGGGTTGGCCTGCTGCCTCTACAACTAACCCAGAGCTGCCTCCCCGCAACCCTAGTACCCCTGCAGTCCAGGGGTGTCCCGGCCAGAGCTGCCCCAGCTCCTCCTAACTTCCCGCAGCCCTGCTCTACTCTGGGTATCCCAAGCTTCCCAGCAACCAGGCCTGTCTGCCTCTGTTAGCAGAGGAGACTGTGTTCTCTCAGGCCCATGCTCTCAGCTCTTTTATAAGGGCCTGCTGGTCTGTTTGGGGCATGGCCACCCAGCTGAGCCTGCTTTCTAAGCAGCCTGGGCTTTGCACTTACAGCCCCAGCCTTCTTCCAGGGCTGACTTTAACCCTTTGGGGCTCAGAGCGGGTAGCCACCCTGCTACATCCCCACAGAAGCCTCTGAAATGCCCCAAAACATGATCACAGATGCAGTTTTACAAGTGTCCACATCTTTGAGCATCATCTAGCACTGTTTATGAGGCTACCAATCTATATGACAGCTGCCAGCTGTTCCATGTCCCACACAGAGAGGTAAATACTGGGCTAGTATTTACCTCTGGAGATGTTTATGGCAATGGCCAGGGACTTAGTTTTATCTATATTAATACCCCGATCAATGAGCTCTGCTTCTTGCCCGACCAGCTCCACCATCAGTTGCACTTATTTAGTGTCACTGGAGTATTTGAGCTTTCAAAGCATGATGGTTTTCTGCTCAACACTGCCAACAGTTCCCTCCTCAAGTTTATCCATCAATTAATCAATGCAGCCTTGGCAAACGCCTGTGGAGACAGGAAGCCATGCCATATATCTGCCATCAATTTGACCACAGTTCTCTGTTCCATTATAAAGCTCTTCTGTCAATTGCACTGTCTTCCCAGGGATGCTGAAGTTGTTATTCTGATGTCAGGTAACAAAGCCAATATCCCACCCACCTGACCACATTCCTGTTCTTACTTACCGTGATAGGATTATCTTAAAGGCAGTGATGTCTAAATGACTAAACAAGCACAATATATATTATACATATGTCTCAGACTTTTCTAATATCTTTATACTTTTTCTCCGAGGGAGGTGAATTTAACTGATTAGCCTCTTTGTGAATAAATGAATGTTTTTATTCGGATCGTATCTTGAGCCTGACCTGAAGTCCTACATGCAATAAGGGAGGTTCTGATATTTGCTAATGGATAAATCGCACCATAGACTTATGACATGTACTGCAATTTGGCAGAATTGGGCATGATAGCTGAGGCTCAGATCAGTAGTCTAACGTAGTAACCTTTCACTCTTTTGTGAATATGCTTTTTAGTAATGTCCAGGTCACAAAACAAGTCACAAACAGCAGTGTCAGAAACGTTTAATGGTGACATCTTTCTGCATGGTAATTGGTTGATGAAAGCTAGCGAGGGTGTTTCTCCCTACTCTACCCCCGTTATTGTCAGTTGAAAAGCATGAGTACTGCACTCCCGCAGAACCAAACCTCTAATCATAGTATCTTATGGTAATGAATATTATTTAAAGCTGATGTCTTGATGGTTTAATGCTAAGTTTTGTGTTCTGCACTCATATGTGTCCAAATATGAAATGGAAAAAATGAATAGCTATCTGTTGTTACATGAAAAATTGCTACACTTACACTTTTTAGTGGACCAGCATAATGGTTTTTTCAGAGATCTTTCTGTAATTGTTAAAACAGGATGTGCAAATGTCTTGCCACTCACATTTCACGTGCACTAGACAGTGAGATTGCACACTCCATTCCAGGTGACTTTTTTCCTCTTAGACTAAGGGGGATATATTTCAATGTTATATCGGTGTGCATCCCAGCTAATTCAATTGAAATCATCACAGTGAGCCCACAGTCGTGTAACAGGGTAGAACTCTGTCCATATTTTACAAGGATAATCTGTGAATTGGCCCAATAATTTAAAAGAGAAAAATGGGTTTTAAAACAACATTAATTGCCATGAGGGACTCTCACTGATGCTTTTTAGAATTTGGACTAAAATTATAAAACCCAACAAATGTATAGCACCATTGGAAGGGGTGCTGATGTATATAGCACCAGGGCATGTGCCACAGGCATTCAACATATCTCCAGGTGTGCCTCAGAGTGCATATCTCTGGGCATGCTTCAGCATACATATCTCCAAGCGTGCACCTACTACCTCCTTTTAAGGGGTGCTGCATGGACTGCCTTCACTTCCAGCTTTGAAACATCTAAACTCCTGACAGCATTAACACATCCCTCTGCACTTTACACTTAGCTGGCACCAGTATTTTGACTATTTTGTGGACAGGTGATCCAGTGGAGAAAATGGCTGCCTGGCCCTCACCCACCCCTATGCCTAGCACCTATTGTGCAGCCTCATGTGAGCAGCCAGAATCTGGTGTCTCACATCTAAACCATTGAGTGCATGATTGTTGATATAAGTGCCATGGTTAATTAGTTCAAAGGCAATTTAACATGTAAATGCTCTGGGATGCCCCCAGATCTCCCCCAATCCCTTCCAACAAGACCCATCATCAAACTGGAGAGAGCTGCACGGTAGGATAGCTGCCCTAGAGCGCTGCTCTTATGGGCGATGAGAGTGCTGCTAATGAAAACACACTCTGACGCCTGAGGAATTAAGTGGGTGCACAGACCAGAACTTTCCTTTCACAGGTTCCCTATCACCATTGAAAGTGGCAGAGATAAAACTCTGCAAGTGTAGACATATCCATAGTGTTCACTAACAGAAGGAGTTTTTATGTCAGTGTAGGAACACCACCTCCACCAACTATGTTAGCTACACCATCAGAAGCACTCTTGATGCAGCTGTGTCAGCTGGGGTGTGGTTTTTCATACACCTTACTGACACAGCTACGTTGGTGTATGTTTTGAGTTTAGATGTGGGCTAAGTTAACAAACTTATCCAGTTAATTGGTTGAGACAAAGTTAACACCATACATAAATTCTTGAAATTTGAAGGACAATCCAGTTTTTCATATGCCTGCCCCATATCCATTAAGATCTATTATTATATCTATGAATCTTGATATCAAGATATCACATATATATAATATTGAATTGGAAGTTAGTATTTATCTCTTCTGGTAACTTATTGCCACATGATGCATCATCACAATATGCTGGGGGCGGGGCGTTTTGTGGAAGCAAAGCTAACAAACTAGCATATTAAATACTTAAGCAGAAATTTAATTTGATATCCAACGTGAGTATTAAGACGTGACAAATGTGGTATAAATATTGATTTACCTATTTAAATTGTGGCTTGTAAGCAATACTTACATATAAAATGTGTGGATTAGTTCACAGTTTATTTTGTAATAGGTTTAATTTTAAAAAAAGATACACATTCAGAAATTAATATGAAAAGCTTGCTATATTAAAGTGCTATCAAATTAATTTTCTCTTAAATGAAGCACGTGATAAGTGAGTGGTTGATAAATATTTATTGTTGTAAAATGATGTTTTAGAAAGAAATACAACAACCATTTGTTATGATGTTTCTATGAGACTAACGCTGAAAATATAAAAAAAACACCCTAAAAACCCGAACAACCCTGTTGAAATGTCACCTAGTGGTCTTGTAGTTAGGAGGCCAGCTTGCAACTTGGTAGGTTTGGGGTTCGGTTCACTACACTATCAAAGATTCCTTTTGGAATCATTGGAAAATCACTAGGACACAGAGATGCTCTCCTTGTTCTGCATTTGTACAGAGCTTTGCACAACTGGTGGCTGGTTTGTGACATAGATTTTGTCTACACTTATGATGGTTTGTTGAGTACTGGCAATACATGTGTAGCACCATGCCACAATGAAAGCAGGCTACGTTCACACTTGTCCTTGAGATGTGTAGCCACATGGAGCACTGAAAGCCACTCACAGCGGGGAGGCAGCAAGATGCGAGGCAGTAAAATTAGCAGTGTAGATGTGGGAGGCACTGCTTGGGCACGTAGAGAGCCATATATATGTTAGGATTCAAGCATGTAGGGCACTCTCCTTTAGTTGCCTAAGCTGTGCCTCACCGTCTACATTATTACTTATACCCATGCTGGTTGGGTGTGCAACGTCTGTACTCTGAACACTGCTGTAAGTGTAGACGTACCTATTTGAAGTTCCTAAGTGCTATGTAATACAAATAATAGCAGCTCACTGTTCCTCATTTCCCGCTCTGTACAATGGGGCTAATAGTACTTCTGTATCTCACAGGGGTGTTGTGAGGTATCCAGACATTACATTCATGGAATGGGGCCATATAATTACCATAGATTAACTTAGGGTTGCCACCTGTCTGGTTTTTATCAGGACAATCTGGTTTGGCTTCTGTGTCTGGGTACAATTTAGAGTTGACAGGTGCCTAATTTTCATGGACCTGGCAACGCTAAATGGCACCCAAACCAAAAATGTTGTTACTGTAAGGCAGGGGCTGCCCACCAGGCCATTAATCTGCCACAGCCCGTGCTCGGGTGATGATCCAGTGAGTGATGTGGGGAGGAAGAGAGAGGAGCGAGAGATGGGGGGGGGGAGATAGGGCGGAGTCTGGGGAAAGAGATGGTGTGGGGGGCGGGCCTTGTGGGTCTGGTTACCACCAATTACAAAGGTGGCAACCCTAGATTAAGTAAACAACTGGGTCATCATTTTACATCTTCATGAATTCAGGGGCAGGACTAGTGGATGGACACCAAAACTGTTCCACCTCAGTGTCTTTGAGCCAAATTCTGTCTTCAGGTGTTTTGCAGCAACTTGCACTTAAGTCAGTGGGAACACAGCATGCACATGCAGCCACACTTTGACTCCTTACATATATGCAGAACACAATTTTACCTTCTACACTGAATAGGAATTTATCAACTCATATGTAAACTGAACTACTTACAATTGTTGTAGTACTGCAGAACAAATACTATAGATAAGAAAGTCCAAGTCTGAGGAGCAGTCTCGAGTATGAATAGATATACTTAAAGTACATTGTATGTGTCATTAAAGAGTTACAACTGAAAAACACAATTTGTACTTAATTTTCAAAAACCATTTCTTCAAACACCAGTGTGAGATTCCCATTTATTTGGCCTTCTAAAGTTATAACATTTCCTGATACGGTTATCATATTGAAAGAGTAGCAGCATAAAAGGGCTAGAAAAACATCTAAGAATAAAATAGATTCTCAGATGGTGAAAGTTGTCATAGTTCCACTGACTTCAGTGAAGTATGTACTTCAGTAATGGGCAGCAGTATAAAACTCCAGATCATTCTGGCCCAAGATCTTATTGAAATGTGTTCTGTATGCCCTTTTGGTGTATTAAGCAGCACAAAGTTGAAGAATAAATGCTTTTTTGCTTAAATGACTCTTTATATCTTCTTATGCTCATATGTTCAAGTATGTTTTCTTCTCTTACAAAGTGTTCTAATGTCATGTTGTTAAACATTCTGGTTGGGGGTGAGCAGGAAGAAGTAAAGTATGTTTAAAATGTTAAAAGTTATGTTATCCTAAGAAGGAAAAACTTGTTTTACTAGCACCTCTTCAACTTGATTTTATATTCACTTTAATTTCACTTCATATACATATAGTGCAGTTTAGGAAACTAGATTCAGTTATGCCTTTGAGCAAAAGGATTGCCACAAGCCACTGTGTTATTGGATAGGCTGTTGGACATCCATGAATTCCAAGGGTGAAGGAGATTTTACAGAACTGCTAGCGTGTCATTAAAATGCCATCTTTTCTGATAAACGTGGAGTTGCATAATCTTCTCACTTGGGATCCAATCTGGATAACACAAGGGAGATACAAGTGCAGCCTTTATGACTACTACAGAAAAGGTGGAAAACACATCAAGTTGATAGGATGTAATTCATTTGCCAGTAATGGACCTCTAATTGTAACTATTAAAAATTTTCTGATTGTGACTACGCTGTGTTTAAGACGTGGCCCTGCGGTTTTATTGCAGAATTATTACAACTAACCCTTTGGGCACTATGGATATATAGTTCCATTCTCCTAGGCATTCATTTGGCTGATATTCTGAAATGTAGCAGTGATCAAAGGGATAAGGGGGCTAGAGTAAGCATAGAACTAGTAACCGTATGGTATATATTGATTTCCTTTCTTTCCCAAGGTCTAAATCAAATCCAGTCTCCAGCAGCAGGGAATGTACAGCATATTCTTTACTTACAGAAGTAGGCTTGTGAAATATGTATTTATCCCTAAGTGTGGTGACCTTTCGCACAGCTTTAAGCCTCAGCTCCCAGGGCTTTAAGGCTTAATGATGCAGAGTAAAACAGAGATTTTGTTGTGTGTCCAGGGCTGAGAAGGAGACCATTGAATTGAAATTGTACTTGGATTTTGCTGAAGTGCTTAGGGTAGGGTAAGTGGCATCTCTGCATTTATGAAAAAAATAGATTGGCCACTCAGGAATCTAAGGAATGGGTGAAAAGCACCAGTTGTTTGTAGTCACAAAATGGGATCAAGATTTGAAAAAAATCAGAATGAAGTTCTAAAGAGGAGTGCAAGCTCTGTAAAACTAATGTTTAAATCAAAGTGGTCCAGCACCTAAAAAATGTTGAGCATGTTGAAAAGGCACACCTTGATGTTGTGGTGCCCTTTCCGGACCTCGCATTTCCTGAAGTGGCGTTCAAACCTTTCTCTTGTATACCACAGTGCAGTGGTGTGCAAGGAACTCAGAATTTTCAAATAATGTTAACAAGTTCACTAGAAAAAGAACACAGAGACATTATCCTTCAAAATGCATATCAGAACTGAAGGTTTTCTGAGATTTTGATTTTTTTTCGCTTACACCCTCCTACCCCAGCCGCACTTTCATTCACTTTGGGGAAGACTGCGAACTCAGGTGTCAAAATACTGCTGTAAAGTTCTTGTGTTTGTTTTTTTCTCCTCCTCCTTGCTTAATCCGAAACCAGAATTAGAGAATTTGGGAGAGAGTTTGTTCTGATAAGGACTTCCAGCCATACTGTGCAAGAGATCTAGAGAAAGAACAACATTTTGAGTGTCTGTACCAGGTGTGGCCAAACTGCGGCTCATGAGCTGCATACAGCTCTTTTACAGTTCAAGTGTGGCTTGTGGACCACTCTCCCGCCCCATTCTCCACCTGCCAGACTGGGGTGGAGAGGAACTTGGGACCTCTGCTTTGCAGTGGGATGGTGGGGCAGGGGCTTCTGCCCAGTGCGCTTGGTTGTCTTGAGGATCCAAGCCCCAGCTGGTGTCTCCTGCAGTGCTGAAGCCCCGAGCTCTCGAACTTCTGAAGATTGTTGTATGGAGGGTCAGTAAGTTTGGTCACCCCGGGCTATACAAATGAAAATCCCAAACTTTTGAGGTTCACCATGTTATATAAGATTGTTGTTTAACATTTTAGTTATAGAGGTCAGGTTTTCTTTGGTGAAAAGAACTAACAGGAGACAGATTGAATTAGCACAGCTTTTCTTCTAATTAATGTTAATCAACAAAGTGCTTCATTAGATAAATTAACCACAGTTCTTATCAAGGTTGCCAGAATTAACAGACTACTTGGGATCACAAGCTCATCTCTTATGAAATTATTCTAATACCAACAGCTTCTGGTTGGGTGGCAAGGGTTGCCTCTTTAAATGCTCCCCGTTTCATTCCTAATCCTCAATAACTGAATAGTTCAAGTGAAAAAAAATGCAGTAGCTCCTCATCTGTATTTTAGGAACAGTGATCCTGTGTCATTCTGCCTGTGTATCATATATCCTATTGGTGGTAGAAACAGTAGCAATTATTCATATAATTCCTTCCAACTATACTAATAACAGGGTGGTACTGTCCCTATTGGCCTTTCTTCAAGCACACACTGCTATGGTATAAATTTAAAGACTATTATTCATATTATTTTGCTATTTATAATTTCTCTCTTGGTGCATGCGACCTCAACTCTTCTTTCTCATGCATCTGCATGACAATAGAGTTTTTTTAATTATATGATTGCAGCCTGTTTCTCAACTGCAAAAATAACATCAACCAAATGTTAAAAAGAGACTAAGGGGGGATAGGATAGAGATATATAAAATCATGAGTGGTGTTGCAAAAGTGAATAAGGACAAATTATTTACTTGTTTCCATAATACAAGAACTAAGGTCAACCAAATGAAATTAATGGGTACCAGGTTTAAAACAAATAAAAAGAAGTTCTTCTTCACATAGCACACAGTCAACCTGTGGAACTCCTTGCCTGAGGAGTTTGTAAAGGCTAGGACTATAATAGGGTTTAAAAGAGAACTGGATAAATTCATGGAGGTTAAGTCCATTAATAGCTAGTAGCTGGGATGGGTAAGGAATGGTGTCCCTAGCCTCTGTTTGTCAGAGGGGGGTGATGGATGGCAGGAGAGAGATCATTTGATCATTGCATGTTAGGTTCACTCACTCTGGGTCACCTGGCATTGGCCACTGTCAGTAGACAGGATACTGGGCTGGATGGACCTTTGGTATGACCCAGTACGGCCATTCTTACGTTACTGATACATCTGTTTGTCTAGATACAAATTTAACCCCTTTCCCATATGCCCCAGGAAAGTGACTTTCTCCAGTAAACCTTAATGACCCTGCAATTGGGGAAAAGGGGGCAGGGATCTTTATCCTGTGCATATTGAAAAAAGGACAGGAGCCCTGCCAGGTGCTGCTACTGATCTGCAGCAGTATATTTCCTTGCTTTTACTTTTAATCAGACAGCTAAATGGAGCAAATTCACATGTGCAACAAATCTTTCTTTAGCCTTACACTTGGAGATTAGTGTACATGTGTTCCGTATTTGATCGTTAAACATTTTTAAAATAAAGAATCACCTTCATCAGAGAGGATTCCAAATTATTTTAGAATAACAGAAAGATTACCTCCATTAAAATCCCTTCATGTTCCCATGTCTTGTTTGAAAATTTTCCTTTATGTTTTCGAAATATGTTGGACTTGCTGGTTTCTTGTATCTTGATTATTTTGGTTTCTTGTATCAAGGGAGAATATTTTTTCTTGAGCAATGCTAACCTGATTCTGCCTCTTTTCTAATATTAAAAACTGTTTATAATGAATCTAGCATTTGCGAGTGGTAGCCCTCTGTTTATCCCCAGACTAGTTAGATCATATTTGGCAACATAAGCTTGCGTAGTACTGTCCCACTGATATGCTTTAGTGTTTCCTTGGAGGAACCATCTCTGGCAGTGAGAGTATATTTCACTCTCTATGACCAGTTAATGATGATTCAATTATCCCAGCTATGATGCTAATTAGTACCCTTTGTGGTGGTTTTTGTTTTGTTGGATATCTTTCTGCTGGGAGCTGGACTGAGGCCACTAACTCCTTTCACACAGGTTATTGAACAGCTGTCAGATGTTAATGACTCCTGGCTATTTGCATTATTAAATAGGGGAAATAAAACTTCTGTATTAAAAAAGTTGATGACCCAAATTAAGAGAAACTTGGTACGTTAGTAATTCTCATTGTTCTTAAAAATAAAAGACAATATATTCCTCTGCTAATATTATCTTCTGGGTGTACATAAACCAACAAGGATTGACCTGAACCAGCAAAATATCTGAGCTACTTGTTAAACATCAAGGGGAAGGTCTACACTTAAAATGCTTCAGTGACGTGGCGTAGTTAATCCACTTCTGTGAAAGGTAGTAGCTATGTTGGAAGAATCTTCCTGTCCAAATAGCACTGTCTACATCAGGTGTTAGGTTGCTATCACAATGACCCTTGGAGAGTGTGGATTTTTCATACCCCTGAGTAATGTAGTTATACCGAGTGTAAAATTAAAGTCGTGACCTGACCCAAGATTTGAAAGGAAATTTCAGGTGTTACAACAAAACTGTAGGTACTTCATTACAGCACCAGTTGAAGAATGTTACAATTGATGTACATTACATGAAATGACTGTATTTTCCTATTTCAGTCATCTGTGGGCATATATTCATATGAAGGTAAGTACTGTCTCAATTGTATGTGACTTACAAGATACTTTGCCAGAAGTTTTTCAATTTCTAATGCATTTCTGTGATAGTAAATATTACTGTTGCTGACAGCAAAAGGAATTGTTATGTAGAGTATAAAATTAGTTGCTTATATACCGTAACTCCTATTTTGTGCTCAGTTGTTGTAATTAATGGGTTTCAAGGACACAGAAATTCTGAAGTTTTGCAAAAGCACATGTGCTAATGAGACATCTAGTGCTGCCAGCCCAGCCACAAAGTTTGCATGTCCTTCATATATTTTGTTTCCACTTTCCTGGCATTTAGCAGGCAATTAAAAGAGCAATTACCATTTCTATCCTACAAATTGAGCAAAACTGGATCTCATATTTCAGGCTAAATATTTCTGTTTTTAGAGGGCCAGTGCCAGCTCTTGTGAAGCAAGTTAGTGATTAGGGTATAGTAACACAAAACAGGTGGCGTTGAAAAAAATCACCACATATGGCAGAAGTAGTGCTCTCTATATTTCTCCCAATGGGCCAGAGTGTAATACCATACACATGTTGAATAGAACCTTATTTCCCAATTTGTGGAGCTAGGTGTTACTCGATGTGAGTAAGGAAATCAGAATCAGGCCCTATATTTGTACTGTTTGAATGAGGTATACATGTAGTTAGGCAATGAGCCAAAACTGTGCATGAGCTTGGAAATTCAAGCACTACATTTCAGTGTTGTTTTTGAAATGTATAAGTATCTGAATTTATTACTGCCCTGCTTATTTGTTGATAATAAGTGATGTGAAACATTAAATCTAATCATCTGCTTTTGATGATGGCTACATTTCTTATTCATGGATGGAAAGAAGCCCCAACTTGTTACACAATGTGATGTGGTACAAATGGGAGTCAGTATTTGAACTGAAAATAAGCAAGTATTTTGCAAATTTCTCTCTATACTAAATCTAACAAAAACATTATTAACATAACCAGAAAAAAAAGTATCATTAGTAAGGGCTAGTGAACCATAACACAGAGAGGAGAATAATCATTAAAGCACATACACATAAATAATTTGGTAGAATGGTTTCCAACCTTAAAAAATGGCATACCCTAAATTTACACCCTAAAATACAGTAATACACGCAACAACAAAACTCAGTACAACAATAGAACAAAATAAAGCAATCACTTTCACAAGTAATTTAATAATAGAGTGAGAGGGCCATTTCTATGGGATGTTCTGGCTAAATTTCAACTCCGGTAATTATATTTTGATTACCTTATTTCTCCCTGCAGTTTCAGTTGGAAAAGGCTTAACTTGTGTAACATCCCAGTGTGCTTCAAAGAGATTTTGTTTCACCCCAGAACGGGGTATAGTTAACTGGCAGCTAAATACCTATGTGTTTACAAACCCCTTGACTTTTGTAAGTATTTTGGGATCTTTCAGGATAAAGGTACTGTATGAAATTATTACATCAATGATTATTTATTAAGAAAGTGTATGCCAGCAGTACATATAAGGAAAAAAAAAACCTTTGTTAGAGGAAAACAAGAAGTGGAAAATGTGAAAGCAAAAAGTCCTCCTTAAAAAACACATAATCTTTTGCCATTAGTCTTATATGAAAGCTGATAGCCTGCAGTCAGGCATATTCTTACTTCTGTAATGAATTTATGAACAGATAATAAGAGGAGAGGATATGAATATTGCTTCTTGCCTTGTTGCCACCTTTTCATGACATTTTAGTTAATTACTGTGTACCATAATGATGTTCTGCTGGGTGTGCAGAGATTCAAGATAGCAAGGTAATGATGCAGTTGCTTTGAGAAGCGATGCCAACATCGCATCTCTGTGTGAAGTTGGAAGGAGAAGAAACAGTTGATCAAATGTCCCAAACTCAGAATAAATTTTGATCAGGCAAATAAACCTCTGCAGGGTTAAGGAAGCTTCCCCTTCACCTTTAACCATATGTGTAAGGGAGTTATTCTGCCACAGTAAACCATTTGTCTACTGAACAAAAGTAGTCACATTTCAGGAGTTGGTCCACTCATGTGAAGTTCTTCTGAAAAAGATTATTTGAATAAGAATACACTAACTGATCAAAATTATCATGTAGAATGTCCTCTGCAGGTTCTTTAGATAGGGATCAGATAGCTCCAGATGTTCACTCTGCAAGTTGAAGATGACAATATAAAACTATAACTGTTGGAAGAGACACCTGGTCTACTGTTATAAAATAAGAGCAAAAGATAGTTGCTTAGTCCAATACTTCCCTATTTATGTGTATTGGAGAGGGCATTTGGCAGTGCACAGGTGCACACACACAATATTTGCCTCTTTGTTTATGTGTACATACCCACGGTTTATAGCCTAGATATAAAATAAAGTATATAGAGACGCATTGGCTTCAACTTGTCTTTGGGGTCAGCCTTCTTTTGTTGATCAATATATAGGACAGTGACTAGGTTATAAACCTCACTTTTAAGAAAGAGATGGAAGTGGCATTTTAGAAATTAGTGGTTCTGACAGACTCAACAAAGCACACAAATATTTGATTATATAAGGATAAAAAATTCCTGGAAGATGTCAAGTGGATTCAAAAATAGTTTCTTGAATTCCACGTAAGTGTTCATGTACAGCTTCTCTTCCTGTCAACATCTCATGGATTTCTGCTCATGTTTGGGCCATGTGTACTGTTCAGCTTAGTCACTTAGGAAAGCCATGCTGCATGCCTGCACAAGACAGTAAATATTCCCTTTATTCCTCTGTGCAATTAACCCACTTTGCCAGATCATCTGCATGGGGGAGAGCTGCTATTCCTCTTTCTGCACAGATGAAAGGTGAAGCCAAGACTCTGCGCCATGCGTTCCTGTCTATCGCACAGACCATATCCTTGATGCATACTACCTCCTTTACCAAATCTTTTTGTACTAGTCGAGCCCAACCTTTCTTTGTCGAATTAATATCAATTTTGGCATAGCACTCACACAACCACCATCCATTATGTTTAGTGCAACAGGCTTGATTAATTTCTGAGCCTGTCTCAGTAACCAAACGAACAGTGAGAAAATGCTGCACGTATGTCTTGTTTACAAATATTCCCACACTATTTGCATAATATACTTTAACTGATTCTTGCAGCCAGCGTGGGGCCTCCATCATGAGGTACACACTTTTACTGTCCTCATGGTCCCGCTGTGGGATCTTATCAAACTTAGCAAGCTGCAAGAAGATCGGCTGAATATGACTAATGCCTTGTTTTTGTATTTGGTTCAAGATGGATGTGTGGTCTAATATACGTGGCCAATTCTGAAGCTGTAATTGCAAAAGACTTTGTTGAACCATTTCGATGATTCTACTGCCATAGGCCGAACAAGCATTTGCCAAAGAAACATCATTATTTTGTATGCTGTTAATAAGGGATAGGCTAGTAGAGTTCAAGTGGCCAAATCCTTGAGCAATCACATGCATTTTATCAATAGTGATTGCATGTTGGTCCAGTAATAAACTGCTAATACCTCCCACTGTTTTTACTGCCTTACCAATTCCACTCACTAACGTGTTTATTTTTAAGTTTAAATTTTCAATATCCGCAGAATTCCATATGGACATACCAAGGCTAGAGCCTCCCAAAAAGGTGGCCAATAGGTCTCTTTTATCCCTAATGTGTTTTGGGGTGATTTGAATGCCCTTCCAAAGTTGCAATTGCCTTTCAACCTCTAAATTAAGCTAATTCCTATAGTGTTCGGGGCACTGCCTTGGCATGGTCATAGTACTGAAACTGAGTGTCAATGGCACATAGAGCCATCCTACATTTTCCACCATATATTCTGCAGTAGGGTATAGGAAGATTCCTGAACTCAGCCATGGTCGCGTAAGAGGGCATTTGCTCCTCAGGGTGGGGACAGTGGATGGAGGGCTGGGAATAGATGGTGTTGGAGCTGGTGGAGCCGTTATTGGACAGACATTTTCACAGACCTGCACATGGTATATACACTTACTAGTACTTGGGGTTATTGACCATGTTCCTGTATATGTTCCTGTATCTTTTAGTTGAATGTTGCAAATGTGTATAGACGCGCTCCACTTATCTTGCAGGTTAGTAAATTCTGCCCTACCAGTCCAATCGCCATATGTTTTTACGCTCCCCTCTATGTAACTAATTACCGTGTCTGCGTCTCGAAACCAATCCAAATATTTTATGTTGGTTTCGAGTTGATGTGTTTGGACAACGCACCCCAAAGTCAGTTCCTCCCCCACTAGTCCTATGAGATATCGCTCCAGTATTTGCCTTGGTGCCACCAGGGCGCGCTCCATCTGTGGAGTGGCTCGTATCCCTTCCTCACTGTGTATGTGCTGATGTGACGAGCTATGGTTAAGATATGCAGTTATAACGATAACCTGACTACAGTTAACAATACTATCAACCTTCCAACAGCATGCATACTCCCCCTGAGTCTCCTCGCTAATACTGAGTTCCTCTAGCTCACAGCTTAACTTTGCTTTATGTTAGCAAAGTCTTGACCATTACTTTAGCTCAGGCCTTAGGCCTCATACTGGGCCTCTGATACAAGGGTTTATGTTTCAGGGCCTCATCCTACTCCACCTTGCATAGAAGAAAAGAACAGGAAGTAAGCAAGTGGTTGCATAGGCTGGAAGGTAGGTGGTCAGGAGAACAAGGGGACAAGACCTCAGTGATAAGTGCCCCAGTTCAGGGTTCCCAAATGCCATGACTCTTCACAAGAAGATGCACTCACGAAAAGCCTTTCTTTCCTTGGTTTGAAATTCTTGGTACAATTATAAGATACTTGTCCCTTTTAGTGATCATTGTCAGTCATCCTCGATCCTAGAGCCTGAATACATTAATATTTTCTTTTTATAGACAACACTGAAAGTAACTGCTTAAAAAATGGGCCACCTCATTCTGTGCTTTCTTGCTCATGCATGATCTATTTCACAATTATGGAACTATTATATAAGAAGCGGCTGCAGTTTGTGCAATACATGAGATTTTACTCCCACCTTTCTTTCAGCTCACAAATGTAGACCTTGGCTGTAAAGGAAATCTATATCTTCCTAAATATGTAGTAGTGTGTAGTGACCACTTAAGTACTAAATTACCAGTGACTCTTGTGTATTAGATCTGAGAATTTTTGAAACAATTATAGTTTAGTCTCTTAAGAAGAGGCCATTTATTATAGAGACTTATTTTGTTGACAGTAATTGTCAAGATCCTCAGCTCAAGTAAATTGTCATGCTTCCTGTTTTATATAGTCTGTGTGGCCTCATTGTGCACTGGCATATTTCAGTAATCCCTTTTAAGAAACAATTGACAGACAGCATGGTCCAGTAGATAAGGCCAAAAACCTGGTCTGTTCTGGGCTTTGTAATTGCCTTGCTATATCATCTTTGGCAAGTCATTTGACCTTTGTGTACCTCTATTTCTCCCCTCACCATTTGTTTGTCCGCTTAGACTGTTAGGTCTTCAGGGCAGAACTGGGCCTATCCTGTTTTGTTATATATTTGAACATTTCCTATCACCATCAGGCTCCGGTAGGCGCTACCATAATACAGATAATGAATAAAATTAAAATGAGTGGAGGTTACATGCAAATGACTAACTAAACCTTCTCAAAAAAGAGTTGTTTTCTTGTTTGGTTTGAAGTTTTGAAAAGGAGAGGTTTGTAGGAGTGTGCTGCTTTATCTAAGTCTTGCTTCGTCCATCACTTTTAAACTGACAAATATAAAAAATCTGGGGTCAGATTCCACCACTCTGAATTTGCACCTTGCACATAAGTAATCATACTGAAATATTTAGGGCTTTTGGCAATAAGATGCTATTTGAATGCATAAAGATGACAAAAGCTGGCCTACAGTTGGTGTGAAAATGTGGTAGCAATCAGAATTTGATAAATTATTTGTTTCCTATTTTCATCATATCGTGAATGTCTTGACAAATTATATAATTTTAAATTGACAGTGAGTGTGCTTTGTAATACTCAAAGTATTTTATCTTCACAGTTTGCCGAGAAGATTCGTATCAGTCCATAGTCTCCTGTTCTGCTGTAGTACTAACACCTAGAGAACCAGCTGGGGAAGCAAAGAAAAAAGAAGAACCAAAAATGCCTGATGTGGCCAAACGGTGAGTGAATTGTTAAAATATTCATTTCCAATGCAATTTAAGCAGCAAAACCAAAGTGTGCCCTTAGATACGCATGAGCAATTCCTTTCCGCTTCACTGAGATTTATGATTATATAGCTGAGGGCAGAAATTGGCCTGAGGCTGGGTAGGCTTCTTTTGTTTACAGTAAACACCTTCCTATGGTTGTGGTAATGAGGTGGTTCTTCACTGTGAGGTAGGCAATGGATTTTCATATCCCAGGAAATAAGATTTTTAAAGAGTTTTATTATGGTTCTTTATTTGTATATAAATAATTCTTAATACTTGCGTAATCTTTCTATTCAGTAATTGATAGTATAAAAACCATTCATTCCTAAAAGCTTTGCTCTGCTTCAATATTTCAGGATTTTTCAGTGACTGTTTTACTGCTTTGATGTAAGGTATGATGGCAGCTTCAGGAGTGTAGTAGTGGGCTTCCAAGTAAATCCTATTAAATTAAACAGACTGTAGTTTGATATCTTGCACCACTGCTTTGGATGAGAATCATAACCACAGCATGGGTAGCAGCATTTATCTTGCAATACCAGGCAGGATGGTTGTTTCTTAACAATTGAGTCCTTGGAGAATGGAAAAGACACATTTTTCATGAAAAGAAGAAAATACTTTGTGCAGTGACTAAGCACTACAGTTAAAATTGTAGGCTATACATTTTAAAATGCACAAGGTAATTTTAAAAATAATTTAGGATTCTATAATATCAACCATCATTACTCAAGGATAGATATTTGGGCTGTATTAAAGTCCTTAACTTCAGTTCAGCTGGCAGTAAGGAAACTTAATTTTGGATATTTATTATCAGAAATTCTATTTCCACAAAACCTTAGTCTGAACATTTGCAAACTTTGAAAGGTTAAGAAGTTAGAAATCGGGTCCTCAACGTAGATTCAAATGTGATAAATGAGGATTAAACTTAGAAATATCTGTGCTCTTTCTATTTTATTGCAAGTAGTAACAGATCTGACCCATGACACCAGATCTAAAGTCTGTCCATCCCCATTCCTTTTAACCTACACAGGCATTTTGAATTCAGATCAAGATCTGAACTCCATAGCTCAGGCCTGTATCCAACTGTAATATGTATTCCACTTTTGAGATAAGTCATTTGTTATGAATCTGTCTATAATTAAATGATTAGCTACATCACAGACATTACTTTTGCTATTACATTCGGTCAAATATTGAAACATATTTTTATATAGTGTGTAGTGGTATTTTAGGAACATAATTCTGCATCATATCCTTCTGTACCCCTCTGAATACAAAGTATTTGAAGAAGGTTTTAGGACTCAAAGTTTTGGACTGGGATCTAGAGTATTCAGGCTGAAACACTACAGTAAATTTGTATTTTCTGTCCACTGAGAGGGAAACCCACGGTGTTCTTTGTTCTAGCTTCTCTACTACTAATTTGATCTGCAGTTTCACCTTTGTAATCTCTTGTGGATTTGGTCTAAGGTAATTTCCATATGTGCTCAAGGGGTGAATGATGCTTCCTGGCTGACTTTTTCTTTCACCTATTTGATATTAGCAAGGCTGTTTTTTCCCCCTTTAAAACATACTGGCAATATTTTCAAAAGCACCTCTGGCAATCCTATACATATCTGTGTTCTCATGCACACAGAGGTCTCAGTAACAAGCTCTGACCTCTGATATTGTAGAGGTTTGCATACTTCAAAATGTGCACCTCTTGCACTGTGATTGCTGAGACATATTTGAATATATCCACATGAATCAAAAGCAAATGTTATCACTTTATTAGTATATTTTTACATCTCCCAAACTATACAAGGGGAAGGAGGGAAACACTTCTCCAGAACTGCTGAACACATCTTTGATTAAGATTTCAGTAAATTATCTTGAAATTTTCAAAGCGCTTTGGAGCCAATTACTTAATTTTATCATTTATTTATTGTGTGATGTTACACTTAATTAACATGTCATGTCATATATAATCATTGTATGCTAAATAGCTTTAAGTTGTAGGACTATAGAAATATGAGATTGATTAGTATTTAGGTACACGTGTATATTAAGTATCTAAGTAACTAGGGCTGAATCACAAAGCCTACAAGCTGAGGCCTGTGACATGTCAGCTTAGCAATACAGAACTAGCCCATATATTTAAGAAATCCTTGACATAAGTGATCAGAGAATGACCCTATGCCACAAAATTACAAGAAAAGATGTGCCAGTGAGTGGTATTGTGAAAAATTAAACGCAAGATTAATTTTTTATTACAAGATACATGATAGTCACATTTTTTTTAACACTAGCCCTAACCACAGGGTGCACTATCTGTATAACTGCTAATGAGAAGAAAAGGAACCACAAATAACCTATGAAAAATGTGGTGCCCCAATATTCTTGGGGGACACAACACAAATGAGGAAAAATGGTTGGCCACTTCCCTGCACATATACAGAATGTCGGTGTAGTCAGAATCACAAGATAAAGGAGGGCTCTCAAATTAGGTAAAATTAATTATTTATGGGAAAACTCTAGCAGGAATGATCTCTCTACTGATGATTAATTGGCAAGGCATCCATTAGACCCTAAGAATATTGTTACGGATGTCAGGATGACTATATTTGTAACTTGTGCATAGGTTTTCATAGGATTTTTATATCCTTGGGTAATCATAACCTTAATTGTAACTTTAATAAAACTTGTAAAACAGACTAGAACCATGTCTATATTTAGAAGCATACAGTGGCACAGCAGTACTGATACAGCTCTGCTGCTGTAACAGTGCTCGTGTAGCTGCATCATGCCAATGGGAGAGCGTCTCCCGTTGACATAATAATACCAGCTCAATGAGCGGCAGTAGCTATATTGACAGGAGAGCATCTCCCACCGACATAGCGCTGTGCACACAAGTGCTTATGCTGTCAAAACCTATGTCACTCAGGGGTGGGTTTTTTCACATCCTTGAGCAACGAATGTTTTGTTGATGCAAGTGCTAGTGTTGACACGGCCTAGATCTTGTACTTGTGAATGTATGTGTGGTCGCTCTCCTGGGTTTTTGTGCGTTTCTAGACGCTCTAAATCTGAAGCAGGTGTCAGAAGTGACTTTCACTGTGTTGAGCTTAAAACTATGGTCACCACAGCCAAACCCATGGTGGTGTAATACAACACTACTAAATTCATTTTAAATAAAATACAAGGCTACAATTTACTGGGAGGATTAAGGCATAAAGGCTGAGTGTTGTGGAGCACCATTCTTAATTCCCCTTTCATTTCTTTCTCCTGTCTCCAGACATTTTTTCACGCTATCATCTACATGAACATCATTTCCATCCCTGTTCATTTAGCTATGACCCTCTTTTCATTCAACATCTCCTTTAAAATTTGCTTCTTCTATAAGGGCCTATAACAGAGTGCTGGCGAGAAAGTGCTGAGCCAACCCCTGTTCCCTCTGTTAGCTCCCATAGCGAAGGCTCTCCTAGCTCAGCTCCCAGCTCGGGGAGTTAATTGGCTGGCAGGGCGTGGCCCCGGGGAGAGTGGAGCTTAAGGCAAACCACCTGGGAGCCTTCCAGGCCAGAGCATAAAGCTGGCAGGAAGGAAGTCACAGAGGGGGAAGGAGAACAAGGAGGAACAAGGTGTTGTTGCTCCTGGCTAGCTGTGGGAGCTAGCTGTCTCCCAAGGCAGTGAAGTCAGGGGGCTATTTTGAGTACAACTGTATATAGGTGACGGTCGGGGCTTGCACAAGGGAATAAAGGGACATTGGTGCTTGCCACAGCGGGGTCTTGACTCATTTGTGCACCGAGTGGTGAAGGGCTCGTTTACAGGGCCACTAATAGAGAATATAGAATTGGAGGGAAAGCCCAAACCCAATAATGTGTTCCTGCATCTAGACATCCCAATGTGTCTTCTGTTTGTGTCCCTCTTAGATGCCAAGCCTGCAGATTGGGTTTTGCATTGTGAGACTCTCGTCGCCATACAGAACCACACTGATTTCATAGCAACTTTGCATGGATGGATGATTCCATTTATATGGAGCAGTTTGCAGGTCCAAAGCCTTAGATTGTAAAATCTGGGATTATTAAACTATAGATGATGTTTGTGGAATAGAAAATAGGAGTTAGTCTATTTAACAGTATCTTAGGATCATAGACTATCAGGATTCAAAGGGACCTCAGGAGGTCATCTAGTCCAGCTCGCTGCTCACAGCCAACTAAATCATCCCCGCCAGGGCTTTGTCAAGCCTGGCCTTAAAAACTCCTAAGGAAGGAGATTCTACCACGTCCCTGGGTAATCCACTCCAGTGCTTCACCAACCTCCTAGTGAAAAAGTTTTTCCTAATATCCAATATCTTGAGTGCACGCTTTCAGTGCGTCTTTCTGAAAATGTTTTGGGTATGTACAGATGTAAATAAAATTGAAATAAATAACCAAATACTGTTGAAAGAGGGTGTACTTCCCAATAATGATGCAACGCAGTAGTGTGGTATGACAGAGGTGCAAACACAGCTGTAAAAATGGCCTTGTTGAGAAGATCATAAGGTAAACATACTTAATTGGAAAGTATGCTACATGTTTTTAAGCCTAGGAATGGATGCTCTATATATATAAGTACCAAGTAAAATGTGTAATAATATAAATAAGAGAAGATGGGTAAGGTAATATTCTTTTACTGGACCAACTTCAGTTGGTGAAAGAGACATGATTTTGAACTTACACAGAACTCTTCTTCAGGTCTGGGAAAGGCACTGAGAGTGTCACAGCTAAATGCAAGGTAGACCAAATTGCTCGGCAGAAGGAGTTAACACATACTGTAAAAGCCCATTCAAGGTGAAATGGGAAGTTAAGACCTCTGCTGCCAGAGCACAAAAGAGGGAATTAGTAGGTTATGGATTGTTGTAGTGGCGATAAATCCAGTCCACAATTTGTAGTATTTGAAAAAGTTATGAATTTAAGCTCCTAGACTGATGCTTTTAAGATGATATGCACTCTTCCTTTGAGGACAAGGACTGAAAGGTCAGATATGAAGTGATCATTTTGTGATCATTTCACCCGTAGGTGATACAGTGTTTTTGTCTTTCATCATTTTTCTGTGTAAGTTTGTTCAAGAGGATAGTGATTGTCTTCTTTCACCCAGATAGTAGTTAGGACATTTAGTGCAATTGATGAGGTGCAGTACATGTTGTGATAGACATGTGTAGGACCCATGGATCTTGAAAAGTGTGTTGGGCGGGTTATTTATCATTTAAACAATGGAGCTATGTCTTTAGGTTTTGCATCTGTTGTTCTGGGAGGGTCTGGTGCCATTTTCAGTTGGTGTGTCTTGATCTGTGAGGAGCTTGCTTCTAATGTTGAGCTTGGTGAGCTGTTTGAAGGCTGGAAGAGGAGGTTCAGGAAAGAATATGGGGTTTAATGATACCTCATCAGGGTTCCAATGTGGCATCTAGGGGGCTGCAGTAGGAGGTTGTTGTTTATCTGTATCGAAGCAGGTTCATTGGAGGTATTTGGGTGGCTCATTGCATGATGCAATCTACTTCTTGGATGGAGTGTCCTTGTTCGGTGAAGGTGGTTTTAAGTATGCTAAAGTATGTATCTCATACTTTTTCCTTGGATTGTGTTCTGTGGTATTTGAGTGCCTGACTGTAGACAAGAGATTTCTTGGTGTGTTTGGGGTGGTTACTGGATATGTGTAGGTAAGTGTGGGTGATCCTTGAATGGTCTCTTACAATATGTGCTAACTCTTGTTCCACTTTGTGACACTCAGTACTTTTCACAGATCCTGAAGACTGCTGTGTATGCTCAAAAGCATGTCTTTTCATCAACAGACCCATTTGTCCAGTAAAAGATATTACCTCATCTACCTTGTCTTTCTAATGTCCTGGGACCTACACAACTGCAACAACACTGCAAACAATGGAAAATATTGAATTTTACTGTATAAAATGGAAACTCCACAACATGAAGAAAAAAGAGGCGAAACTTAACCATGTCATCTACATCCTGAGGAAATACAAGAAACAAAATAACACCCACAGAGGGCTCACCATCTAGATCCTTCTGGCCATAACCAACAGCTCTCAATATGCAGAACCACCTCCTGTACCTCACATATTCCAGAAGGGACTAGCTCAAACAAGAAATCATTACATACTTCAACATACTGGAAGGAAGTGTGGCAGCAGCTGAGCACAGACTCCACAGACACAGGGCTTCTTGCTGGCAATAAGGAGTCATTGCTCAGAAAGGTCTGGGGGTGATAGCCTCTGCTTCACCGAGAAGAAAAAAAATAAAAAGAACACTATGCCCCAATCCCATTACATGGTACTAATCACAGTTATAGAGTGGGGCAGAGGGCTTTAAGGCTCTCTGGCCATCTAACTATGCTGTCTTGAGGCTGGGGGAGTGCCAAGAATACACTGCTCCTGCTCCTGTGCCAGATGCGTTTGGCAGGGGGATAAGTTATCATCTCCTTAGGGTAAGGGCTGTGGCTTCTCCTATGTTCTGCCCTTGGTGAAGCATGGAATCAGTGTTAAGTGAGTAATAAGAGACTACTGTCTGTGAGTCCTTTCCCCTCTTTCTCCACAGCACACTGTGCAATGCAGCAAAGGATTTTTTTCCCTCAGCAAAAGTTGATAATCAGAATGAAAGTAGGCGGTCCCCAACCCTCCTCCTACTCCTTCCTCCCAGATTTCTCAATGCATTTGATTTAGAGCATAACATCAATCCATTGTTTACATTTGTAGTAATAATTTTTTTAAAATGATGTATTGACATTCTGTGCAAGTTTTCAAGACCTCTTTGTGTTGCTATGGTGATAGTTCAGCCAATCTCTCTTGAAGAGACACACATGATAACACTTATTCTAAAAAAAATCTTTTATCTGGATAGGAAATGCTGAAGATAGTTTTAATCCTTTAAAATCAAAATCAAGAAGATGCAGAGATAGAATTGTGATATGAGGAATCCTCCTTTTCACTGTAAGGGTATTGGAGGGAAAGTAGACTTGAAATATTTCAAATACCTGTATGCCTTAAAAGTAACTTTCTTTTAAATGTCTAGGACCACACTGTCAATTGAAAGCTCATGCTATCTCCAATGGACAGTCTTAGGAGCCTATGGACAGTGTGGTAAGAAAGGCTCCTCAGATGCACTGGGTCGGTATTCCACTCCTAAATGCAGGCAATAAGAAAATCCATTCACAAGTTATCAGTGTTGAGAGAGTGCCATAATATAGAAACAAAACCCTTGATTTGGCAAAGTACTGAAGCATGTGCTTAACTTTAAGCATATGAGTAGTCTCATGTGATTTGTTTTTTAAGCATGTGCTTAACTACTTTGTTTAGTTGTGGGCAAAGGTGATCCTTTTTTAAAGGACAACACTTCTTTGGAAAAAATATTGGACTAATACAGTTTTTTAAAAAGTAAACAGATAGAAGATCACATATAACCTTAAACTCTCAAACTATAGTGAGGATAAAGACAGTGAGGATTCATTTAGCTGAAAATTTACCAGTTCATAGATTTTTTAGGATGGTAACCAAGAATTAAAATGCTGAAATTTTTTTGACAGTTGCATATTTGGGCCTTAGTTAAAACCTCTTTATAATCAAAGAGAGTTAGTGTGTTGTCCTAAATAACAAGTAGCTGGAACTAAATGGCATATCAGTTTTACAGCCATTCTGTGATGACATTGCTAAATTTGTATGTAGCAGTAACATGAGAGCTTTGAATAACCTCATGAGGGTTTTTATTGGCTACTTCAGTTGATTAATGTCTTCAGTGCATTTAGGCTTTGATGCAGCATACTTTCACATGCTTAAAGTCAGAGGTTTCTGTGTAGTTCCACTGGAGTCAGTAGGACTGCTTATCTACCTAAAGTTAAGAACATACTTAAATACTCCTTTGAATTGAGGCCTTTGTGCAGACTAGGAAGTTGCTTGTGCAGATACCCAGTTTGGCAGCTAAAAAGTTGGTTGTGCATGTACTGTGTCCTTAGCTGCATGCCTAGCAGCAGTAAATGTACAAGTAATGCCGACAGACCCCAGTCATCGGCAGGCAGGATCAACCCTGGGGACTTCTGGAGCTTAGTACGTGAGCCTCTACCACATGAGCTAAAAGCCAACTGCCTGTTAGCTAAGGCTGTAGAGCAGAGTCATTTTATCTCTCTCTTTAAGTGGTCTTGGTGCCATTAGATGGGACAGAACACCACATCCAGAAGGTGTGTGGGTTACATACACACACATGTGGGAGCAATTTTTTGCATGTAAACCTCAAATTGTCAAAATGTGGCCATTAATGTTGAAGAAAGGAGTCCTTGTTGACTGTTAGAACTTTCTCCATGGAGCTTGCTTTGAAGAAAGTGTGGCTACTGCTAGCTTATTTTTATGCACAGAAGAGGCACAACTTTAAGGAAGTTGATTATATTTTACCAGAGATCTTTTGACATCTTTGCATTTTGATTTTTTTAAAAAAATCTCTGGCGAGAAGCCCATCTGTCATAGCAAAGTGTTATTTTAGCTGACATGAACTTTGGTCTACAGTGCACTAAGCTTGTCAGGCCATAGGACCCTGTTGCGAGATTTGCATCTAGTTTAACAGTTCTTCCTAGAAGGTCCATCTTTGTAACTCAGAAAGGTGAATATTTTCAAGCTGGCTAGAACCACCCAATGAAAGATGATTGAACTGTTTCAACTGCCTGTATCATTTCCATTATATACCACAAAAGAATGTTTATCATCTCACAATTGCCTACTATTGTTGTAAAATGACATTGTCTTTAGAGGTTGCTTGGGTTGCAAATCCAATTCATAAACGTTAAAGGACTCGTAGAATTTCTCCTAAAATTATTTTAAGGTGCTTTGTCAGGAGGTAGAATTTTGTATGCAATTTTATTTAAAGCATATGGGTTCAATTTAAAGTGAACAACTTATAATGTAATTTGCTTAATGTTTCTATGAATGGTCAGATGTGAATGCCTCCTAGACTGTTAGAAGCTGAAGGTCATGGTAGGTGTGATTGGGAAGGTAATTTCTGATAGATTTTCAAATAATGCCTTTCATTTGATGTATGACCTTAATGTAATGATGATTTGAGCATTCTTAATATGCTCATTACTTGAATTGGTACTCCACTAGGGTTTTTGACTTCTTACACAGAATTGTGTATAGGAAGAACTATATTTTCTGTAATAATAAGTTAGTTACCTTGTATAGAGCTAGGCTCAAGATAGCTAAGTCTTCTAAGCAATTATTTCTTGGAAAATCTTTTCTGGTAGTATTCTTGTTCTTAAACTTCACTTTTTATGACACTTTAGTGGTGAATATGTCATTTAAAAAGAACTGTTAATCTTTACTGCAGTGTAATGTGGAAGAATTGAATAAATATTAATATATTCTGAATAGCAAAACCATTTCTTCTCTTTGGTTACAAGACAGCACCAAAAATAAGTTGGTTTAATTTAAAAATGTTATTGAAGATTAATCTTTGGTTATTATTATTATTGCTAAGAAAGTTTATCTATAGAATCAATCATTTTTGTGGTCTGAATGCCCATTTTCTCATTATGTGCAATATAATATATGGTATGCGGTATAGAACCATCCTGGAGATGACAGAAACATTTTTTAGTACAGAAATTTTAGTGTCCACATCAGAATGATTTATTTGATGTTGTCAGTATTTAAATGAAGAAGGCAAGTAAATATTACCTTTCAAGGAATAATTTGGATCACACACAAATGATCTGATCAAATGAACTGAACTAAAGTGCCTAAACAGTGTCTGATAAACAGATGGATCCATTGAGAAGACAAGGTGAGTAAGGTAATATATTTATTGAACCAGCTTCATTTGGTGAGAGAGACAAGCTTTTGAGCTTACACAGAACTATGCTGCAGGTCTGGGAAACTTACTCACAGTGTCACAGCTAAATACCAGATGGAACAGGTCATTTAGCATAAGTAGTTAACATATTTCAAGGGACCATTCAAGGTGAAGTGACTTGTTAACACCTCTCCAGTCATAGAAAGCAAAGAGGTGGGAGGGGAGTAGATGGGGGTTTGTTATAGCTTGTTATAACAATCCATAAATCCGGTGTCTCTGTTCAGTCCATGATTTTCAGTGTCTAGCAAAGTTAGGAATTTAAGCTCCCAGGCTCATCTCTTGAAAGTAATTATTATTAGGGCAGTTAATACACTGGATGAGGTACACCACAGGTTTTGATAGGCATGTATAGGACCTGAGGATTTTGATCATCATAGCAGTGGAAATATGTCTGCAGGTTTTGTATCTGTTGTTCAGACAGGGGTTGGGTGTTACTTTGACATGGTGTCCTGGTCTTGGTGACCGTGCTTCTGATGATGAGCGTGGAGAGGTTGGAGGTTGTTTGAAGGGCAGAAGAGAGGATTCAGGAAAGATTTCTTTCAGGATATGGTCCCCCTTGAGTGTGGGTTGTGTTGTTTGATACCCCATATAGGTTCCAATGGGGAGTGGTAGGTGACAACTAGCAGTGTGAAGTTGTAGGGGGTTTTATTTTTGTATTGAACCAGGTTCTCTTGGAGTATTTGGGTGGCCCATTCCTTTTCTGTTGGCTATGTCCTTGTTTGGTGAAGGCGGTTTTTAGTGTGTTAAAGTATATATCCCATACTTTCTTTTCAGAGCATATTCTGTGGTATCTGAGTGCTTGACTGTAGATAACAGATTTCTTAGTGAGTCTTGTGTAGTTAGAGGATCTATAATAATAGGTATGGTGATTCATGTGTTTCTTGTATGTAGTTGTCTGTGAGGTTCGATTGTTGAAGCTCATTGATGCTAGTTTGAGAGTGTTCCAGAGAGAGTATAATGGAGGAGTGATGGCTGTTGAAGTTGTGGTGGAAATCTGTGAGGAAGTTTAAACTGTCTGTTCAGAGGATGAAACTATCATCAGTGTATCTCAGGTGTATCATTGGTTTCGTGGTGCATTTGTCCAGAAATTCTTCATCAAGGTGGCCCATAAATAAGTTGTTATATTGGAGACCCATCCTGGTACCCATGCACAGGGGCAGGCTTCCTCCAGGCCCTGAGGATGCTCAAACCCATGCTCCACCCCAGGTGCCGCCTCCACCCAACCCTTCCCCCAAACCTGCATCCCAGCTCTGCTTCAGCCCTGCCCCACCCCTTCTCGAAAGCCCAGGCCCTGCCACTTTGTGCCCCCACTCCACCCCCACTGTGTCTCTTCCTGTCCAGTTTCACCCCCTTCCCCAAACGCCATGAAACCGCTGATTATGGTAGGGGAGGAGTTGATCGTTGGGGCTGCCAGTGGATATGAGACACTGAGGTTGAGGGGGGAGCTGGCTGCTGGTGGGTGCTAATCACTCACTAATTGTTTTCCACAGAGTCGACACCTGTGTACACATGGCTGTTGCCATAGTTTGGATAAAGAGTTTGTTGTTGAATGTAAAACCTCTATAGGTGAAGATGAAATGGATGAATTTGGCAATGTGTTCAAGGTGGATATCTGAGTGTTCTCCATTGTCTTGTAAATTTGTGAGGCAGGCAGCTGTGCCATCACTGTGGGGGATGTTGGTGTTTAGGGAGGTGATATTCATGGGAACATAGATAGTGTTTGGAGGGAGTTTGTTAATATTGTGGAATTTGTGAACAAAATCAGTTGTGTCCTGCAGAAAGCTGGCCCTTTGTGCAGTGAGTGTTTTAAGGATCATTTGTATGAGTTCCAATACTCTTGCAGTTCTCTTGTTTGTCTATATTAGGAAGCATGTTAGAAGGCCCCTGGGTGGGTTCATTTGGGATGAGTTTGTAGATTTTCTCTGGGAGTGGTTTGGGGAGGATTTTGTGTCGTCCTTAAATTCCTGAGTAAATTGTGGTGAGGGTCGTCTTTGAGTCCTTTATAGGGGTTGATGTCGGAGAGTTGTTGGTCTCGTTAACATAGTCATGAGGGTGAGGTCTGCTAGTCTGATGCCTGTCTGGTGATTAGATTTCAGGGACTGTACAGCTCTCCTCTTAGTAGTGGAAAAATTGTGATGGCTGGAATATTTGTGAATGCTGTAATTATAAATAGTGTGGTTTCATCCACTTTGTGGTGAACGGGCAGATGATTCTTTTTTCCTATGATTACTGATGGTGATTTGGTAATTTTGTTTGGCTTTCCCTTTCCTAATGGGTGTGAAATAGCATTTCACACTGTCTTCATGGGCAGATTCTCACTGTCCTCCATGGTTGTCATAAGAATTTAATTGCCTTAAACTCCGAAGCTCGGATTCAGACCACCAGGCCATGCCTCTGGGTTTGCCTACTCTGCACAGCATAGCTCTACTGCTGTAGCTATTCTGGCAAAGCTCCCTACTGGACACACAGCTTGTACAGGCAAAAAGAGTTATTTTCTCTGGCACCTCCCGTAATGATAAGACTATACCAGCAGTAGTCTTTTGCCAGTATTACCACAAAAGGGCTTTTGTTCAGCATGGTTTGTGCGATTTCTCTCCATCATACCCCTTCTTCCATCCCCAGTTGATGTAGTTATGCTGGAAAAACTTTGTAGTGTAGATCAGACATCTGACAAATGATGCAGTTCAACACTGTTCCTTTCCCCCACAGCTGCTATTCCAACAACTCTAGGGCCAAAGATGACTTATTTCATTAGTGTACTTACTTCCCTCATTGATGACAATGTTTCAGAGTCCATTAACTTCTTAGAAGTTCCTCTGGAGGTAAGCCTGAGGTATATAGGGTCAAATTCTCTCCTGGCACAACTCTGCTGACCTCAGAGTCCATTCACTTTCATGGAGTTGCACCAACAGAGAATTTAGGCTGGAATCTGGATCACCAAATCAGCAAATTTGTGATCTACAGATAGGGTAAACTTTATTTCTTGTAGGTGTATGGATTTTTTCACCTGTGCAGTTGCAAAGCCATTGTCCAGGCCTCTTATCTGACCTTCTACAACTCTCCTCCATGCATCCCTGGACAAATCATACCACATCATGACATGCAAAGTCATTCATAAACCTTGTGTCCTACTAATTCCAAGCATGAAAACTGTGATGATTCCACTGCTTTTAAAAATATTGTGCCTTCCAGCACCATGCAAATGGAAGCATGATTTGCTACATTATGATTTTGTATAAACAACTCCAAAACAAATAGCGTAGTTGTGTGATACACATCTGTCAGGATTGCCTCCCCACTCTGAACTCTAGGGTACGGATGTGGGGACCCGCATGAAAAAAGAAATAACCCCCCCGAGCTTATTTTACCAGCTTGGGTTAAAATGTTTTTCCCCAGAACACAAATTCTTCTGTATTTGGACCTGGTACGCTGCCACCACCAAACTAGGTCTAGGGTAGTTTGGGACCCTTCTTTCCCTTTCCACTAACCCCCCAAACTTCTTCCTTCCCTGGGAAGCTTGAGAGAAAAAAAACCAAACCTTGCCTGATCCTGCGAGACATGCCCAATCCAAAACCAGGATCTTACACAATGAAAAACAAGCAGTCAGCTTCTTAAAAGAAAGATTTTAATAAAAGAAAAAAGAAAGGAATAAATCCCTTATAACCATCAATAGAACAGCATCTACCATAATCAACAAAAGGATTCAGAAACCAAACCTCTCCCCCGAGGCAATTTTCTCCCACAGTTGATATCTCTGCTGAAGCTTACAATATCAAGAAGCACCCAGCCAACACTCACCACTGAGAACCCTCCAAGTGATAAAAAGAAGGTAAACTTACTGACTACAGTACTTGATAGAATCTTATAGTTATAGTGAAAGACATAGCTGTGTTCATCCCTTAGGCCATGGTTACACTGGCACTTTATAGCGCTATAAAGCCCCTACGAGCGCTATAACCTACTCTCCGTCCACACTGGCAAGGCACTAATAGCGCTATAACCGCGGAGTTATAGCGCTATTATTAATCCACCTCCTCATGGGGAATAAGGGCTGTAGAGCACCTGCTGTAGCGCCACAGGAAGAATGTGGACACCCACTGCGTATTAATTGGCCTCCAGCCTGTCCCATAATTCCCGTTCGAGCCACTCTGGTCACCACTTGCAAACTCTTTTGTCCTGTCCTCAGGTGACCACACGTCAGACCCGCCCTTTAAAGTTCCAGCGAAATTTGAAAATCCCCTTCCTGTTTGCTCCAGCCAAGCGTGGCGTGCTCTCAGGAAATCCTTGCAAGTGATCATTCTCATTGATCTGATTGATTGCGTGGCGTGGTCTCAGGGAATCGTTGCAGGTGATCATTCTGATTGATCATCATGACTCCACGTGCCATGCCTCCTCGCAATAGGCGATCCCCAGCATGGAGCAATAGTGAGGTGCTGGACCTCATCAGCTGCTGGGGGGAAGAGGCTGTTCAGTCTCAGCTGCGGTCTAGCCGCAGGAATTTTGACACCTATGGGCAGATATCACGGGCCTTGGCAGAAAGAGGCCATGAGCGGGACACTCTGCAGTGCCGTGTTAAGGTAAAGGAGCTTAGGAATGCGTATCGCAAAGCCCGCGAGGCAAACGGCCGCTCAGGGGCAGCCCCGGTGACTTGCAGATTTTATAAGGAGCTGCACGCGATACTTGGTGGTGATCCCACGGTCACTCCATCGACCACCACGGACACTTCCTAGCCCACCAGTGAAGGGGGGGGTGAGGAGGAGGACGAAGAGCAGGAGGATGAAGAAGAGGAGGAGGATGAGGACGGGACAGCAGCGATCCAGGGCACGGAGGAGTCCCTGGACGCATGCAGCCAGGAGCTCTTCTCAACCCAGGAGGGCAGCCAGCCACAGCGTCCGGCGGTTGCAGGGGCCAGCTGAGCAGCGGATTGCGGAGGTAAAGCTGTTTTTCTATGGGGAAGGCTGGCAGCTTGGGGTGGAAAGGGATGAGGGGGGCATTCCACCTGGTGCTCTGTTCAAGCCAGGAGGAGGGCAGGGGGGCATGCAGCCAGGAGCTCTCCTCTAAAGCCAGGAGGAGGGCGGCCAGCCACAGCGTCCGGCGGTTGCAGGGGCCAGCTCAGCAGTGCATTGCGGCGGTAAAGCTGCTTTTCTATGGGGAAGGCAGGCAGCTTGGGGTGGAAGGGGATGCTTGCATGCTTGCCTACATGTGGAATAGTGCATTGATGTAGTCTATCACCTCGCGGTAGTCATCATCAGTAATCTCTTCAAAGGTCTCAAAAAGAGCACTTGCAATGCGCCTGCGCAGGTTTCCCGGGAGAGCCAGCGTGGTCCCCGTCCCGGTCACGGTCACTAGTCCCTGCCACTGTGCTACAATGGGTGGGGGGAGCATTGCTGCACATAGGCACGCTGCATATGGCCCTGGGCGGAAGCCGCATCTTAATAAAATCCCTTCCCTTTGCTCCTCAGTGACTCGAAGCAACGAGATATCTTCCAGGACAAACACCTACGGAGAATGTTGGAACAGTGTTCAGAGTAGGGCTCCTGCCACTTCCCGGCACTCCACACACACCCCCACCCCCGCCACAGCTTTTCAGGGCAGGGAAGAAATCCTTCCCCCTGCCTGCTGCTCAGAGTGGGGCTCCTGCAACGTACCGGCACTCCCCACCCCCTCCCCCGCCACAGCTTTTCAGGGCAGGGAAAAAATCATTTCCCTTGCCTCTGGAGTTCACTCACCATGGCAGGGGCTCCGTTGCTGTATCTGTGCTGTCTGCGGGACAGGCAAACGGGGAATGCGGGGGAATGATAGGCATGTCTGCTCTTTACAAGGGAACCACTGTGAAATGTATCTTTTTATTTTAGAAGGGTCGTCCTTCACCCCTTCGCCATCGCTCTTATCAACAGCTGAGAGGCTGAGGCGACTGAGGAAGCGGCCACGAAGGAGCAAAGAGGATCTTGTACAGCAAGTAATGCAACAGGCTGTAACGGAGAATCGAGTTGCACAGAGGTGGAGGGAGAATGAGAGCAAGTTGAGGGAGAAGGCGCGGAAGGAGAACGTGATTCACCGCCGGAAAAGCACCGACAAGCTGCTCTCATTACTGCAGCTTCAATTGCAGACTATGCAGCGGCTTGTCACCCTTCAGGAGGAGAAGCTCCGCACCCACCACCCCAATTATCGTTTGCCCCAACTCCCTTCCCCTTCTTTGCCTCTGTACCCTCCAGGCCACTATCATCAGCCAAATGGTTATCACCATCCACAGCTGCCTCCAACCCCTCTGTCTTCACCGAACAACCCCCAGACCCCAGACCATTATCCACTGCAGTCTACCCCTAATAACATGCCTTACTGGCCACCGCAAATGGGGTTCGGGGGACATGGCCACTGTGAGGGCACTGGAGACTCAGAGACCCGGACATACTCCGATCTCTGACTGACCCCACGACACCCCCTTTGCACCTCCCCTGCCTTCCCCCTCACATGCATCACAATATTTTCTTTCAGCAACCGAAGTACCTGTTCAATAAATGAATTGTCTTCTTAATAAATGGGTTTTTTTTATTAAGTGTACATACATTATTACAGGCTACAGAAAAGCAAATGCCTGTTCCTGTTAAAAGAATGCTCCCTCCCTCCATCTGCACCTCACTTTAGAACTGGCTTTCAGCCTCAAAATGCTCCCTCAAGGCTTCCCTGATCCTAACAGCCTCGCGCTGGTCCCCTCCACGAACCCTGCTCTCTGGCTGGGCATATGTGGCCTCCAGGCGTTGAACCTCAGAGGACCATGCCTGAGTGAAGCCTTCGCCCTTCCGCTCACAAAGATTATGTAGGGCACAGCATGCGGAAATAACCGCGGAGATACTACCCTCGGCCAAATCTAGCCTCCCATAAAGACAGCGCCAGCGCGCCTTGAGACGCCCAAAAGCACACTCCACAGTTATTCGACAACGGCTAAGCCTGTAGTTGAACCTTTCCTGACTGCTGTCCAGGCTCCCTGTGTACGGTTTCATGAGCCAGGGCATTAAAGGGTAAGCAGGGTCACCAAGAATCACTATGGGCATTTCCACTTCCCCCACGGGGATCCTCTGGTCTGGGAAAAAAGTCCCGGCTTGCAGCTTCATGAACAGGCCGGTGTTGCGGAAGATGCGTGCGTCATGCACCTTTCCAGACCAGCCAGCGTTAATGTCAGTAAAACGCCCACGGTGATCCACAAGCGCCTGGAGAACCATGGAGAAGTACCCCTTTCGGTTAACGTACTCCTCAGCTAGGTGGGCGGGTGTCAGAATGGGTATATGGGTCCCATCTATCGCCCCACCACAGTTAGGGAAACCCATTTCTTCAAAGCCAGCCACGATGTCATGCACGTTATCCAGAGTCACGATTTTTCGTAGCAGGATGCGATTAATGGCCCTGCACACTTGCATCAGCACAACTCCAACGGTTGACTTTCCAACCCCAAACTGGTTGGCCACTGATCGGTAGCTGTCTGGGGTAGCCAGCTTCCAGATCGCGATAGCCACCCGCTTCTCCACGGGGAGGGCTGCTCTCAGTCTGGTGTCCTTGCGCCGCAGGGCAGGGGCGAGTTCAGCACACAGTCCCATGAAAGTGGCTTTTCTCATTCGAAAGTTTTGCAGCCACTGCTCGTCGTCCCAGACTTGCATGACGATGCGATCCCACCACTCTGTGCTCGTTTCCCGTGCCCAGAAGCGGCGTTCAACAGCCGTGAGCATGTCCGTTAATGAGACAAGAAGCTTTGTGTCGAATGCATTCACCGCTTCGATCTCGTCTTCAGAATCATCACTGTCATCCTGCATGTCAAGGAATAACTCCACTGCACACAGAGATGTGCTGGTGACAGTCGTCAGCATGTCCCTCAGCAGTTCTGGATTCATTGCAGCACTCGACAATGGAAGACGGAGCGTGCCTTGCTGAAACCCTTGAAAGATGGCGCCGGAGGTGGAAGGAAACACAGGGATTGCTGGGATATGCCAAAAAGCATCATGGGTAGTTCAAACAGGATATAGAATGCCCCACAAGTGACGCCCCCCCTACCACAAGCCATTGCGCCAGATCAGGAAGAGGTGTACTGTGGGATAGCTGCCCTAATGCGCTGCTCTTAATGCCGTATTAAGTGCTGCAAATGTGGCCATGCTATAGCGCTGGAGCAGCTCAGTGTGGACATACAATAGCGCTATTATTATTGCTGTATAAGGCGAGCGCTATAAGCAATAGCGCTATAATTTTGTAAGTGTAACCATACCCATAGCCGAGGTGAACAGAGAGAGACCCAGAGAGAAACTGAAACTTAAAATCCTTTGTCTCCTGAGGAATTTCTCATTGGTCAGTTGTCCACCTCTCAGGTTACCTTTAGCTTAACCCCTTACAGGTAAACAATAATTCTAGGCTACTTCACATTTATGACAATAATGGACCAGGTCCTCTGCTGTTGTAAATTAGCACAGATCCACTGAAGTTAGAAGAGCTATGCCGATTTATACTGTCTGAGGATATGGCCAAATACATTTCTACAAATAAAAAGCTGTCTTATGGATATCGTGGCAAGTGTTGACTTGGTCTGTACCCTAAATTAGATAGAATGCCGCTATTCAATAGTGTTACGGAGTGCAGGTGTTACTCGGCTGCATGAGTGAATAATGGACAAAATATCTGACTCAAGATCCTTTATTTCCTATATAGAGGTAAAGCCATTAGAATAAAAATTTGATCATGAAATCACAGCCTCATATTTGGAAAATAAACAGCTCAGCTTCAACAGTAAAACATTTTTCTGTTTCATTCACATCTCTTACTGAAGTATATGTCCGGCATTATAGTGTCACTCTGTTCTTGGCCACACGTGTAGCAAAAACTTGTCTTTCAGGGAACAGTTTAGGAACATTCTTTTTTTCCTAAATTAGACTAATATTGGTTTAGCCTCTTTCTCTTGTTCCTGCACTTTCTTTATTGTCTGACTGGGTGGTGATCTTGTTTTCTGATTCCCCTCCGATGGTATTGGGAGCTTTATTCAATTGCTCCAATTATCTTTCTGCTCCGGATACTGCCCGTATTCAACAGAGAGAGAGATCTGAACAAAGGAAGCACTTCTTGATCACCAGTAAGAGCAGCTCCCAATACCATAGGGAGAGGCAGAGACCTGGGGCTGAAGCTGAGTACTGTTTTAACTCTTGTGTCCACCTCTATCCACATCTGTCTGAATGATAAGAAAGTCCCATGGCCTATGCATCAGGGTTCCCTTTGTTTTGGCTTGGTCTACGCTAGGATATTAGGTAGGTATAACTGTGTTGATCAGGGGTGTGAAAAATCTACCCTGAGTGACTCAGTTAAACCCACCGAGCCCCCAGTGTAGACAGCACTAGGCCAATGGGAGAATTCTCCTGTCGACCTAGCTGCTGCCTCTCAGGGAGGCGGAATACCTGCACTTGGCAAAGGTAGAATCTTCACTGAGGTGCTATAGCAGCACAGTTGTGCCACTGCAGCACTTTAAGTGCAGACAAGTTCTTTGTTACAGCACCAATAAACATTAGAGGATAAAGCCTTTTTCTTGTGCAACCTCTATGGTGTGAAATATACATTGACTATTTTTTTTGCTTGTACCAAGTGGTTGCCTATTGTCTCTGTTACTTTTTTGATTTGGCTCTAGAGCCCCTGGCAACTGCTATATCTGGATATCCAAGGCATACAGCTCTGTTCCAGGGGGCATAACTTGGTGTTACATGCAGATTATGCCCTTCTGTGTGTGTGTATCTAAGCCAGAAACCACAATTCCAGTCCTTTTATTGCTGATTCAAACATTCAGATTGGTATCTGGTTACAAAATAAATTGAGAAACATCAGAAGTATTGGAAATCTGGTTGTCATGTGGTTGGTCTTTCAGTGGAATTTCCATAAGCAAAGTAAAATGTGAATGCTACTGAACTAAAGCCAGTGCATTTTGGAAGAGGTATGGAATAATAATGAACTCTATTCTGAACAGTTTGGCAATGGAATGCATCACAAAAAATGGTTGCACCCAGAGCAATCAACAAGAACACTAAGGTTGTTAAAGCTACATTAGATAATGCTTTGACATTGGAATGTTGTATTGGGAATTCATCTTGTCATGAGACTGATATAATTAGATACATTGAAGGACTTTGACATCCTAAGAATTTAAAGCATTAGAAAAAATCAAATGTCGAATCTTTTTCAGTAAAAATAAAAATAGACTAATAGGTGATCTAATTAAAGCAAATACAATTGTAAATGGCCCATATAACATTGTTAGAGATTATATTAATCATAAATCGAAGGAAATGAGGAAGCTTATTGAAAGTTAAAAGAGGCATGTTAAAATCAATCATAAAGAAATCCTTTTTTTTTTTTTTTTTAACATGAATTACTATGAATCCTGTCCATCAAAGTGGTATAGGCTGCAGCACTATGGTCACTGAAAAATGATCATACTGTATCTTGGTGGAAGGAGCTGAGAGGTTTGTGAGGCAAAATCTCTGCAATAAATTTCCTGAAATGTATGCACAGTTGTACTAAAGACTAAATATAGTGGTTTAACTTTGTGAGGCTGAATCTTGACACCAACTAATTGTTAGTTAACTAGCGTCTAACTTTAATATACAAAATATTCGAGATAAGACTACACTGAAAAAGTCAGAATGAGAACTACACAATAAAAATAATTTTGCCCAGAAATTATTGAAGCTTGCAGGGGACTGACATTTGTGTCTTTGAAAAGCTCTCCCCCGGAGACATGATCACTGTTCTAGTCTAAACAGGACAGATAATGCTTCTGAAAGTGTGAGAGAGAATGGTTATAGCAGGCAGAGACATAACTGATAGCTGTTGGGAAGCTGGGCATGAGAAGCAGGCTTACAGAATAAAGCTCCAAAACCTTTTCCTGGAGATGCACATGTAGAGAATTACTGTTCTAAACAGGAGAGTGTGCCTAATCAGATTGGATATTCTAATAAAGTGATGATGTTTTTTTATTATGCTATGTGGCAGTTAAGCCCCTATAAAATACATGGCCAACTGGAATGACACTAAAATGCCATTCAAACATGACATCATTCTGAGCCAAGGTTCCTTTTATGGTGCATGACCGGCTAATTTACTCAGATTGCAGATTTGTTTTCCATAGAAAATAGACTTCATCTTTATCCAATCTAACTCTATGCCCAAGGATATTATAGTACTTCTGTGGCCACCTATTTTGAGCACTGACAGATGTACTGCTATCTGCAAATTTGCCAGACATATCCTGAAGACCTTGTATTAAGTTCCAGCATGCACTTGGTCCCCTTGACCCTAGGAACGACAAATCATCAAGATAGTGTTAAACCAATTTTATACCTGTTTTTTAAACTAAAGCGTGCATCAAAAAGTTCTAAAACACCATAAAATAGGAGAAAAACTCATTATATTGTAAGTCATTGAGTATCCCATAGACCATTATTTCTCCATGTCAATTTCTCCTTCATAACTTAAGACCCAGGCATATTTATAGCTTTGGTGGTTGTGTAGTTCACAATAAAGGTAGCCCACAGCGGAACCTCAGCATGAACACCAACCCCTGAAATTTTTTGTGTGAGCATTAAATCTAGATCCAAATTCAGACCTGAATTTTTCAGTTAGCACTCTATAATAGGCTGAACCAGAACACCCAAACTGTGCACTGCTCAAATTGTGAGGGCATTTGGAATCTAAAACCAAACTTGGAGAACTTGTCAGTTGGATTTATTTCTGGTTCATTAATGTGTAGACACTTAACAATTGCTTGGAATCCTGATTAGCAGTTCTACTGCTTTGT
Source organism: Dermatemys mawii (assembly GCA_007922305.1). Lineage (NCBI taxonomy): Eukaryota > Metazoa > Chordata > Testudines > Dermatemydidae > Dermatemys > Dermatemys mawii. The sequence goes on along the minus strand of ML677327.1, from coordinate 8,964,845 downwards.
TATGGACAAACAGGTTTGTTTTGTAGTCAGACCACATGACATTTCTTTGAAGATATGCCAGTTTCTCAGGGTGCCCAGGAGTGAGAGTCACCATGTTACCCCCTGCCTCAGCTAGAGAGAGACTTGCTGGTACTAAACTGAGTGTCTGCTCCCTGATACCCCAGTCTGCTAGCCATCTGAACAATCAACTCAGAGCTCTGCCAGGCCTTATTTTGCCTTGCAGGTTAACAATAGATGGATTCCAATCCCTGAGCCCCTCTGAAAGAATCCCTATCGTATCCAGTCCTTAACCACTGGACACTCACAGAAATTACCTGCTAATCTGTGCGCAAATAGACAGTCCACTTGATTGCTACAACTCAGGATTAGGTCCTTTATAACTTTACAGCACTGAAATGTACTTATAGTGAATCAACTGTAACCAAAGGTTAAGTCTTAAGAGACAGTGAGTAAAGATAACAAGTGGAAACAGAAATGGTTATACATATAAAACAAAACATATAACAGAATCCTAGGTTTAAACTGATGAATGGTTACATTTCCTTTTTAACAAAGTTCCTTGTCTCCCAAGGATTCAGTCTTTGACAGAGCTGTTAGTTTTCAGGAAAACCAGGATCCAAGTTTTTATTGATTTCCCACACCCTTCAAGCGGTTTTCCGAGGATATGAATACCCAAATGGCTTTTGGCCTCTCCTTATTTTTCCCCACACACATTGTTTTGTTTCCAGACCAAGATGACCCCCAGTGGTTTTCTTCCTGCTGTGTTGGCTCCAAGATGACTTCACATCCCCATGTTGACTTGGCATGTAAATGTAGCTCCTGTTACAATTGACTTACAATGCTTAATTTGCATCAGAGACAGGATAGCTGAATAGAGGTGCTTTGTCTGTGAGAAAACCTGTTTGTCAGCTCTGCCTTGTTGCATAGTTTAAAACATATTTTTAATAGGAACACATCTCCTTTCATTACCGTATGTATATATATCTTGCAATGCCTGTGTGTCACTGGCTTTCATTAGATACCTGATAAGACACTATTTATGGATAAATATCATGGAAGCCTTGTGTTCAGGTATAGTGAATTTGTCAGGCCTGATGTGAGTTGCTGATCCAGTAGTGAACCCTTTGCCAACAGGCACCAATGGGCCTCTGTATCACAGAAGCAGATATGGTGACCAAAGAAATAGGGCAAGTGGTTTGTTAGCTATTTGCTGAGGTTCCTATATGGTGAGACTGAAAACGGTCACATTATTTTAAAAGTAGAGTAGAACATGATGTGACAAATGGAAATGACAAAATACATCCTGGCTGGTCAGTGGAGATAATATAAGAAGGACTAAAGGAAGCAATTTCAATACAGGCCAATTTCACAATAGTCTAACAATGTAAAATTATTTCATATAAACATATGAAGCTAAATAGATACTTAATGCATTTTTGTTTTATTAAATTATAATGTATGATGGCATGTAGTAGGAGTAAAACCAGCTTAAACTGAAAAAAAGAAGTTATATTTTAAAACGTTTATAGTTGACTCACTGGGCCAAATTCTGCTCTCATTGACAACTGAGGGAATCACTGAATCTACGTTTCTTGCTGCCCATTCAATTCATCAGAAGTGAGTACAGGAAATGTTTCCTCAGTTGCTGTATGTTCCACCACCTGACTTTTATCTCACTCTGGAACCTTAGCTGCACCATTGCAACACAGTAATGGGGAACTTGTCCATAACGGCCCTTTAAACCCTTCCTTTGCTTGGGGAACGCAAGGGTGAGCCAACTAGCTGTGAGAGTAGATGGATAGAACAGGCCAATCCACTGACCCCTGAAGTCCTCCCCAAAGATTCCAAAAGGGCGAAGGAGACTGGAGTTGGAGTCCTTGCTGATGTTCTTGAAAACAGTGAAGAGTTTTCCTTTCAGGCTGAAACAAAATACCAGGAGAAAGCGTAACACATGTAGGGGTCAGCCATTGCAATAGTTACAGCTTAAAATAAACTTTTGTGAATTAAATAAATAAATAGAGATTTACAATAAGATCATGGTGCAAAAGTAGCATTTTGTACAATTTTATTGTGAAATTTTGCACATCTGTGATTTAAATTGGTAGGATCTGTGCTAAACTTTTTCTGAGCTTGGTGATGAGCCTCTTGGTTTCTCTTTCTTCTTGAGCATTGTAGCAAGGATATGCTAGAGCATATGCTGAAGCCCCTGCCTGACCCCAGCATGGCAGATAAGTAGAGATGAAGCCTATAAGGAAAACCTTCTTCTGGACCTGCTGCCAGGTAGAATACCTGAATAGAGAGCTTTGCTGGGTTTGTGTTCAGAGGGAAATTCCATCCAGCCCAAGTAGGAACTGTCTAGGCTAGATTCACCTGGGCCAGGAGAAAGCCAGCCTGTCCAGGAAAAGCAGAGAATTAACCAGCAGCACCCTTCTCAAATGCATGAATGTGAATAAAAAGCAAACTTTGAAGGAGTACTGATGTGGCCAAGTTGAATTCCTTTATAAAAATGAGAGAATATTTGTGGAAAATTTTTGCCTGGCTCAAACCTGTAGCTACCTAATATACATGTATAAGGAGGAAGCCCATGGCTTTTAGATATCAGGGCTAAAATCTGGCAGACCTTTAAATACCCAAAAGCGTATCTACTGATGTGCCAGAGGAGTTGTATATCCAGTTGAGTCACATCTCATGAGTATAGAGCTCTCATCAACTTCAGTAGAAATTCCAAGTCAGGGACCACTTGCTGTGTTAGGATCGTGGTTTGTGTACAGCATATCATCCGCTTGTGTTAATAATGTCTGTGATGTGATGTGTTAAAGTGATGGGGAAAAATTAATTTGCTTAGTAATTTGTAACTCTGCAGTATTTGTATTAAAGTTCCCCCCCAATAGTTACAAATTAGATTTCAAAGCATAATTCTAGCTCCAATATGAGATTAATCAAGTATATTATTATATAATATTACTTATGAACAATTAAAACCTTATAAAGTTGAAAACAAATATGAAGGAAATATGCATATACATATAATGCTGTGGTTGGGAAGAGCTTAATTTGATTAGATGAATCCATTGAAGATTAAAACTATAATAAACTGAAATCATGACATAGCTTAGATGCATTTGTTTATTTCATATAGTAATTTAATAAGATCTCTGAAGCATGCCAAAGAAAAATATAACACTTATCATTTCTTTTCTTCTCATTTGTAGTAAACAGAACATGGTTATGGGGTATTTCAAGTGGCAGGGATTGAGATGCTGTTTGATCTATAACTCATCGTATGTTTCCAATAAAAAAAATGGAGCTTGATCATTAAAATAAATTAAACAAGCAAACTATAACTAGCAAGATACCACTCATTATCATCATATTAATCAATGAAGACAGTTGAAGTTTCCTGTCTCCTGAAAGAGTCTAGTGGTTTGAGACATTTTACCAAACTCTAAAATGGGAATTTCCTCTGAAACCAGTAAGTAACACAACTGCATTTTTAAGATTGCAGTGACTTGATGGTTCTTCCAGTTTGAGGAACTCACTGTATCCTAGACTGAGGATACTCACTGTATCCTAGGCTTGTCTACACTACTGCTTAAGTCGATATAAGTTACGTCACTCATAATGTAAAGCTCTCCAACCATGAGTGAAGTTAGTGATGTTGACTTAAAGTAGTGTCTACACTGTGCTGTGTTGGCAGGAGATGCTCTGCTGCTGACATAGCTTCTGCCTCTCATTGAGGTGGGATGATTATGCTGACAGGAGAGCACTCTTCTGTTGGTATAGCTCATCTTCACCAGATGCGCTACAACAGCACAGCTGCATTGTGTAAACTAGCCCTTAGTAAACTACACGACTGAGGGAACAAGGAACAAAACATGCTTTCAAAGCGCTGAGTAAATTTCAGTGGGAGTTGGGGAGAAAGATTTTAAGCTCCTAAGTCCCATTTTCAAAAAGGACTTAGGAATTTAGGAACCTAAGTCTCAGACGCCTAAGTATTTAGGTCACTTTTGAAAATGGGAGTTAGGAACCTAAGTCACTTCAGGGGCTTTTGAAAATGTGCTTTTGTGAATCCCAGCCTGACTTGCCAGAATTGTCACAAAAAACCTAATATATATGATTTTAAAACCTTCTCTGTTCTCTCCTCCTGTGAAATTCTCTTCCCTTCCTTTCTGAAATTCTTAACTCCTTTCCAAGCCTGCACATTAGGGATTTCACATTTTATTTTCAAAACTAAATAGGGAGGAGGGGGCTGGAATTGTATATGCAGATACGCTGTATGGCAATAATTCTGGGGACAAGAATTGTGCTGACTTGCAGAGAGGAAGAGGAAGGAGGGAGATGTTTAAAAAATAAATATTTTTGATGACAGCTCCTTTGCTTTTTTCTTGGAAGGGAATAAAGAATCTAAGACAGCATCTCTTTTATAGCAAACACATTGGAAATTCTAAGTACAGAAGTAAGTTTGTGTATAAGGATTACAGTAACCAGTCAAAATAGAGACAGATGAATATTTGCGTTATATCTATAGAACATATGTGAATGTGCAAATTTTAGCCCCCCTACTATTTATAGGACAAATATTAACTTAATGGGGTGGAAGGAGAAGGGGAACAGGAACAGTACAGTCATGCATCGGTAGCCATACAACACTGCTACACTCAATTGTCTGAGACAATAATATCAGAATAGAAATAGAATTCTGTTGCAAAGCCAAAATACTCAGCATAAGTGTATTGCAGATAGTCCTGTTATTTAAAAAAAAGATATTAAGATATAAAGAGTAAAAACAGGAATGAAAAAAAACCATGGTGTAATTGTTGATGAATAGTGGATTGACAAAAGCATACACTATTACTGATGAATAATTGATTGGTCAAACTATGTGTTCAAGCTACTTTTTCTGTCATGAGGTTACCCATGCATCGTTAGCGCTCACTTGATGTGTGGTGTATATGCTCACATATGATATCTAGGGCTTTGATTGGAGCCTTGCAATCTACCCTCAATAAGAAGCAGTGTGTAGGGCTTAGTCCCTGATTTCACTTTGCTCCAGAAGGGAGGGTAAACTGTACCAGCCCTTTACCTGGCACAGCTTGCTTTCCTCTCTCCACTGAGTGAGCTGTGTTGGCTGGCACTGTGAGGTGAGAGTCAACACCATCTCTGCTGGTCCACCACTGCATGTGAAGGCCAGCATGCAGTTTGTCTGCTCAGGAATCCATATTATTTGGATGCCTCATCTACAAGGTAGGGGGAGGAATGGGCCCAGATTAAGGTAGGCACAGGGATGGTGCATTTGTTACTAAGCAAATCTCCTGGCCAAAATTTTCTGCAATAATTGCAGCTGCATTAACCAGCATGGAACAACTTTACTGATGCTTGTAAAGAAAGATTCAGCATCTCTCTTCCATGCCATTGCCTATGAATACTTTAGGTATTTAGGCTTCGTGCACCAAGCCCATTTACTTAGATTTGACTTTGCGTGCCCTAAGTTCTCCTTTATTTATTGTCATTCAGCAATGTGCAACAAAAGCAACATCCTACTCCAAACCTATTCCCTGCTGTTATAGTCTTCATCAAGTCAATTTCAACATGTTTTGCAAATGTTTCCATTTGTTAACAATACAGATTTAAACCAGCAACCCAGCAGCCCACATCAGCAGCTTGTGTACAGCCTAGATAAATGTCTGTGAAAAGACAGGCCAGTGCTTACCTTATAGCTGCTTCTTTCTGTGTAGAACTGATAACATTTAGTGACTTAAATCCAAGGACATAAGGGCTGTGTGTGAGTGTGTGCGCGCGCGTGTATGTGCACACTTATTTGTGCTGCAATGCTATATGCTGCTAGTTGGTTGACAAAGTTACAAAGCTCTGTGGGCCATGAGCTGTCTTTGTTCTGAGCTGTCTATATGCTAGAGAAATTAGGGGAGCCAGCTGAAAGAAATTATAAATGGAGCTGTGACGCTAGGGGAGGGATTTTCAAAAGCACTTAGTATTGATCTAATTCTGTTCCAGCTGAAGTAGCTGATAAAAGCAAAGGACACCAAACTTATGTGGAACATAAATAATGTTAAGACCAAAATGAATGATGTCTTCTAGAATTTGAGAGGCATGCTGGGGAGTAAAGGATGCCTAGGCATCATGTAACACAGCAGAGCCCCCTAACAATGCTTCAGGTACAAGTTACAGTCATAACAACAGGGGCTGCAAATGGGAGTTTATTTTTTCAGCTTTACTGGACCTTAAAAATGTTCATAAGTGGGTGAAGATTGAAACAGGTTCATATTTTGAGTGGAAAAAATCAGCCATGATAGACTGAATTGTCATTTTAACACATAATAAATACTATCACTCATTACTTAATACACAGCACCCAAAAGTTTACCAGGTGTGTCTTAGTTTAAATATGAAGCCCAGGTCCCTGTCCTGAAGAACATGTAGTACAACTTAGTTTCAGACATGGTACAATTGTGGGAGTAACAAAAGAACAGGGTCAGCTTAATGAGAAAGCACAGGTGATGCAGAAATAAACTTACTCTTGTTACTCCTCTAAATCTTGTGCTCAGCATAGTGGAGCAAATATACCTATACATAAAATTATATTCTACTTATTTTTGTGAGGACATTGTATTAGAAGTGGGTCTAACAGGGGGATTTGGATGCAAATAGAGAAATAGCCTAGTGATAAATAATAAATATCTGTATTGTTTTTATTAAATATAATCCAGTTCTAGCTCTTTACCACATTTAATAAAAAGCAACTTTCTTGCTTAAAATTATACACAGCATGAGTGAAATGCGGTGGCACAGAGTGATGGAGAAAGCATGACCTTTTGGTCAAGGATAATGGGGCCAATCACCACTATTCAGAAACGTTTTACCGAATCACATTGTCAGCACAAAGCAGATATGACATCTGTTTTAAAAGATCTCATCCAAAAACCCCAAATACATTAAATTGCTTAATATTCAATGTATGCATGCTAGAGAACTGAGAAATGACTCAGTCATATTAAGACTCTCTGGAACTACATCCTAAAGCCTAGCATCAGTGACGGAATTGAGAATTTTGCCATCAGCTTAATTACAGCCAGGATTCCACTCTTTGTATTTACTATTAAAAGTTTATATCACTAAGTCTTCACTTCTGTCTTTTTAAATAATACTGCCAATTATTTATTATACCCAATATTATCCTTCAGTTTTCTCCAGAACTACAGTATATAACAACATACACTAAATGTTTTCCATTCCACGTTTTTAAAAAATTGCATTATACTGAAAATCTGATTGATTTCAGTGAATCCAGACCATGCTGATTCCCAGTATAATAATAGATTTCACTTGAAAAGACAACAATTAATTTCACAAAATATAATGGTTTCAGTTACTATGGAAACATAGCTATAGAAAGACTTTTTCAACGTTAGAAGACACTTTGTATATTCAAAGAAAAATTATGTTCTCCTAAGTCAAGGAAACCATGAAAGGGTTCTAAGAAAAAGTAAAATAATATGAAATGGTTGAACCAAAAGCTATTAGAGTACTTCTCTCCAGTGATATTGTGTGTGCTCAGGAGAATTTAGCTATTCCATCGCCTTTACTGCTAGTTTAAGAGCCAGGGATCTTGAGTTCTGTAACAAAGTACACATTACAGAGGAAGAGCTATCAACGGAAACAGCAACATGGATGAGTTATTTTTTTCCTGGAGGCCATCTACAAGATATACTCAAGTTCATAAATCTCACCTAGAAATGGGATACCCATACTACTACTTAACACTTTTTGTTTGTTTGTTTTGTTTCTTTGCTTTCGCCTTTTCTTGTTACTAATTTGTTCTTACCCCAGAAGTAATTGAACATGTATGGTCAGCAATGTGGAAAATGATCACTTTATTTATTGTACTAGCCCCTGGTTTAGTAAAGTCCTTAAGCATCTGCTTAAATTTAAGTGCTTTTGCAGAACAGAATTAGATTTAACAATGCTTAGCAGTTTTGCTGGATCAGGGCCTTAACATTTTTGTTTTGCCTATGAACATGATATTCTTTATCTTTTTGAGTTAGTATTGTGATATATTTTAAAATTAAGAAAAATGTTAAATATCAAAAGCACCTCATAAAACTGTGATACTTGTGGGAACAAACGTTTATATGTTTGTGCAGGACTTTACTACAAAAAAGGGCTAGATCAGAATTTTGCTGTACTAGGGTGAGGTAAAAGAATTGCTTTGGAGCCTAGGTTTTTGGAAATGCTGATGAAATTGCACTGAGATCAATGAAATCTGAAGGGGCTCAGTACTTGTGAAAATCAGGCCTTGATGTCATACGCTGATCTGCGGCAAAAGTCATGTTTACTATCATGATACAACATTGCCTAGTTGGCCAGGTATACTATGAGGCTGAGAGAGAGTTCGCCTTTTGTTAAGTGTCTGGTAGAGATTTCTTCAAATTTTACACACACACACACACACTCTCTCTCTCTCTCTTCAATATATAAACAAACAGGCTTATACTTCATATACTTGACTGAACCTATCTACAAAATGGGTATATTAATATGTATTTTCCTTAATGATATATAGCTAGACATGAATGTTTTTAATAATGAAGTATCTTGCAATTTTCAGGTAACTGAGCTGATAAATGCAAAGTGCGTATTTAAAGCTGTCAAAATTGCAATTTAAAAACTTTTAAAGATGACCCTTAGTATAATTATTAGAAGCATCAGGTACCATGAAAGAGAGAGTGTTCTGAAGTTCAAAATATTGTCTCTTCCATCAACAGAAGTTGGCCCACTTGCCTTGTCTCTCTCAATATAACTACAACACATAATGTCTTCCACAGTTCTGTACTATTAAAAAGGAACAAAATAATCAATTTCTGGTATTCGTATGTCTGTTATGGAAAATGATTCACATTCTTTAGTTTCCTGAGTATCAGGAAGTGATGTCTTTAAAATCAACACAGCCTTGACTAAAGAAAAGTTGATACAGTGCAGATTCTAAGTGCACATTAAGATTCTTTTTTTAAAAAAAAAATTAGTTTCAGGGACTGTCACTAAGTCCTGTGTGCAGGTCTTTTTTCTTTTTCTTTTTCATCTCATTCTTCAAAGGTGAAGTGTCTTTAATCAAACATGCAGAAATTACTTCTTATGCAACTCTAAATTCCATAACCTGCAATTTTGTTTGAGGGGGAAGCCTCCCTCTTTTTAAGGACAGTTCTTCCTGTACAGAATGCATTCAACCGTCCTCAAATTGAATCCACTGCTATTTAATAACAGTAGATCTCCTCTCTTAGTTACTCATACCACTCTCCCCAGGACCTTAGATCCTAACAATCTTCTTTGTAATACCCCTGTATGGGAGGAAAGTATTTTTATCCTCATTTTACATATGGGGAACTGAGGCACATAGAGACTAAGCAACTTGCCAAAGGTCACACAGGAGGTCTGTGGCAGAGCAGGGAATCGAATCTGGCTCTTCCAAGTATTAGACTTGTGTGCTAACCACTGAACAAGCCTTCCTTGACGTGGGTTCTTAAGTTTTGCCAGCTGGCATTCCAAATCATAGAGTGCCACAGACGGTGGGGTTTTTTTTGCAGGTTTGCAGGTTGCCCCTGCCTTTGAAAGAATACCTTAGTGATTACTCTTTAGGGTCACCCAATTGTGTTTGCCAAGATCAGCAAAGGAATGCAATGCCCAAATCTAACCACAGCTGAAGCCCATACTGAATACACAGGAAAATACTAGAAAAGGAATGCTGTGTATGGCTGAACTCAGTGAACCACAGTCAACTTTCTGAATGCTCATGTGCTCTTTTCCAGCCCACAGTCGAAGGAAGTTTTGGTTGAAAACTCGCAGCTCATGGCTGCAGAGGATTTTGTGCTGAACTCAGTCAGTAGCTCTTTGTAAATCTCTTAGAATTCCCACTGAGCACCAATGACAACGCCATATGATCTGAACACTGTAACTAAGGTGACTATTATGTGTCATTTTATTACCATCCTGAACTTGTTCAAAGCAGTAGTGGAAGAGTGCATGAAATTGCCTTTGATGGGAATTCCAACAAATTGGTTTTGGCCTCTGTAGACAAATTGCTAGCAGAACTGATACAGATACAGGACTCAGTAACATAATGCAGACCCAGCATTATCTGCTTGCTATAGTTTCTTGTTTGATCCCTTCTTCAAATTATCTCAGTGATAGTACCACTCGGAGTCAGATGACATAGCACGTATCTGAAATGCTCATTTTAGCTGTGCACTATTCAGTATGCCTCTGAGAATAAGGATGACGGTCTTTCCTTCTGTGGTTCCCCGAATAGGAGAGTATCTTTACGAAGCCTGACAGCAGGCAAGGTGTTTTTTACACTTTTGGACAACAGTTTCAAGGATGACCCTCAGAATGTGTCAATAAGATAATTAAGAGCACGCGCACACACACACATCTGTGTATCTGCACACACACACATCTGTGTATTTGCACACATGCACACGTATATAAAAATTTGGTTTGAGATAAGTGCAGATAACAAGTACGTTTTATAACTTTCTTCCCTGGCTTGTGCTGGAGCAAGCATTTAGCCTGGTTACTTCCAAGGATTTTAAAATGAAGTTATCTATGTTGTAGTGACCTTGGCAGAGTCAGTGCACTATAAATGTGAAATCTAATATCCCTGATTCCCACAGACATCCCCCATCCCAATTCGTAGCCTTTGTCTCATCATTTAACCTGTCTTAGCAGGCTAAGTAAAGAAGACAAGCGGCCCTCTCAGCAGATTCTTTTATGCACCTCGTCCACTTGCCAGCATTCACAACACAGTGAGCATACTTCTAACTGTTTCAGAAAGTCACCTCTAGTGGACGGAAACAGATAACTCCTGGTTATTTATATTTTAGGGTATGTCTACACTATGAAACTGGGTCGAATTTATAGAAGTCGATTTTTCTGAACAGATTGTATACATTCGATTGTATATGTTCCCACTAAATGCGGTAGGTCGGTGGAGTGCGTTCACAGTACCAAGGCTAGCATCAATTCTCGGAGTGGTGCATTGTGGGTAACTACCCCATTGGAATTCTGGGTTTAGCTCCCAGTGCATGATGGAGCAAAAACATTGTCATGGGTGGTTTGGGGTACATGTCGTCACTCACCCCTCCCTCCGTGAGAGCAACGGCAGACGATTGTTTCATGACTTTTTTTCCATGCAGACGCCATACTGCTTTCAGCAGATGGTGCAGTACGACTGCTAACCGTCGTCATCCACCCACCACTTCCGCTGCAACTCTGCTCTCCTGCTCTTGCCTCGATAGCGAATTTCTCCATGTTGTCTGTGATGGGCTTCCGAGAATGTGTGTTCTTCCTCAGGAAATGTGCGCAGGGTGTGAACTGTTGTCACCCACCGCTTCCGCTGCAACTCTGCTCTCTTGCTGTCCTGCAGATGCCATACCACGGCAAGCATGGAGCCCGCTTAGCTCACCTCATGCATTATCCTGTAGTATGTGCAGAACCTGCAAAAGCAGGTGAGGAGGTGATGACGGCGCGATCACGATAGTGATGAGGACATGGACACAGACTTCTCTCAAAGCACAGGCCTTGGCAATTTGGACATCATGGTGGTAATGGGGCAAGTTCATGCTGTGGAATGCCGATTCTGGGCCCGGGAAACAAGCACAGACTGGTGGGACCGCATAGTATTGCAGGTCTGGGATGATTACCAATGGCTGCAAAACTTTTTCATGCATAAGGGCACTTTCATGGAACTTTGTGACTTGCTTTCTCCTACCCTGAAGCACAAGAATACCAAGATGAGAGCAGCCCTCACAGTTGAATTACCATTGGGGATGTTGAAATGCCTATAGTTATCCGTGGGGACCCAGCCTACCCCTTAATGCCAAGGCTTATGAAGCTATACACGGGCTCCCTGGACAGTACTAAGGAGCAGTCCAACTACAGGCTGAGCAAGTGCAGAATGGTGGTATAATGTGCATTTGGATGTTTAAAAACTTGCTGGCACAGTTTAGCTTAGACCTCAGCGAGACCAATATTCCCATTGTTATTGCTGCTTGCTGTGTGCTCCACAATATCTGTAAGAGTAAGGGGGAGACGTTTATGGTGGGGTGGGAGATTGAGACAAATCACCTAGTGATCGATTACACGCAGCCAGACTCCAGGATGATTAGAAGAGTGCATCAGAGAAGTTTTGGAAACCAGTTTCATGACTGGCCAGGCTATGGTGTGACAGTTCTGTTTGTTTCTTCTTGATGAAAACCCACCCTACTTCCTTGTAAGCCAACCGACCTCCCCCCTTCAGTCACTGCTTTCAGAGGCAGTACAGTCATTAGTATTTCAAAATCATGCAGTCTCTGTTGATTCATCGCACAAACAGGGGGAAAACGCACAAGGTAGCCTGGGAGGGGTGGATGAGGAGGGAAGCACCAGGTGAGGTGGTGGATGAGGGGAGGAGAGAAGGACAAGGCCACACTACAGTTCAAATATTATTGAATGCCAGCCTTCTGTTGCTTGGACAGTCCTCTGGGGTGGAGTGGCTGGTGTCCGTAGCCTCCCCACCCCGTGTTCTTGGGTGTTTGGGTGAGGAGGATATGGACCTTGGGGAGGAGTGCGGGCAGTTATACAGGGGCTGCAGCGGTGATCTGTGCTCCTGCTGCCCTTCCTGCAGCTCCACCAGATGCCTGAGCATGTTGGTTTGCTCCCACATTAGCCTCATTAGCCTCTGGGATGGAGATGATAGGGGGAGCGTAGAAACATTTGCAGCTGCGGGAGGGAAAAAAAAGGGAGAGTAGTATTTAAAAAGATACGTTTTAGAGAACAAAGGTAAGACTATTTCATACTGAATCAAGCGATTCACATTCCATAGCACATGTACTTCATCGCCCTACCGGCTGGCTAGTATCAGGGAGGATCCCTCTCAGCCAAATGCGAACAGCTCAGCATGAACGGGCTGCCACCCTCCATGTGGCAAAGGATTTTAGAGTACCTCCAGGAGAGCTTTATGGAGATGTCCCTGGAGGATTTCTGCTCCATCCCCAGACACGTTAACAGACTTTTCCAGTAGCTATACTGGCTGTGAATGCATCCCAAGTCTTCAGGGCAAATTAAACATTAAAGATGCTTGCTTTTAAACCCTGTATTATATTTACAAAGGTACACGCACCAGAGGTGCTTCCTCCGGCTTCATGTTCCGGACGCCTGCCTTAGTAGGGTTGGAGGGCGCTTGCCTGCTGCACGGATTCTTCTCAGCGATCAGATCCAGTAGCTCTTGTTCGGTCCATGCTGGACCTCTTTTGTGATTCTGGGACTCCATGGTCATCTGTGCTGATGAGCATTGCGTGGTCACCTGTGCTGATGAGCTCGCCAGACTGGCCAAACAGGGATTGAAATTCAAAAGTTTGTGGGGCTTTTCCTGTGTACCTGGCCAGTGCATCTGAGTTGAGAGTTATGTCTACAGCAGTCACAATGAAGCATTCTGGGATAGCTCTTGGAGGCCCATACCATAAAATTGCATCCACAGTAACTCAAATTCAGAACAGCAATGCTGATTTTGTCACTACTCCCCTTGCTGAGGTGGAGTACAGAAACCGGTTTAAAGAGCCCTTAAAGTCAATAAAACCGGGTTGGTTGTTTGGACGGATGTAGTTTTATTTTGATATAATGCAGCTAAATTCGACATAATCACGTATTGTAGACCAGGCCCTACATTCTCTTTCTTTAAGGGCACATTTCTGTGGCCTTCATACATCTGTTTGCTCAGTTAAAACTGATTCTCTATGCGGCAAGTTGATTAAAGCAGCCTGAGTCATGTGAATGAAGCTTTCAGACTGATCTGATTCTCCTGAGATAGTGCATGTTTTGTAATAAACTGTATTTTGAAAATCTCTCCTCTTTGTTTTTATAATGAATGAAAGTGTTTGCCCACCGTAATTAGGTCAATAAACACAATCCAAACTAACAAAATAGGTTATAAAATAAATAAAATGTTTTCTCACCTGAAAATGACTGAGTCTTACACATGGTAAGACAACAGTAAAGAGATATTCACCCTTGGCCAGACTAGGGTGACCCGATGTCCCCAGTTTATAGAGACAGTCCCAATTTTGGGGTCTTTTTCTTATATAGACTCCTATTATCCCCCAGTCCCTGTCCTGATTTTTCACATTTGCCGTCTAATCACTCTAGCCCAGACATAGAAGACACTGAGGGGTTCTCCAGTACAAATTGATGGGCGGGAGGCACATCTCTTGAAGGCACTACAGGGCTCAGGATCCAGTGTGGTTATGAGGCCGAAGGCTCCCAGGAAAAGAGACAGCTATGTACACAAACTATCTTGTACTACCTATCCAGACAAACTACCAGAAAATAATGAGAGACACTATGGGAAGATGTACTCCTGAGGACAGGAAGGTTAGTTTCATTTGCTCTCTTTCATGGTAGTGATGAAGGAAATGAAATAGTCAGGGTTGTACTTTCTCCTATAGAGTAGGGCAATGATGCCACTCTCATACAAGATCTCTCATATATCTCTTCCCAGTGGATATGACTTTTTTCATATCCAGAAGTGTGAAAATCTAAATCTGTAGCTGACATCTGTCTATGTCAGTTTCACAGAGTAACACACAGTTCTCAACTGTGTTTTTACACCCTATATTCTAGGCATTCTATTATAAATTTGCAATGGAAATTGGAAGGAAAGGGCTGTCTCTTTCTCTTCATATTGTAAATTGATAGATTCATTGTATAACTGTTCTTCATTGTTGACTGTTTACAGAAAAAAAACCCATGCTTATTGCTATCTTTATTCCAATCATCACCCCTTGATTATAAGAGGGGTTAACCATACTCCAATAGACAGAGATATTAAAATTTGTGAGCCATCTAATCTTGAATCTGTACGTACTCACATTAGGACCTCTCTTTCTAAGGGGTGTATGTGGTTTCTGATCAGGAGTGCTGCTGAATGCAGATGCAGTTCAGGCTTGCCTGTTATATGAATACTGAGCAGCAGAAAGCAAAAAAGTTGCCATCTTGCCTTCTATTCCTAAGGTTTCTCATGACTATATATCCCACTGTATAATGTTGACACAGGGACAAAGCTATTTATCTATATGAAAAATTCATGATAGTTTTCAAGTCCTGTCACCTTAGGTGTAGGTGAGCATGTTGCATCATGTATTGATCAAAGAGTTTGTGGATTTGAAACTAGTTTGTAATGACATCACTCAGCTGCCAGAAATAAACTATTGTAAAACGATAACTACATCCAAAATTTATATATGAAAACGCATAGAGCATCGTACACTTGTTCCAGGTGCTACCTCTTCCACTCACAGACAAGCCATGGAGGATAAAAGATGAAAGGAATACTTACTTGCTTTCTATGACTTATGCAGCTAACCACATAGGTACTAATATGCAAAACAAAAACAACAACAAAATCTTCTAGTATTAATGCAGAACTAACGTAACAAGTTCAAGTAATGACGTCAGGAAATTCAGCGAATGATGCTTTGTCAATATTAACTTGACCACATTGAATATTCTAGATTGTGTAATGTTATAAGGGCTAGACTATGCCAAGTGCTGAGTTTCTCTGGCACTGATATCAAAATTTATAAGTCACAGATGGACTGCTCTATTCACACATAGCCTAATGGAAGTCAATGGGCCTACCAATTCACCCACATATTGTAAATTTGAAAGATTGAGGCTTTAAGCACATTCTTAACTGAAGGCTTGTGAGTAGTTCCATTGAAGTCCAGTAGTTGCTGAAGGTTTTGCTTCCTGTAATAGGAAAATTATTTTTTGCTCATACTAGACATTTAACAAACAGGCGAATAATTGTGCCCTGAAAAATATTACAAAACCAACAAATGCTTTGTTAGGATCCAACCAAATGCATGTAATTTTGTAGGTGTCCAATTTGCCCAATTTTTAAAGAGTGAAAAGGGGGGAATATTAGAGGATTTGAACATATTCTTTTCTCTTTTCTCCCACATTCTTTTATCCCATTCTCAAGTAGTTACACACATTTTTGTTTGTATTGAGTTTTGTAGAGCATTCTTTGCAAAATATAACGTTTGCATCTAATTTCTTGGACACTGTTTCAATGAAGTTAAAAATATACAAAAATAAGCCCCAATTCTACAAAGACCTGTACCTCATGTTAACTGTAATTAACTCTGTTGAAAGTTGAGTGTGTGTGTAAGTTTTTACAGGTCATTACAGTAAAGTCAATAACATTATGCATAAATCAGTTTAGCCTAGTGGATAGAGTGCTGGACTGGAACTATGTGTTCTATTCCTGATTCTCTGAATATTGTGATGAAATCACTGCTCTCTTCTGTGCCTCAGTTTCCGCATCTGTGAAATTAGGTTAATGATCCTGACCTCCATAGTAAAGCACTTGGTGATCTATTGATGAAAAATTCTACATAAGAGTTCTATATTATTATAATTCTGAGAAGTAGAAGTAAGTCCTTTACAATAGGGTATTAAAAGAACTTCAGTGAAATTAGTAATGAAACTTTTTTTAAAAAAGCAGAAAAAGGGAGATAAAATTATTTAGTTCAAACAGAAATAGAACTTTTCCATTTATTCATAAGAAGAGATGGGGGGAAAAGACAATAACTCACACAGTTTATCTTTTTAAATAGCTGAGTTCATTCCCATTTTTAATAATTGAAACTATTTCTGCTTTTAAAGCAAAGATCTGAGAAGGAAATAATCTCTTGTACAGCTTTAACCATTCAAAATGAATTTGGTGGTCTGTTCCTTTACTGTATTTCATTACAAAGACATTTCAAATTCATTTTAAATAGTAATGATGATGATAAATACATTTGGTATTCAGTTACTTCACTTGAAAAGACTGGTGTGTTTCATGGTAAGGGAGGATTAGGTAAGTATTAGTTATTGGATATTTAAATTCTTCAATTTTTCAAATGGGAATGTAAAATCTAGATCCGAAGCATTTTTGGTAGTTAAACATCCCGTGGCAATCCTTGTAAGAGTAAGGATGTTACTCCCAGTGTTTTATTTAAATTTAGATAATAGTTTTTACACATATTTCTGTACATGCACACATGGCTTCACTGTCCACTCTCCCACTTGCTTGTGGTCAGAAAGAAGCTTTCCAAGCAAGTGTCAGTTTCTGTAGACTTCAGGCTTAGTTTCTTATGATTATGGTTGCAAAGAAGACACCCTACCCTCCCCTAGCTCTATAGTAGGAAGCCCTGAGGGCCAAAGCTTGAACTATGTTTCTCAGGCCTTCCAGGTTCCCTGCTTCACAGCTCAGATTCAAACCTAGGATTATGAGTGCCTCCAGCTCTCAGTTCCTGAATCCATGGCAGAGACGCCTAGACGCTCTGTGGTCCCTTGCTCCGGGGCTGTTTGCATGACAGGGATGCCTCACATCCATAGACCCTAGAAGCCCTAGGGCCCCAGCAGTCCACCAGGTGAGCTGGCAGGAAACCAGGTGGGTTTCTAATGGAAATCTGCCTGTAGTTCACCAGCAGCTCACCAAACTTGACATGTTTCCACAAAACATTTCAGGTTTCATGAACAAGCATTTTCTTTTGTTGGAAAATTCCCAACCAGTTCTACATAGACCACAGAACAGCTGGAGGGAAGGGCACATGGGTTTCTGATCAGGATATTGGAGGCATCCATCTTCTGTATCAGTCTTTGACTAGTAAACTTCTCTCTCTCAATAGTATGTGTCTGATGATATTTCCAAAGTCTGGGCTCTAGTAGGTGGCGATTAATAAGGCGTTTATGTGAACGGGGACAGTGGTGAGAGTACACAAAGGAAAAATCCACTGTATAAAGCAGAAAGGAGAAGCTTGTTATATAGGTATAAAAAGAGAAATATTTAAGTTGGAGAGAAATGGGAAAGGAGTGATTTGAAAATATAAAGAATAGAGATAGAGAACACAGTATATGAGAAAAAAGAAATAACATGGTCAAAGGAGAGATAACGAAAAGAGAGGTCAGATAGTGAAGAGAAAGGAGGAAGAACAACACCTGGATGCATACAAGGAAAGAAGAGAGAGGACATTACTGATGCCAGGAAGTGGAAGAAGGTATATGTCACAGGCGGTGGGGGAGTCCAGTTCCCACACCCCCCACTTCCTGGAATTCACAGTGATTCTTAGCCAGCCAGTAGATCAGAAGGTTTATTTGAGATGACAGGAACACAATCCAACTCAGAGCTTGTCAGTACAAACAGGACCCCTTAGTCAGGCCCTTCTGGGGGGCAGGGAGATAAGACCCCAAATCCGGGCTCCCTCCTCTTCCCCAGCCAGCTTCTACTCCCCTCAAAACCCTGCAGCCGTCTTTCCCTTCCTTTGTTCACTTCCCGGGCTCTAGGTGTCATCTCCTCTCCCCCTTCTCATCTCTGGTTACAGCTCCAGGTATCCCCCGTTAGAGCAGCTTCCTCTCTCCAGTGAAACTCTTGAGATCATGTCCACCCTCCTCCCTGCTTGTCACAGTATAACAAGAGTAAAGTACACAGGTAGTATAGACGTACCCTAATTCTTATATCTGGTGAAACAAATGGACTGTGTAAATGATTTTAAAGGCTCACACTTCTCATGTTCTGAAACTCTTAATATTTTTTGTTCCCATAGTTAGGAATTCAATTGTATTTTGAATTTAGGACTTCTGAAAAAGGCTGCAGTAGCAACTGAAGGCCATTATGATGCCATAACGTCCTCCTGATACCCAAACGTCCTTATCTATGTGAATGGACTCTGCTCATGAGAAACTGCCTCTATGCATACAGCTGCACTTTGAGCTGGAGGGGTGATGGAGCTAGCACAGGGGTGGGCAAACTACGGCCCGTGGGCCACATGTGGCCTGCCGGCCATTTTTATCCAGCCCGCGAGCGCTTGGCGGGGGAGGGTGCCAGTGGCCCCCTCCTCCCCGCCCAAGGGCCGGGCAAGCACAGTGAGGGGCCAGCTCTCCCGCCCGGAGTGCCAGGCTGAGCCGCGGGGACCCGCGTGCCCATCCCGCCGGGCCCAGCCGGGGAGAGCGGCGCCACATGCTCCCAGCCCAGCGCCGGCCGAGCTGCGGGCCCCCGTGCTCCACACCCAGCGCACCAGGCCTAGCCGGGGAGAACCGCGGGGCCCCGCACTCCCAGCCCAGCGCGCCAGGCCGAGTCATTGTCCCGGCTCTCCCCGCCCCGAGCCGCGGGCCCTGAGTTCCCGCCTGGGGAGCTGCAGGCCCTGAGTTGCTGCGCAGAGCCGCAGGGCCCCGAGTTCCCATCGGAGGTGCCTGGCGGAGCTGCGGGGGCCCCGCAGTTCCGGGGTGCCAGGCCTAACTGCTGTGGCCAGGCCAGCTGACCAAGGTAAGAACGGGACGAGGGCGGCTTGGGTGGTGGTTAGGGTGCGTGGGGGGTCTCGGGAGCGGGCGGTCAGGGAACAAAGTGTAGGGGGCTTAGATAGGGGGTGGAGTCCTATCCACTGGGGGTGGTGGTAAGCGTGGCTGGGTTTCGGGAAGGGGTTACTGAGGGAACAAAGAGCATGGGCACTTTGATGAGGGGTCCGGGGGGGCAGTTAGAGTGAGGGTTCACCAGAAGGGGCGATCACGGGGCAAGGACAAGGGGGGCTTAGGTATGGAGTGGAGTTCTGGGGGGCAGTTAGGGTGGGGGGATCTCCGGAGGGGGCAATCAGGGGACAAGGAGCCGGGGGGGGGCTGGATGTGTTGGGGGCTCTGGGAGGGCAGTAAGGGGGCGGGAAGTGAGAGGGAGTCAGATGCGGGGGACGTGGCCAGGCTGTTTGGCGAGGCACTGCCTTCCCTACCTGGCCCTCCGCACAATTTTGAATCCCAATCTGGCCCTCGGGCCAAAAAGTTTGCCCACCCCTGAGCTAACATGTTAAAATAGCAGAGCAGCTGTGGTGGTGAGGGTAGGAAGATGTGCTAGTACAGTCCCACCAGGTACCCTAGGTACCTATTCTGATGGTTAACTTTTCCTGTCACTCATACCACTGTAGCTACACTGCTATTTTTAGTGTGCTGTTTCAGTGAAAGCTAGTGCACATAGGTCTACCTGAGCTGGAAATTACATTTCCAGATCGAAGTGCCAGTGTAAGTGACAGTCTTTTTGTCCATTTAGTTTGTGCATTTTCAGATGTTTTTAGACTTCCAGAAAGGGTGTTGCTTAAATAAGGTTGTGGGTTTCATTGTTGCTGGTTTCATTTTTGTTTTAATGGTTATCTATAGGCTAAAACTCGGCTGAGACCATTAACTCATTTCACATAGGTTATTGCAAAACTCCTTCACTTTCTATCGCTGTTAACACGGTCTAGATTTGAACTGCTAATGTAGAGGTAAAAGTTTCTGAAGTTCATCCTCTATACAGTCTAGTTCCTTACTTCTTAAAATACCATTAAAGCAAAAAATACAAAGTGCTTTTCAAGTCATTTAGCTCAGAATCTGCCCTCATGTTAAGTTGTGCAATTCAGCTCCTGTTGAATTCTCTTTCACCTCCCATTGACTTGAACCATAGCCATTTTTCCTTTGAATAAAAGGAAATTGGTCAATGGGAACTGAAGTCAATAGGTCAAGTCAATGGGAGTTGTCCATGCATGTCTGAGGGCAGAGTATGAGCCATTTATGTTCAATGAAAATGAACTGGTCTAAGAGCAAAGTGGATAAAACCTGTCTGAAGCACAATATAGGGAAGAACAGATCTAGCTAAGAAGCAGAATAGCAGCACTGTGGGATATGTAAGACAATAGAGCCATTATTCAATATCTAATGCTGAGCTTTGCCTAGGTTGTAAATGCATTTAATAGTCACAGATTCTGGTCCCAACAAATTTACAATGTCAGTGCAAGAACATAGTGAAAAAAAAAATGCTGCAAATAGCAAAAACAAGAAGGGACAGCATCAGAATAATTAGGTTGTCTTTCTCAAAAAGTGTTCTCTTAAAATAAAAACTTCTAATTCTCACTCACAGCACCCCTTTCATATTTCATTACAGTTACAAGTTAATTATATTGCACTGTGTAATGAGAGCCCTTGCTGTTAAGCTTATAATTCTTTTTAAAGGAAACGCTAAAATTAATATTGGAATAGGTGTTTATGGCTGAAATGTAAAAAGGAAAATATATGTAAGCGTTACCCCAGTTTCCAGAGTAGAATTCAGAGCTCTGCCTGCAGCTGAATTGCTAAGGAGAGGAAGCTTAATATCTTTCTTGAAAATCAGAGGATGTCTTGTAGAGAGGTTGCTGTGGATCTCACTGGTTGTATATATTATGATTTATACTGATGTATGAGATGTTCTGTTGTGTCTTAAGGCGTGAATAGGAAATTTAATATCTGTTTTTTGCTAATAATTACAGTATTTTTTAAAAAATAACCCTTGTAGTACAATCTCTTCCAGCCAGTTCCAAGCAGATGTTTTAGAATAAAAGTCAGACATTTATAACCCATGGCCCACAACTGCCTCTCTTCAGATCCAAACTCTGGGGCACATCTGTTCACACATTGGTTCACATTGAATTGAATGGACATGAAGACTGATCTGCACACTCAACCTTACAGACAGCCATTCCGGGTTTAATATAGGGAAGCTTACAATGTTCTCTGAGTAATCGAGGACTTGAATCATTGCAATTAAACACATTTTAGCAGTTCTAAAAACAGTAGGTGATTGTTGCTGTGGAAAATTTCATCAAAAAATCTTTCACAGTATTGTGAAAAAAATGAAAACAAATTTAAAATGGATCCATTTCAAACCCCGCAGAGTGTGGAAACAAATTTGGAATTTCTTCTGAATTTCTCTGACTTGTTACTGAATCTATGCAGTTTTATGTAAAGTTGTAGTAAATTTTATTTGCAGTGGAGTGTGGGAAAGACCTGATCCTCTGCTGGCATGAATTTATGCCAGTGGCAGAAGTTGAAGCAGGCCCACTTCTGCTCTGACTTGCTATGGGGATGGATCGAGGAGTTTCAAAGGGCCTTGTGTCTGCTGCTTGCACAACTTGGATGTAATGGCAAATTGGGGGCTTTATTTTTGTAGTCTGTAAAATATTATTATATTCACCAGTGATGATTTTTTTAGGGAGTGACCATTTCTATTTGTTTATTATTATGTAGTATGTGTATTCTGGGAGTACCTGAGAGCCCTTGTCACGCCTAAACCAGGGATCCATTTTGTTAGGTGCTGTGCAGGCCGAGAATAAAAAGGCAGTCATTGTCTGAAACAGCTTGTTGCTAGGTTAAAGAATCAACAGCGGTAGGCCTTTATTAGTCATCAATACAACAATAATAATGTGACACCATTTTTTTTACCAAAACTGTGACAGATTCCTGTTACCAATCTGCCTAAGGTCTTCAGTGATCTGTCTGAGACCGCAGGACGGTTTGGGGCAGAGATACAGGAACACACCAAGTGTCTAAATTTTAAAGCTTTATTAATAAACTAATAAAATAACAGCGGTGAGTGCTGGGACCACTCCCACGTCACTCAAAGGAAGGACAAAAGTATTAGTGCCCGAGCCCTAACCCACGTTCATATTTACACGTGCACAACCCAAGGCTAGCCAAGCCTGCCTGTAACATTAGCAGAAGAAGAGTGGGGAGGGTGGACGGGAGTTCTGTCCTGTGCACAGGTCGTCCACGATCTGCTGCAAATCTCCAACTTACTTTTGCTCTTGGGAGGGTTTTTAAGCCCTGGGGTCTCTTGGGGGCATTCTCTTCAGAGACCTTTGTTCCCCATGCTCAGTACACCAGTTCAGACCGGCCTTCCGTGGCTTCTCCAGCTTCCCCAAAATACATCGACCTCAGAGACGCTACATTGGTGGTTGGTTTTTTTTTGCTGGCCTTTACTGTCTTGCTGGGCTTTGCAGCTTAGTCTTCCTCTTTTGTGGCTGGTTGGGGTGAAATTCAATCCCCCCTCTTTTGGCAGGCAGCCGAGAATCAGATGTGCACTGCAGCCTTGAGCTGGCTGGAGTAAGCGTCTTATTTCGAGTCTGGCAGGAGCACGGAATTAGCTTGTTTTTTGCTTTCTGCTGTCCCCACCCCCACCCCGCCTCGCCCGCCTCAGCCTCCTGAAACCTGCAAAGGAATCTTTCATTTCACTTTTATATCTTTAACCCTTCTCAGAATACTTGCAATGCCTGCAATAGCATTAGTAACAAACAATATACTGATCTGCCTCCCTAGAGGACTTGAGGGAGGGGGCCATTGGGGGTGTGACACTGTAACTTCGGGGGATCACCCCGCACCCTGTAGTGCAGCGAGGTCGAAGACTCACCAGTGTAGCACCTCCTGCTGGTTGTTTGGGAATTAGCTCTTTTTCAACCTTGGAGTGCCCTCTTCTGGTCACTGACCAACCTGCCTCAGGCCTCCGTGTCCCTCACGGACTCCACTGCCCTTTACCTCTTGAGATTCTGCCCACTGCAGTACCCCCACACTCTGGGTCTCCCCTTCCAGGGGAATCTCCCCACTCTCTAACCCTACTTTGTTTAAGTGGCTACTGCCAGTCGTCATCTAGCCCCCTGTACCTGGGGCAAACTGCCGTCCATAATTGCCATTCATCATTGGCATGGGGGTAGAACCTGCTGCTTTTCCTATCCACGGGCTGCCCCGCTGCCCTTTCTTGGGCTTGTAACAAGGCCTGCAGCCTGGGGAGTTGCCAGACTGGCTCTCCCCAGCCCTGCTCCAATTTAGATATCCTTTTCTCCCAGGCAGCTAGGTCCTTCTCCCTCCAAAGCTGGAGAAAGACTGACTTATCTCCTGGCTTACAGCCCTTTCATAGGGCCAGCTGTTGCCTGACTGGGCCATGGTTGTAGCTGTGGCTTTTCTCTCTAGAAGCAGGGTAACTGCCGCACTACCTGCCCCCCATGTTCATCTTTATAATATGATTGTGTGGTATCCAATGCAAAGTTTGTCATGTTGGGTGTCCTCAGAAGGCTCATGATGCACTGAGCATTGTTGTGATAGTAATGTTATCAGTTTTAATTTCATGTATATAGTTATGATGCTGAAAATTTGTCCTCATGGCTTAAAACAAGCCCAGGCGAAATGGAGCAGAAGAGCAGTTCACACCTCATCAGGGCATGTATGGGACAAACTCAGCCCAGCCTCAGGAGCAAAGGACACTGGCACAGGTAACAACAAAGAATCTGTTGGACTCTCGACTGAGTCACCCCCTTCCCTTGGTCAGTCAGGGACTGTGATGAGGTAATGCTCACGTGACCCTGAAGAAGGGGGATAGAGCCAAGAAGGAAGGAAGAATGTGATAAAAGGGAGATAAGTTTGCCATGTTCTCTCCCTTTTCCACCTCCATCTACAGACATCACCACTAAGCGACTGAAGCACTGATCAAAGGGGAGGGCTTGGCTGAAGGGCAGCCAGCCAGCTTGTGGTGAGAAGCATCTAAGTTTGTAAGGGCATTGAAAGTTTTAAGATCAACTTAGAACGTGTGTTCTTTTGATTTTGTTTGACCGAATCTGACTTATTGTGCTTTAACTTATAATCACTTAAAATCTATCTTTTGTAGTTAATACATTTGTTTGTTTATTCTGCCTGAAGCAGTATGTTTGGTTTGAAGCTTGTCAAAGACTCCTCTGGGGATAACAAGCCTGGTACATATCAATTTCTTTGTTAAATTGACGAACTCGTATAAGCTTGCAGAGTCTAGCAGTATAACTGGATACTGCAAGACAGAGGTTTATGTCTGGTACCAGAGACATTGGCTAGTGTTACTCATTTGAACAATCCAAGCAGTGCCTGGCCAAGAGTGCTCACTCATTTAGTTGGTAACAACTTACATGCCAGAGGCTGTGCATGATCAGCATTGGGCTGGGAGTTCTCCAACACAGATTAGTAAGGCTGGCTCCCAGACTCGAGGATTGGTGTGACCCTGCAGATCACTGGTCCACATAACACGAGGGGAACGTGACAAATAATCAGAAATTTAATCTGCAAAACTGCACAGTGTACTTGATAGCTTGGCAAGGGTGTGTCGAGGATGTACTGTAATCAAATAATTTCCTTTTCTCCCCTGAACGCTAAGGAAAATATGTTTATTTGCTTGAGTCTGTATTTCCATTTCTAAAAAATAAAATTAAATAGCATAAAAGCTTTCACAGTAATATTGTCCTTGACTTGTTTTGTTGATGGTATACCATCATTATATACTAATTTTCTTTTTGTATAGTTTCATTTATGACAGCCTATTCATAGTCTGAATTGACATCTGATGTGCTTTCGGATAATTTGCACAACTGAAATTCTTTAAAGTATCAGCCCTCAAAGAAACACAAATGATATAATTTCAGTTATGGAGGTGAAATGTGATCAGTAGCAAAAAAATATACTAATATCTAGTTTGTATAGCTTGTTGATTTTATGTAATCCTTGGCTTATTAAAATGTATTCCTTTTCTTGTAACTCATCATTGCCAGTGCAAATGTGGAATCTAAAGTCATTTTTTGAAAGCTGAAAGAAAACGAAGGTACTAGATAAAGAAGCATTGTGGTTATGTTAAATATTTTATCTCAGCTAGTGTCAATGATCTCATGATATTTGGACGCTGTGACAGTATTGCATTAACATTTCATTTTTTTTAAATGTTGTGAACTATGATAGTGAGAAAATAAATACAAAAAGTGTTTGCTTGGACTGTATCATAGTGGAAGAAAAGTATTGTGTTACAATCTTCCCTTTGAAAGATTTCTAGTATTGCTAGCTTCTATTGGTCAGAACTCAAAAATGTGTTTGATATAAGGAGAGGAGAGAGAAATCATTTGCTGACATAGCGAAATCTCATAAATTGTATGTTTGATTTCTTGTGTGTATAGCACACTCATAAAAGTGTGGTCTTTGGAAAAGGAAGCTTTCAAAAGCTGTTTGCCCTCAGTAGAGCTCCTCCAATGAGAACTGGTTCTGATGATGTAGCACTTCTAACTAGGTGTATCCGGTTACTTGAATATGTTGTTCCTTAACATCCACTGGGATAATTTTGTTGGTGGAGTTTTGTGGATAGCCAGAACTTTCTTAGCAGCTCATGCAGTTGAGGTTTATTAATCCCCTCTTGATTTTCTAAGGTGGCTCTGAACTCATGGGAAGAATTTTTCTGGCCCCATTGAAGTCCATGGGAGTTTTGCCATTGACATCCATGGAGCCAGAATTTTACACTTAGATACCATTGTTCCAAATACATCAGTACATTAGCCATCAATACAAAAAACAATAATCAGTAATTTAATCTGTAAAATTGCATGCTGTACTGATGGGGATAGTATTAGCAGATAGATTAATTGATAGTTTATAATTTTATGTTTTGATGTACAAGTAAAGAACAAAAGTAAATACATATTTTAACCTACTGTGTCAGAACTGTGCACATGCAATGGCTGTATTATCCCAAGAGGAGCCCCAGTTACATTTTTAAATATCAAACATGTATGCTGTAGATAACCTCCTTGGGCTAAATTCTGCTCTTTTTACACACACACACAGTCACTGAGGTCTGCTGAAGTCACTGAATCTGCACATTTGTCACTGAGAGCTGGTCCTTTCCCCCCTGTCATATTAATGTAAACTATCGTCTTTTTGCAGAATATTCATGATTTCATTTACTAACATAAACTCATGTATATAAGTCTCCGGAGGGAAAGGCTCAATGTATTACATCGGAGATCAAATGAATGCAAAAAAGTTTGTTCTGTTTTGCACCAAAGTAGGCTATGTTTTTTTAGTGCCTCATAGCATCCATTTTTCAAAGTACAGTGAGTATCTTTTTTGCTATTAAAACATTTTATTGCTTTTAAACTAACATTAGTTTAATGGAATGCATTACCCTGTGTCCTTATGTTATTTTTATATTTATATAGTATTACAAGTTCTGTAAAATCCTGTGATATTATCAGGCAATGTGCTTATGGTATAAGAGAATTTTAGTGCTCGTGAATGTAACTGATAATGTGAGTGAGAACTCCCAGTCTTTGTCACAAAGTTCTGCTAATGAATTCTTATCTTGATTTACAGTACCTTTGTTATCTAGTCTTGTGATGTGGACTACTCTTAAGCTATGCCCTCACTGCAAAAAGTAGATGCTGATTACATCAAAATTGCTAACTCAAATTACTTATCTCAATGTAAAATTCTAGTAGAGATAAGGGCACAAGTAGTTTTTAAAATCGACAATGAGATTTTTTTTATCCACTATCTACAGTGAGGTAAACCTATAGTGTCTTGTCTCCACTAAGATTTTATGTCTCTCTAGATCAGGGGTGGGCAAACTTTTTGGCCCCAAGGCCACATTGGGTCTACAAAATTATATGGAGGGCCGGGTAAGGGAAGGCCTTGCCCCCAAGCCGGCCCCCTCCCACTTCCCGCCCCCTGACTGCCCCCTCAGAATCTCCATCCAATCCCCTCCCATCCCCTGACTGTCCCTTCCAGAGACTGTATGAGCCTGACTGTGAATGTAACCCTAACTACCCCCAGAACCCCACCCAATTCCCCTGCTCCCTGTCCCCTGACTGCTCTGCCCCTATCCACTCTCCCACCCCCTAACCACCACCCCAGAACCCCACCCCCTATCCAACTCACCTGCTCCCTGACTGCCCCCTCCAGACTAACCCTCCCCAATCACCACCCTGGAACCCTCCAATCCCCTTCTGCCCCCTTACCATGAGTGCTGGCCCGGCTCTGGGGGAAGAGGGGGAGCACACAGCCCCGGCCCCCCGGAGTGCTGCCCCAGTGGCGTGGCTCCGGGGGAGGGGCGGAGCACACATTCCCGGTCTCCAGACGTGGCGCGGCTCCGGGAGAGGGGCTCAGTGCAGCCCCAGCCGGCCCCTGGAGTGCCGTCCCCGCGGCGCTGCTCCGGGAGAGGGGCTCAGTGTGCCACTCACGTGGTGCGGCTCCAGGGAGGGGCTGACACAGCCCCGGCCCCCGGAGTGCTGTCCACATGGCGCGGCTCAGGGGAGCGCACAGCCCCAGCCGCAGCGCTGCGTGGCTCCGGGGGAGGGGCGGGGGCAGCCTCACTGGCTAGGGGGCTGGATGGGACGGTCCCACAGGCCGCATCCGGCCCGTGGGCCGTAGTTTGCCCACCCGTGCTCTAGATAGTCATCACAGTGTAAAACATACTTTTTCTTGCTGTGAAGACATAACCTTAGAATACCAACACATCTTTAGGGTTGAACAAAGCCACATTCACACCTGAGTCTTCAGAGTTTTAGATTATTAGGTAGGTATCTGTTCTGCATTATGACTGTTACCAAAACATTGTATTTCACTAGTAGGACCATGTATAAATATAATTTGTTGTAATGGGGATGTAGGAGAGAAACAGTTGCTCACATGCACTCTCCTCCTCGAACTCCCTCACCCCCGTACTCCTCCTGGGATGTTCACCCAGGGCAGAAGATCAGTGTGAGACATGTACACCATTTAATGATCTGATTTTAAAATAAAAAAAATCATTAACTTCAATGGGAGGCTTCCCAATCAATTCATGAATCTTTCCTGCATCCAGGGCTGCCTGGAAGTGGGTTGCCCCTGACCATCCCACTTTGCAGGGGACCTCAGACTTAGTGCACCATGACCTGGGACTGCAGTGCATCTCAAGGTAGGCCTGGCCACCCCAGTGTTTCCATCTGTGGAGGGGTGAGACCTCTGTGGTGCTGTGTTCTGCTTTAGGTGTTTGAAATATTAGGAGGTATCGGTGTGGAGAAAACATGGAGCTTCACAAAACTTGGCACGTTGGGGTGTGTTGAGGGACTAGACTGGTGTTGGGTGGTGGGCCTTAGGTTATGGGCCTGACTTTTTGCATTGAGGCTGGAGCCGTATCGTTTAACCACTCTTAGACTGGATCTCTGGGTGGAAGCCCTCATTCAGCAACTATGTTAACATATTAGGCCCAACTGTGTTTGGCGCCGTAAGCTCTTTCACACCTACAGCAGCTGATTCAAGTGACTCAAAAACAGTCTCTTCATTCATCCCAACATACACAGCACTTGGAGAAAAGGTTTAAAACAATAAAGGCCTATATGCATGCATGCTACTTCTTAGCTTAGGTGACCAAATGTCCCGATTTTATAGGGACAGTCCCG
Source organism: Dermatemys mawii (assembly GCA_007922305.1). Taxonomy (NCBI): domain Eukaryota; kingdom Metazoa; phylum Chordata; order Testudines; family Dermatemydidae; genus Dermatemys; species Dermatemys mawii. Next base: position 8,935,767 of record ML677327.1, on the reverse strand, counting down.
ATTTTGGGATCTTTTTCTTATATAGGCTCCTATTACGTTCTCCCCACCCCATCCCAATTTTTCACACTTACCTATACTTTAATCTTTCCTTGCAAGTTCGGTAAATTCCCTTCAGTGAAGTTGATCAGCAACGTCTGATTTTGTGAGGTGGTTGGAGGAATACTTTGTGCAGCTGGGGAGAATCTGGGGGTAGATGGTGATGGCTGGGAGTACTCCATGAGAGAAGGAGTGTTCAGATGGAATGGTGGGGACCACTGGGTGAGGTGATTGAGGGCTGGGTGGAAGCTGGAATTTGTTAGAAGGCTGGCTGGCTGGCTGTTCTTAGGGATAAAGTCTGGAAGAGAAATTAGGCCCCTCTCAATTTACATTCCCCTTCTGCTGCTGCCAGTGTAATTTGCTCTTCCTGGCTGCTCTCTCACTGCTGAGGTTCAGCAGTAGGAGCAGTAAGACAGTAGTTGCTTTCTCAGCCAATCTCTGGTGGCCATTCCTGCAGCCCCGCTGAATGCGTTCCATTTAGTACGGGCTATGAGAGTGTTGGAGGGATAAAAGCATCTTGTGTGACACTTAGCAGGTGTGTGTTGTACAACACAAACATAAAATCTAAATACTTAGGTTTCCAAAAGAAGAAAAAATATTACCAACTGACTACAACAGCAGAATTAGAGTCAGAACTCCTGGGTTCTTATGCCTGACTTTGCAACTAAACTCAGTGTCTGACCTTATGTAAATGACTCAGATTACCTATGTATAAAAATTGGTCTAATGACTGTATCTCAGAGGGTGATGTGAACTTAATATTCGTAAAACAATTTTGTATTGTTTGATTGAAAAAATGCATTAATAAAATATAACATAGTTTAACTAAGTTTAGTTAAATAATAGATTTATACCTAAATTCTTAATTTTTGATAATTAAAAGTTGGCGCTTTTTTGTGGGAATTATGTTGCCTTTTTATTGACAGTTGGGGGTGCTAGTTCTGTTTGACTCCTGATTTAAAAGAAAGAATTATGAAGAAGCTGTAATTTTTTTGAAATACTAATTATTGTAAGGCAAGTGCAACAGTGGTTCACATGCAGGAAATGTAGATACTTCTGAATTAAATAGCAGACTTTTTGTCTAAAATAAAATAAAGCCTTGTTTCTATATTTTTATGGGATATGGTGATTAAAGCTATGTCTGAAGGCAATTAATCCACTGCATCTGCAGTAATGTCAGATTTCCATGGTTTATTAATTTCATAGTATGTCAGAATTTTAGTATTTCTCCTTTTAGTTTTCTCCTTCACATTGTTATGTAGTACCTAGTGATAAAGTAGAATGCTAAAAGGACTATTGCAGAAAATAACAAGAATGGTGCACATCTCTGTGGTTTTGTAATGTCAGTTCCTTAAATTTCACAAAAGGAAAAGACATCAAACAAAACAAGAGTTGGAAAAGGTCCATGGTTCTCAATTGTTTTTACTTTGTATTTCTTAAAATGTTTTTGTTGATTATTCATTTTTATTTCATCTGCCTTGGAATGACAACTGCAGAGACACTTACATATGGAGTGAAAGATTGTCTTGTTCTGTTGTAGTTTCTCTAAGTATCTGTTCAACATCTGTCAAAATGATATTTTATAATATTTTATAGCTTCCTTACAAAATTCAGTAAACAACAGATACCTCTCTGATCATCAGAACACTAGACAAGAGAGACAGTTTTCCTCTTTTTCCTGAAAATGGTTGTGCCACATTAGGGAACTTAACATTACCGCAGCAACACTAGTAAATTCAGCCCTTGTCAAAAGTGTGAAAAGTCTCTACAATACACAATAAAAATCAATATTATGGATCAAAAAGGACAAACGTTCCCTTAGCTACATATTTTTAACCAAATATCTAGCAAGAAAAGAGCAAAATATATATATTATATTTGTTATATTATATTTTATTTATTTATTTATTTCAATATTTCAATATTTGTGGATGTTTTCTATATTTTTATATTTTCAAAGAGATTGATTTCAATTACAACACAGAATACAGTGTACAGTGGACTTGTAGGCTCTAAAGTTAAGCATTGTTTTGTTTTTGAGTGTAATTATGTAACAAAAAAAAATCTACATTTGTATGTTCCATTTTCATGATAAAGAGATTGCACTACAGTACTTGTATGAGGTGAACTGAAAAATACTATTTCTTTTTTTATCATTTTTACAGTGTAAATATTTTTAATCAAAAATAATAAAACGTGAGCAGTGTACACTTTGTATTCTGTATTGTAATTAAAATCAATCTATTTGAAAATGTAGAAAAACATCCAAAAATATTTACTTTATTTCGCTTGGTTTTCTATTGTTTAACAGTGCGATTAAAACTGCAAATAATCACAATTAATATTTTTAGTTAAGTGCATGAGTTAACTGCGATTAATTGACATGCCTAGTTTCTGTTTTCAACATGAATTCACATCAACAATGGCAGATTGAACGAGAAGAAATACTATTAAAAACAGTGTTCTCTTTTCATTATACCCAACACTCTCAACCACATTTAAACCTTTGTGCCTGAACTTACTTTGGATGAAATTTGTAAGGCCAGCCCCAAAGCGTATGCACCCCTTACACTCTATTTTAGGCTGTGCAGTTGCGAATTTCACACATTGAGAAGATGCTGTCTCCAGTATAACCAACAGTAACAGAAGAGATCTCTTAGTTGTTCATTAATAGATAGATCACATATTGAGGTTTATGAGTTTGCTACTACATCAGATCTATTGATGCTGGTCCTTTAGCTCAAGCAGAAGATACTCATGCCTTCAGATTTAGAGGTCCTGAGCTTAGTTTCAGAGGAGCATTAGTATTTCTTCTTCCATGTATAATATCTCCAGATGCCTATAAAGGAAGGAATCCTGGCTTCAACACAAACACTAGTGCCAGATAATTGTAAAAAGAAGGAAGGAAAGCAAAAGTAAATTGGTGTGACAGGTCAGCTGTTTCTAGAAAAGAAACAGGAAAAAATAGAAGAGCTACAGAGAGAATTCAAAATCCAACATATAACGCTAATGCAAATACAAAATTACACTGAGCAATGAGTGAGTAAGATATTTGGAGAGTAAAAATAAAATGTAGAGTTAATCACAATGGATTATTAGAGTTATTATTCACTAATAACACAAAAGGTTTAATATCTTACTTTTATATGGAATTAATACATTTATGTAAATTTGATAAGTATAACTTAATGAAAGCTTGGAAAGCTATTTTAGGGAAGTAAATCTGAGCTCCAATGGAAGCAACTATGGTACAGGGGTGAGTAGACTTTTAATTGCACTGTTGTTAAAGGATATTATGTTAAAAACAGCCCTGGGGAAAATATTCCTAAATTGTGGTGGTGATGTTGTGAGGACGTAGATAGAACCTAGTCTAAGATCCAAACATTTTGGAAGAGTACTTCACAATAAATAAAACTGGGATGAAATTTCTGGAATCTCTGTTTGAACCATGCATAATACCCCTAGGTCTCCTAGTGAGTGGGAAAAGATAGCCATGATTTCAAATCAGTTGACTATAATATGTTATGATATAGTGACTAATTGGCAACAGGTGCTTCAACTTTAGAGAACTGTTTTGACAGAGTTGGGCAGCTTTTTGTGGAGGAATACTATAATACAAGGTCACTCTCTAGTCTGTATGTGACATTCATAGATGACGGTTGCATTCTCATAACTAAATGGGTGAAAATCAAACTCCATCTATGGTCAGACATTGGTAGGAGAAAAGGCAACTGCCTTCTTATGACTGCTTTTTTTGCTTCTCTTATTGCTGTGTAAAATACAAGTGTTTTCTACATACTTCAAGGAATTCAGTGGAAACTTAGCATTGGGTATATATCATATCTATATGATCTGCTTTCATCTACCTACCCCATTAGTACAGTAATAGTTTGGATCACATGGTTTTCTGAAGCATTTGCACAAATGAAACACAACAATGAACATTACCACTTTCACTGTTGGTCTTCTACAGAAATAACCATGGTGTTGATATTGTTTGACATTATAGATGTGATCATTGCAGTGTAAGGTTGTAGCTAATACATTCTAGGCTAAGTCTTTCATCAGTTGGTAATTGATTTACTTGAGTCAATCCCATTAAAGATGGTTGGGGATTGCATACACAAACTCTTTCTTAACCTTCCAGTCATACATTGAGAAAGAAAAACTCTAGGATAGAATTCACATGCAAAGCATAGTAAGTGGAAAGTAAAAGAGTAAATGGACTTGTTGATAACTTCAGAAGGTGCAACATGTTTGAAAAAAAAAGAAACTATTTTGAGGTAAACTTGAAATCTTCTAGGTAAATAGGAAAACCTTGGAGATTACAATAATCAACTGTTGCTATTTTTCATCATCATTGTAATTATAGATTTGAGATTTTAGAAATCTGTAGTAAAACTTACATTTGATGTTGCTTTTGAAGACTTTTCAAGAATTACATTAAACAGTAATCAAAGTGAAACAGTACTTGAGAATTGTAAATGAGAATGTTTTGTATATCTTAAACTTTGCCAGTAGTTGTTTAATTGGTTCATGAAAACAGAGAATCTGCAATCATTCCACCTAAAGTTGTGATCTCATTAGATCTCGAAAGATAAGCAGAATCTAGTTGGGGAGTACCAGCAAAAGGAATCTCGAAGGAAAACAATTGTGGTAATGGTGATTTGGTTGGTGGCATTTTGACCTCTAATTCAATATTAAATCCATGCCTTGGCGTGGTCTTATGGATGCTGTGTCATGTGTTGGTTTTAGATAAGGCATAAAGCTAAGACCTTGACTGTTTGTAGTTATTAAAGGTCATTTTGTCAGAGCCTCCATGTCCTGCCCAAATTCTGATTTTTGACTACTACATGCTGATTACCTAAATTCCCCGTTGTTTCAATTAGTTGCAGCATTCTTCACCTTCTGTCTTGAACTGTTTTGGAGAATGGCTGTGATGTTGAATGGTTGGTGTGTTTTACCCTACAGAGGATCACAGTTCAGCAGTGGGTGAAGTCGCTGATCCCTATGTCTGTATCGAGTGTTTGTCAGTAAAGTTTGTGGTGTACTTGGATTCATCTGAATGAATGCTCCTGCCAGATAAGGAATGCATGATTACCAAAATCAATAGTATTGTATTGTGTATGTAATAGACACCGACTTGGTTTATTACTAAGAAAAGTATAGTAATAGTATATATTATACAAATCAATCTATTACACAGTCTTTGTAAAGATTACCACACTTCCCAATTACACAAATACAAAAAAAATAAAGTGTATTTTAAAGATATTGAAGCTCTAGGGTGGATTTTATGGTTTCATTCAGCAAGTTGAAAGTAGCTATTGTTTACCAAATATAGTAAGTTGCCAGAAAATAATTAAATACTCAGGAATATGAGTGTCTGAAGCTGCCCTACACATACAAGTACAGGCTTCTCATATGCATAAAAACAGGCACTTGTGATGTTCCCAATCAGCATAATGTGATTTTACACTCAATGATGTGCCATGTCTGCAATAAATGAAAGTTATTGCTTCCACTTGCTATTATTTCCTTTGGAAACAACAACTCCCATGGTATCAGAACGCCAAAGAAGCTGAAATTTATAATTGATTTTTGACATTGTTGCCGTGTAATATTGTAGTCTGTTTAATTTTCTTTTGTGTAATTTGAAAGGCATGAATGTGCCTGGCATATTGATTGTTAGGTTCCTTAATGCCTTTCTAGTAGTTTTCTTCATTTTTAAAGAAGCATCAAAATTAGACAGCAAAACACTAAATAAACTTTCTTTAGCGTTTCTAGAATGACAATATGCTTGCTTCAAACAGGCTTTTCCATGGACCTCTGTAGTCTACCTGGAAAGTTAGTTTTCTGTGATGTTGCTATAAATTTGTAAGAATTGTCAGAGAGCTGGTTGAGCTTCCCCTGTTGGATATTCACCAGACTTCTGTGAGGAGATCCAAAGGCTGAACCTCACATTCTGGGACTAGGCAGAATTTAGGCACTGTCCTAGACTTTGGGCCTCTAGGCAGGAACTCCAGGTTTAGATCTCATGTTGGATACCCCTCCTGGAGCGGGGACTCCACAGCCCAATTACCTAGCCCCTGAAACTGGTACCATCTTTGCCAAGCCTTCCCAGCAGCTCTTCCCCAGAACCACAGTGAAGGTGTGATCCTCCTGATTTACAGTTTACCTCTCCAGGGTAAACAGTAGTGAGAGCGAACAGATACACAGGCAGACTTAGCGCTGGGTTTTAAAAAATCATTACTCTTCACTTAGTACAATAAGTACGCAGATCTATACAAAATAATAAACATACCTATATACATTTCCCTTTCTCAGGTTCCTTTCCACCACTACTCTGGAGAGTTCTTTGGGCTTGGGCACAATTAGGTGTCCAGGATACAGTAGTTTCCATTCAGCTCATGACTTATTTACAGAAACACAGAGTTTTTCCAGCCCAGACAGCTCTCGCTTTAAAAAATAACAGCAACAACAAAAACCCTTGGTTGGTCCTGCAGACCTTTCATCTTTTTCCTCTTTCCCCTTTGATCTTCCTATGAGTCCCCTTAAACCCCTGCTTTGTCATGTCTCTTTTTCCTGTTTAGGTGTTTTCCATTCTCTCTACTTCCCCTCACTTGAAAAGAAGGTGGAAGAATTAGCTTCATCCAACCATCTTAGACCCATTGTTTGGTCCAGAGTGCAGTGGTTAAGGTTAATGACTCTCCATTGTCCCTGGTCCGGTAGGTAAATAGTTGCAGCCTATGTCAGCAAATGGTGGATTCTACATCCAGATAGAGACATTCCCTGACGCAGTTTTGTAATAACTTCACAATATCAACCAGGACTCATAACTTGTAGACACAGATTCCCCAGAACATCACAGAATTACACTTCAGATTTTTTTGACATTAGTTGAACCCATGATGGACTTTGTAGTCTAGTATGAAAGACTGCTGGGTTTCATACTAGACTAGAAATTTCTCCTACTTTGACTGAGTGGCAAAAAGTGCCATTAATGAATCATCTTAGAGTAAGCACCTCTGTTTAATAGCTACATTTTTACTATTCATGCCACAGAAGAAAGAAGGCCTTTGGAAACAATGCTCAATTAATAACTCTCTCCACTTGGGAAGCACCCTTTTACAATGCTGTAACGCAATAGAACCCACCTCCTGTGAGCACACCAGGGCTTTGTCCCTGGGGGCAATGGTTTCACCCTCTCTGGGCTGTTCTGACCACAGTTGGAGCAGTAAGCTGTTCAGATTCCCTTTCGGGGGTTTATTGCTGTCCAATTGTAGGCCCCTTCCCGAGAGGCCTATAGGGGAGACCCGGGCTCACCCACCACTCTGGGTCCCAGCCCAGGGGCCCTAAGAATAGCAGCCACACTCCACCATGTCCCTTTAATGAAACTGCCTTCAGTTCCCTGGGCAACTTCTCCATGGCCCCAGCCTTCACCAAAAGTTTCATTCTTAGCTCAGAGTTCTTCTGTATTCAGGCTCAGCAGGGAGCTCTCTCACTCCCTCGGTCCCTGTCGGTACTCAGCTGTCTGTGGTGCTCCAGTTCCCTGTGTCCAGCCAGGAGCATCACCTGTCCCCCCTGACTTCAGCAAGAAACTGCCTACCTCTGGCTCTGCAGCTCCTTTTAATATGGCCTGATTGGCTAGCCCTTTGCATACTCCTCATTGGCCGCTTCCTGTAGTCTCTCTAGGTCACATGGAGGACTTAGCTCCACTGCTCCTTTCCTAGGACAGGTGTGGCAAGACCTGAGGCCTCTAGCAGGGAGCCTCAGGGCCTAGTCCTCTCCATCACACATGCATACCACCATGTGGGTGTGGTGTTCTTATTAAATTACATCCTCCTGGGCCTTTTAAACACACAATGCTTTATGTTAAATTTAGTTTCTTTCTTCTCTAGTATGCATGTTAAAAAATGTGGCTGTGACATGTATTAAATGGAGATGCTTAGTTTAAATGAGAAGCTAGATTCAACCTTAACTATACAGAGGCTATTGCTACTCCATAATACTATCAAGGAAAGCCATAAATGAAAATAGCAATAGGGAAGTTTTTTGCCTACCTAAAATTAATCTTTAATGGTACCAATTCCCTTTACTAATACCTTTACAATTTTTGATGATCAGAAATTCCTTTGAAATAAACATCTGCTTTGTTTAGAAAGAGTATTTTACAAATACAGTGGAAGAAGGATTTCCTTGTCTCGTATTTTCAAATAATTTTGATAAAAGTTTTCACTTGTTAATGTGACATTGACACTTCACCTGTGTCTTGAGCAAAAAGAATTGCAGGTCCTTTGAAATCAGCGACATGTAAATGTCATCATTATTTCAATCACCTTTCCCAAAACTAGATTTGAGATATCGCTTGAGGTGCTGACAGAAGCAGTTTTGTCAAGCTGCAGCAGCTGTTGTGCAGTTACTTCTCCTTGGCTAATGCTTTGGGAGCAGCAGATTATTTAGATTTCATTAACATTTAATTAGCCCACCTATTTCTTAGAAATGACAGATGGATGCATGGAACATAAGGGCCATCTTTTATATACATATATATTATTTATAAACTGTTCCTAATTTTTTCCCTTTCATAATAATTTATACTTTAATCAGTTAATGGATACCAAACTTAGACATAATACTTCATTTTAATATTTGAAATCAGAATGCAGTAACAATGCAGCAGTCAGATGTCCTTCAAAATGACATTTCCAAGAAACTCTTTTCAGCAGATTATGATAGAGATTGACTAAATCATCTTAGAAGTGTTAGTACCTCTGAACACCAAGAAAGTCATTTCACAAGAGTGCATTCTAAATCCTAAACTATCCTCCAACAAAATATCCAAGGGTGAATTTGATCACAGTATTTTTATTTTATTTTTTACTTTCATGTGCTATCTAATTATTCCTACAGTCTATTGGTGACCTGATGAGCATTGTTACAGTCAGCACTCAGAGGGATTTTTTTTTTAAAGTTACATTGATTCTGTAATAGGTAATAGTCTGCCCCATTTGCCACATCTTTTTCACTGGGGTAAATAGTGGGGGAAGGGATGAGTCATGGGTGACATTACATAGCGGAATCCAATATAAAGCTAAAAGCATTTTCTAGTAGCTATAGAACACGAAAAACAACAACCCTTGCTTGTCAAAAGGAGGGACATATTATGGTCCTTAATCAAATCCCACTGAATTCAATAGGAGTCTTTTAGTTGATTTTCAGTGCAAGATGGCCCACGATCAGTAAAAATATGGGATCATCTGAGTTTTCTTCCCAGACCTTTCATTCTGGTCCCTATGTTTTCTATAGCAGTTTTCCCGAGAGTTGGAAAGGTGCTGTGAAACACCATAGAATAATGGTAGCATCCTATGGAACGTAATGTTGGAGTGACTGACTAATTTTAATCAAGTGTCTTTTCATTAAATGGTAGCAGTAAAAAGCAAGGACCTGATCCAATGTCCATTCAGGTCACTGGGAACATTTGCATTGGGAGTCTTTTCATTATACAAGATTGGTGTGAGAATACCACAGGGCATATGTCTGGAGTGATATTATCATTACATAAAGTTTTCAGCAAACAGTTACATTTATGGCTGCAAATTGACAGCCCGCTATCAAGTTTCTTCATGAAAATGTTAAGTGCAATGGTTTTTAAAAAGGTATCTCTGAACAGTAAGAAAGACACAAAAAAGCAACACAGATGGTGCTGGGGTTAGAGCAGGGGTGGGCAAACTATGACCCACGGGCCACATGTGGCCCGCCGGCCATTTTTATCCGGCCCACGAGCTTGGGCCAGGGGAGCGGTGCCGGTGGCCCCGTGCTCCCGGCCCAGGGTGCCGGGCCGAGCGCAGTGAGCCGCAGGGCCCTGCACCCAGCTGGGCACGGTAAGCAAATTGGGGGGGGGTGTGCTTAGGTGGTAGGGTCCCTGGGGGTGGTTATTAGGGTAGGGAAGGGGTGTCGGGAGGGGGCAGTCAGGGAACTAAGAGCAGGGGGACTTAGATAGGGGGTGAGGTCCCGGTGGTGGTAGTTAGGGTGGGTGGGTGTCGGGAGGGGGCGGTCAGGGCACAAAGAGCAGGGGGGGCTAGATAGGGGGTGTTGTCCTGGGGGGGGCAGTTAGAGTGGGGGGGTCCCCAGAGGGAGCGATCGGGGACAAGGATTGGGGGGGGATTGGATGGGTCAGGGTTCTGAGGGGTACAGTAAGGGGGGCAGTCAGGGGGCGCAAAGTGGGTGGAGGTCAGATAGGGGGTGGGGCCAGGCTGTTTGGGGAGGCACAGCCTTCCCTACCCGGCCCTCCACACAATTTTGAACCCCTGTGTGGCTCTCGGGCCAAAAAGTTTGCTCACCTCTGGATTAGAGGCAAAGGGAGCAGTGACCAAAGTATATCAGCATGTATGTTACAGAACACTAATGATCCACTTATCTGGTTCTGGCCCATCTCCCCTCCTGTAGTCAAATAGCATCAGCTAATAATATGGCTTATTTTTTTGTTTGTTTGTTTCTTATTTTAAAAATGCTCATTATAACTGTTTACGTACCATGCATTTTTTTTAAAGAAAAATTGGCTACAAATGCTAGATCCCCCTCAAATGAATAAGAAACCCATAACTCTTCTCTTCCCCCTCTTAAGCAAATTCTGGTGTAAATAGTCTCTCCCTCATCATATATAAAAGTTGTGTCCTATGGTTTTGGAAACATGATCCTCATGAAAACCCATGGGAGACATGAACTGAGAATACTGCACAGTGTTTTAGGTATTTACATCTGTGTGGTTTAATAGTGGTCAATTCAGAGCTGCAGTTGTCATGCCCATTAAAAGGTATGGTTTTCACACAGTCACTGAAGCTCTAACAGATTGTATTAGAAAGCAATCTTAACATATTCTCCATTCTAAAGAATTGCTGCTTTGTAAGCATACCATGCTTTATGCTCTTTTTAATGTGGTGATTAGTGACTTTCTGCATGAAATCTGCACCACTGAAAATCTGCTAGGTCAGTAATCTTTGCCACAGTAATGGGGGCAGAGAAACCTTGACCCATATCCAGGAAAGAAATTAAACTTGTCAAAATGTTACATAAGCAGACAATTCCTTTTTGTGGGAACTCCACATCTTATAAACGTGAGATGCCTGGAGGAACAAAACACTGTTTGAGAAAGCAAAGGTTGGAAAGACATACGTTGCCCTCACATCCATCTATTGGGATCTGGCTGTCAGTTCATTTTACAGTCTCCGTTCATGAATGGAATGGTTCACCTGGGCAGTCAGTGGAGAAGATATCCTCATAATCCCAGTGCTTGCCTGACATCTCTGTATAATCTGCTGCCTCATGCTTTGAGAAAGAAAGGTGCATTTGAAAAGGGAGAAGACACTTCCTTCAATCACAATATTGAGAAACCTTGTTTGTAAGCTAGAAGCAGATGACAGAACTAATTTAATGAATAAAAAGGAAGAGTGTGTGTTGAAAGCAAATTATCATTTCAAATGCAGATGTGACGTCCAGTTCATGCAGGCATAGATCACTGAAAGGATTTTCTCATACACAAACTCCTGAAAGTTTCGCCATTTCCTTCTCCATCTCCTCACCATATCCCAGATACAGGCCGGGTTATCTTGTGAAACCTGCACTCAAATAAGAATGAGAGGGAGTTCAAAAGAAACTAAGATAAATTAGCCACCTTAACACAATCCAGAACCAGCACCTTAAGCATCACAAAGTAGTAATGCACCATTGATGCAAATAGGCAGCTTTGATCTTTTCTCATGGCTAAGTATAAAGGCAAACAAAACATGCCTCTCTGGCGAGGGATGAATATTTCTAGAGTTAGCAGATGAAGACCCTCTTCTGCACTCCAAGTTGTAAATGACTAGTTTTCAACTTCAATAAATGAGAAGAAATGAAAATTAAAATATTCTAGAGAAATCTTTTTATTTTTGTCTTGTTGAATTGTTTCTCCTGCTATACTGTTTTTGAGATGTTCATTCACCTCTGAAAATATCATTATTCTGACTGCTAGTGGATCCTAGGGGATATATTTGCACATAAAAATTCAGTTTTTATAAAATTAATCTCTGTAAAATTGGATAGTAAACATAAGCATCAAAACTCAAGGAGAAAATCTGTTGATTCTAGCAATTACATGTGCCATTTCAATACTGCCAAAGGGTGATCATCACTTGAAGCTATTACCTTAATGTATAAATGTAGGATTTCCCTTTAGAAAATCCTTAAATAAGAACCAACATTTTGCAGAAACCAGAATTTGAATGCTCCCACTTGAACATTTCCATATTCATATATTTTTGACATTGTTACTTGAAAAATAAGACTTTTCTGGGGAAAAAATATTACCAAATTTGGCCCTCAATTGCACTAATGCAGACTACATATGGGGTTGGGTAGATATAACTGTAACTGAGGGCAGAATTTGGAATTTTTCAGGCAACTCTTGCTTATCTTCATAAAGTTTATACCATTTTCTATTTTTAAACCTAAAGATGTTCATTTTTGCACTTATTTCTGAGGATTTTAATCTCATAAATAACTAGTACTCTGGTTGCTAGGTGGGATGGCAAGAATTCTCCATACATCTGTGACAGACTATATAACTCCATATATTTATTTGTATGAATTGCGTGGAAATGTACTGAACTGTTCTATATTACATTTTAAGCAACACATAAGAAGGAATTTTTATCTTTAAGTGCTAATTTAAAAAAAACAAAAAAACCACTGTCACATTATGCCATTATTGCTATTTGTTTTCAGAAGTTTGATACCAGCTTGGTAATTTACTTACAGTTCATCACCAAATCTTGTGTGCTAAATTCTTCTGTTAAAGTTCAAGTGATTTTTTTTTATATCAAAACTTCTCAAGTGGAGATCATGTGTTAGAATGAATTGATGTCATTGTTTGAGCATAAACTATGAAAAAAGAAATGCATTGGTTTTGAAACAAGTACATAAAATTGTACAAGTCTTTTAAAAAGTAAAACATACTTTTTTCATTTATTTCTTTATCACCATATTAAATCTTCTCTCTGTCAGCTAAGAGGAAATTACAGTGATTTAGCGAGTGAATCTTTATCAGTAGTTGACAGGCGGAAAAAAAAGATAAGGGCATACAAATAGTTATTTCTAATAGCATTTAGCTGGAAAGTGGCAGTCACTCGGTATTTGATTTATGTAATTTTTCAAGGCAGGAGAAATACCGTCTGCAGTCCATCAGACACTTTTTATGAGCTTGTTGTTGAATTATGAAAGTGAGTCTGCTCACTGCAGGAAGAACAAAGTAAATGCTAAAGAAGATACAGTTGTGTGGCAATAATGCAATTACAGCTTTCTATTCCTACTTCTACGTCAACATTCAGTTTAAAGGCCCAATGATTCTGTTTTACTTAATAAAATGCAAACAGTGGGCCATATCCTGCCCTCAGATGCACATGCTCAGCTCCCATTACAGACAGTGAGAAATAGGCACCTGCCCCCATGATTTGTACAGTGGAAAATGAGAGAGAATTCTCCTCACAGATATTTGAGACACAATCTTAAACCTTTTTAAAGATATTGAAACCTTCCCTGCTACCATTTTCTGGTGCTCTGCCCACCCTGTTCTAGCCAGGCTGACAAGTGAAAATGGCAAAATGTTATAGATAGATTTTCCTTATGGTATTTATGGCATGAACTGAAACCAGAGGTGCCAACCTCTGTTTCACAAAGAGAGACAGTTTTTACAAAATATTCTAAACTGGATTTGTGGGCTCAGGGATTTAGCTAGTTCTGTTAAAGTTTGGACAAGAGCAGAATTTCTGGATGCTTAACTGAACCCTTAGAGATTCATTCAGGTAGTTATGGTCTTGTTCCTTTTCAGTATGCCCCTATCTCCATCATCGACATTAGTTGTCAAGAAGAGGATTAGACTCCTATGTCTCTCCCAGCCTTCAAGTGACCTTATGCCATTAACATTTTGCTATTGCTTCTCTGCTCAGCCTGTTGTGTACGACTGCCTCATTTGACTGACCCTCCATAAAAAAAAATATTTAAAAACGAGAGCACTTTCAGCACCATTGGAGGTGACATTCTGTTGAAGGTACTGATGTTAGGTGTGTTGGACAGTGATAATATGAGATTAAAATTCTAATAAATAAATTCCCACTGAAAGCGGATACACATTATATAATATTGGAAAGGTTTCCACATTGATAAAAGGTATGGGATCGGATCCTCAGCTGGTATAAATATGCGTAGCTACACTGAAGTGAATGGAATTGGAACAGTTTACAATAGCTCAGGATCTGGCCCATGCATTTAAATTCCCTGTTTTTTTTCTGAGTGAGATTAGAATTATACACCCTCAGGGAATTTTGCATGTAGCATTTAAAAGGATTTAAAATTAAAGATAGAAAATATTTATGAGGTTGCATTGTCCACTACTGCACAGCTTTTACCACTAGTGTATTCTTTAGTCCTTTGTGAAATGCAGTTCTTAATTACTCACTCAGATTCCACTAATTCACTAGGAAGCCAGTTTACTAATCAGTCTAACAGAAATCATCATTAATAAACTTTCCTGATAGCTTTCCTGCATTTTCCTTTTCCTTTTCCTCCACCTTGATGTACCACCACGACCATCTTTCTGTATTTCAGACAGCTATAAGTTAATAATATAATGCCACCTAAAAGTCCTTCCTGAGTAAGAGACAACCTCTGCTCCAAATAATTTATTATCAGAACAGAAAAGGCAGAAAAAATAATTATTATTATTGCCAATTCACAAATGGGGAACTGAATCATAGAGATTACATGATCTGCCCAAGGTCACACAGGATGTCTGTGGCAGAGCTAATAGATGAATCCAGATTTCCTAGGATCCTGTCCTGTGTTTCAACCACAAGGCCACCTCTCCTCTTTTCTCTTAATCTTTTATTGTAAATCAGTCCCCTTGCTGCTGCTTTATTATTGTTTTTTTTCTCTGAATCCCATCCAGTTTGCTGACATCTGGATTTATGATGCCAGTACCGTACACAGTATTCTGGGTGCTTTCTCACCATTGTCACATTCTTTACTATTTAAATATCATTGCACACAGAAAGAGGGCAAACTATTCTTCCTTGTCCTGGTATTGAGGAAACAAACTGTGTGCAAGTGAGCTCTGCCACAGGAGTGAAGAAAAATAAAAGGAATCCCGTCACCAGTGGCAGTTGAGTGGTTGCTGAGTCATCTGCTTGCCTCCAAGTCCACTCTTAGGTACCGCCCTGGGACATTTATATTGAGCCTCTTTGCAGACTCTCCACATCTTCCAACACCCAGAACACAGAAACTGCACCAGTAGAAGCCAGATGGAGGATGGAAGGCCTACTCTGTGCCAAATTCATTAAAGATGAAAATGGGTGTAATCCATTAATGTTCACTTATGGAGGTGGTAAATATGGCAGATTAGCTGAATCTCAAAGCTGATTGGTATAGTTATCCATATAATTCCTATTAATTTCAATGGCAGTTGCCTGGATAATTCCCTTAGTTTGCTTTGAAAATCTCAGTGATTGTGTATCCTTAGTTTAGTCTTGGGGTGCAGAAACGTAATATATCTTCTCATTTCACTTATATTACATAGCTATACAGAATTCCTGCCATGTGTTCTGCTCATTTTAAGATGATAATAACAAGAAATTAAATTGACCCAATGTTTTGTTTTGTTTTTGAAATACAGGTCTGTGTGACAGTAGCCTTGCAGTAAAATGTTTAGAATCCTAATCATGACTTCACTTTCTTTCAAAGTCATTTTATGCATATTTCCTTTCAGATATATCCCCTTTCCCCTTAGGAGTTGGAATGAGAAAGAAGCGGATAAAATCCTGAATAACTCCCTTAGTAGCATGCCTGCTTTCAGACTCAGTTTGAAAAATTGAGGTGGCATTTAATGGTCTGCATTTGACATGGAACTAAAACTATTCATTCTCTCCCATATGCATGTTCTTCTTTTCACTTGGGACAGTGAATCACTGATAGACATCTATTTTCTTTTAACTTAAAAAAGCAGAATACGTTAAGCAATAAAGAAATACACTGGCTATAGTAATTGCAATATGTTAGAGTGTCATAGTCCCTCAGAGTTTTAAGCATTGTATTCATTGATCAAAGAATCATGTGTGTACATCTGTTGTGCTACCAATTATGCAAAATCATTATATTGAACTGTTATGGTTGTGGTTGACTAGATTACCCTGGGGTTTGTCTATGTAAAGTTTCCTGTCCAATGATTCCAAAGCTGAAGTTCAGTACATACCAGAGGGAACAGTTAAAATGTATATGTAGCATATATGCATTTATAGCCTAGGTATGTGTATTATGGCTGTAGCCTCTTTACAAATACTGATAAACAGTGAGAGATCAGATAATATTGTTTGTTATTTTAACCTTATGATATATAAAACCATATAAATATGAAAATATTTGAAAATATACAGGCAATTTCCTGCCCTACTTCTCAGACTTAAATAAAAATAAAGAAGTGACAAAGAGTCTTGTGGCACCTTAAAGACTAACTAAAGTATTAGAGCATAAGCTTTCGTGGGTAATACCCACTTCGTTGGATGCATCCGATGAAGTGGGTATTAGCCCACGAAAGCTTATGCTCTAATACTGTAGTTAGTCTTTAAGGTGCCACAGGACTCTTTGTCACTTCTGCAATTCCAAACTAACACGGCTACCCCTCTGATTCATAAAAATAAAGGGGTCACTGCATTACAACATACAGATTAAAAGTTTTAGACTGGTGCTAAAACTATATACTCCCTGTAGATGTCCCTGAAAATACAACAAAGCAATCTTCGATTACTAAACTCTTATTAATTTTTTCTGGGGTAAAGTGACCACACTGCAACAAAGTCTTAGCATATTATATTTACTGATGTAAACACTTTGTGTGGTGGGGAGCTCTGCAGGGATTTGAAAGGTGGTCTCCCATGACCATACTATACATTCATTCTGAAGCTGGTACTTCAGCCCCAAGATAGCTGAACTCCCCCAGTCAGACCTCCAAGTGACTTGGGAACAATGCATGATGCACCCATGTTGTCAAAAATCATACTTCCCCACCAAGAAAGCATCCCTCTGTAATGCGCAAAGGGAGACTGCTCTGAGCTCCTACTCTGAGACATGTAGCGTTCTGAGTTCCTAACCTGCTGCACTGAGCGCCTTCGGTGCTTGCAAAGGGCACTGGAGGACAGAAGTTTCTACCTCTGATTGTCTCATTTTTTTTCTTTTTAATTTCTCCTTCTTTGGTAGCAGGCCCAAATGAAATTCCTTAAGACCACATTACTGTGCTTACAGAAGAACAATAATTTCTTAAAAAGAGGCAGCGTTGCTGCATGGAACTGTTTAGAAGATGTCATTTTTTGACTTGTGCTTCTGCAGCTAGATCTCTGCTGTAACAGCGGGGCCCTCTTCCCCTTTATTTGTTTTAGTTTTACTTTGTCCCACTGCTGCATTTACTCATTTTACTGTGTCTTCCCTGGCAAGGACTGGTTCATCAGAAGGGACTTAGAGGTTTAACAAGAAAATCTAATTCAAGTACGGAAATTTAATTCAGGTTTCACTGCTGCAAGGAAGAAATGTTAACTAGTCTACCAGCTGAGCTTCCTTATTATATTACTTTATGCTTAGCTGCTCAGGTGTGATGAATAATTTTCTTTTTTGCCTTAGTTAGATTAACTCTGTAGCAATATGATCAGCATCTGTTTAGGCAGTTGTGCATTTTGAACTGTTTTTAATATGTTAATTTTAACACTACTTATATCTGACTTTAGCCTGCAGATACTATCACATACATACAAGTCACTTACCTATCCTTCCGATTTTGTTTAAATCTACTGTCTTTTGGGGTGCATACATATAGCAGATGATTCAGACAGAGGTGTATCTCTGTTAAACATTAAATAGTATATTGTTGTTTGAATAATCAGATAAAGACCCCAAATGTTATATGTGTTATATAATGTTATAAATGAAGATAATCAAATGGAAATCTTAACCCAGGACAGCAATTTAAAGACAGGCAGTGTCTTCATGTCTCATAAATTGTGACCAGACTGTGTTGTTACACCAGGGCAATTCTGGACATTTAGGGTCTGATTCAATCTACTATGGCAATAGACACTTCAGAAATAAAACAGAAGAAAAAGAGAGAGAATTCAACCTAAGATGCATGGGTTTTCGGAGAAGAGTTAGAAGCATCATAAAAATGTGTGTATGGGGATAAAATGGTGAAAGTTCTGAAATACATAACTTTAACAGATGGGGCATACTTTACTAAAAATATTCAGTAACTACAACGGAAGTAATAACTTCTTCTCTGCTCTCAACGCCCTCTACTCCCATATTTCCTATCCTTGCCTGGTTGGCGTTTCTGGAGTGAATTCTTTAAGGGGCTTTTTCCACCCTCAGTCATTTTTCTTTATCGTCCTCTTTTTCTTTGTGGCTTTAGCAACTGCAAGTGGATAAATAAAACAGAGTAATATGTATTGACAGGACAAAATTCCTCTCTGATCTACGGTGCAGATCTCTCTTGCGTATTTTATATTTAGCCCTCATGCAGAACTCTGCTTAATAATGATGGGAGTTTTTTTTGCATAGTGTATAATCCTGTGTTGGAACAAATGTCCCTCTTTGTCATCAGTTGCAGTTGTTTTAGTAGTGATGTTCTGTCCTCTGTTTCCCTAGGTGATATGTGTGTGTATATATATATATATGCACTGTTAAATAAAAGATCAGTTGGATTTGAAAAGCAGAGGGCAGTGATTGTCATTTCTTGTAGCTTAGTATGTTATTGTCAATTAATCGTGTCACTTGACACCAACATACATGGGATTGGATGATGATGATGATGATGATGATCATGATGATCAAACATGACTTGTCAGAGTATATGGCAAGCAAGCTCTAAATTATTATATCTCGGTTAACAAATTAGTAATGTACACAGCCTTCCTGATCCTTCAGTTGTACAGCCTAATGGTATAGATTTCAGTTTGTGTAATGACCCAGCCACTCCCAGTCTTTATTCAAGCCTAATTTAGTGGTATCCAGTTTGCAAATTAAATCCTGTTCAGCAGTTTCCCATTGGAGTCTGTTTTTGAAGCTTTTTTGTTGAAGAATTGCCATTTTGAAGTCTGTTACTGAGTGATCAGGGAGATTGAAGTGTTCTCCTGTTTTTTGAATGTTATGATTCCTGGAAGTCAGATTTGTGTCCATTTATTCTTTTGCGTAGAGTCTGTCCGGGTTGGCCAATGTACATGGCGGAGGGGCATTGCTGGCACGTGATGGCATATGTCACATTGGTAGATGTGCAGGTGAACAAGTCTCCCTGATGGCGTGGCTGATGTGATTAATTCCTATGATGGTGACAATCAGATATGTGGACAGAGTTGGCACAGAGCTTTGTTGCAAGAATAGGTTTCCAGGTTAGCATTTTTGTTGTGTGGTTGGTGGTATGGTAACCTCCACCTTTTCATGTTGTCTGTGTGTGTGTATATGTGTGTGTGTGTATACATATATATATATATATATATATAATGGCAGAGTTACGACCTTGTCCCTGTGGATCCTGTGCTTCCAGGCGGTTTATATGTTAGCCTCAGAGGTTCACAGCGACCCTCCATGTAGTCCTTCTCTCTCTAATGCTTGGGTTACAGTCTACTGAGCCCTTTTCATCTTAAGCCAGCAACGAGGTTGGTGAGAGAACTCCCATAGTTTCTGTTGTCCCAGAACAGTTTTAGCCTCCTGTCCTGTCAGGGACCTGTCTTCCCCTTCCAGGAGGTGTTTCTGTAGCGGTGGTTGGGGGGAATCTGGGCCCACCCTCTACTCTGGGTTCTGGCCCAGGGACCCTATGGTAGCAGCTGTTGGCAGCTGACCTCTCACTGCCAGAGTTGCTGCATTTCCCTGGGCCACTTCTCCACTGCTCTCCCGCTTCTTTCTTCTTCACCCTTACCTTAGGGCTCTCTTACTAGTGATTTGAGGGTGTCTTCATTAACCAGCCCTTTAGCCGCACTTCCTCTCCTCTGGCTCTCCTCAGCCTGACTGGAGTGAGCCCTTTTATAGAATCAGAAAGGGCCTTAATTAGAGTCAGGCGTTCACATTTCCTTAATGGCCTCACTTGACTCTGTGCAGATTAACTGGAGTCAGATGATCTCATTAGCCTGAAGCAGCCCATGTAGTGGCCAGTATATCTGCCTTCTGCCACTCTGTTGTACCCAACTGACCTGTGTGTGTGGGCCATATATATATATATGGCCACTATATATATGTGGCCATATATAGTGGCCATATATATATATATATACACACATACACACACACACACACACACACACACACACACACACACACATATATATATATATAGCCACTTTATATTCCTGCTGTATGTTCCACTTTGTATATATGTATGTGTTCTCTACATATATATATGAACTGTATGTTTTACTCTCTATGTACAGAGTGGAACATACAGTAGAAATATATAGATATAGATAGATATAGGTATAGATATATTCCTATTGAATGTTCTACTCTATGTATCTGATTAAGTGGGTTTTAGTCCACAAAAGCTTATGCCCAAGTAAATTTGTTAGTATACAACCAACTGTATGTATACTGTTCCTTTAACCAATTGCCTCTCCCTTTCCTTTTTAAATAAATTTTAGTTTAGTTAATAAGAATTGACTGTAAGTGTGTATTTGGGAAAGGTCTGGAATAGTCATTAACCTGGGATTGGTAGAGCATTCTTTACATGATGAATAAGATTTTCAGAAATCCTCGTCATATCTGACTTGGGTGTCTAGGTATGCATCCGATGAAGTGGGCTATAGCCCACGAAAGCTTATGCTGAAATAAACTGGTTAGTCTCTAAGGTGCTACAAAGTCCTCCTCGTCTTATTTATGGATACAGACTAATACGGCTGCTAATCTTAAACCTAGGTATAACGAGGCTGAGTTAGTTTAAGGGAAGTGCGTTGTTGACTTCTGAGTAACCAGTGAGATAGAAGAGAAGCTCCTTTGTGCTGTCTTGGTAAATCTAAGTATTGATTGCTTGCCCTATTCTTCACAGTTCATCCTAATTGAATGACCTCAGCTGCTCCCCTGAGTCTCTGGTCACAATAACATTCTGTAATTATTCTCTTGGTCAAATATTTGTCCACTGAAACAGGTGTGAAAGAGGGTCCTAATGCAGTTCAGTCATGGCAGGTAATAGTGGGTGCCCGGTGGAGCCTGGGATCTTCAGGTGAAGGGAGAAGGACAGGGACATTGGGTCCAAGATTACATACATCCTGTTGTTACAATCCCTTGGTAGGGTCATGGCCACTATTTCTGTCCCAGGGGTGGAGTAGTAGCTGCAAAGCTGGCCTGCAGCCTACCACAAGTTAGAGTATGGATTCCCTCCCTTTAATTCTCATGTAGATGACTGTAAATTTCAATCTTTGAGTTGGATTCACTTTCAAGTGACTGTATGATTTTAAAAAAATATTTTTCTAAATCATGAACAAAATAGGAGCCTCCCTTCTGAAGGTGAAACATGCTCCATTATTACTGGATGTGACTGAATCATTTCAATAGGTTCAGGATCACTTCCATGAAAACCAGTGAGAGTTTTGCTGGTGATTTCCATAGGAGGTTTTGGACCCCTTGTTATATTTGGAGACTTAAAGATACGGGAATAGGAAACAAATTATTTTCTCTTTTGTACCAGATTTGCAAAGGTGTAGCTCCATTGATTTAAATGGTATTAATCATTATTTAAATCAATGTACAAGAGGACAGTTGGGCCCAAGTGCTTGTTGTTGCTTCTTTGAAGAGCCACTTAAAATATAATATGAAACATTAAAATTTTCTTGGAACAGCTATGTGTGCTCCGTTTCTCATTTTAGTGCCCTGAGATTTCCTTTTTAAATTAAATACAGCTAATTGCACTTTTTATCACACTTAAATGCTAGTGCAGCAGTTTTCAAACTTTAGCAACCCAAGGACCATTTTGATTTTTAAAAAATTGCGGACTCCCAGGCCGGATTCTTATTTTCCCTGGGGGTCCTTAATCCCCGCTCGGCCTCTGCTCCTGCCCCATCCCTTCCCTCAAGGCCCCACCTCTTTCTACCCCAGTTCCACCTCTGCCCCTCCTCTTCCCCACCTTTTTCTGCCTCTTCCCCTGAGTACACCCCGTCCCCGCTCCTCCCTTCCAGCTACTAAACAGCTGTTCTGCACAAGGGTGAAAGTAACTTAAGGGACTCACCAGTATGCAAGGCTGCCAGGGTCCTGAATAAGGTGGTGGGGACTCAACTGAAATGGGCGTGGCCTCGGCAGAAGGAGCGGGGCTGGAGCCCGAGGCTCCTGGACACCGCTGCTACCTTGGGGCTTTGGCAGAGATTTAAAGGGCCAGAACCCCAGTCCTTTTAAATTGCCACCGAAACCCTGGGGCTCCTGGCTTCCACGATATGGTCGGCTGTGTACCTGCTCTTACCAGTACGTCGTACCGGACCGTATTGGCTTGCTTTCACCTGTGGTTCTGCAGCATGCAGGAGGCACTGGGAGGGAGGAGTGGGAATTGATCAGCATGGTCGGCATCCCCAGACATGATCTCAGATTCCGTGGAGTACCTTCATGGGACCCCTGAGGGTCTGTGCACCCCAGTTTGAGAACCATAGTGCTAGCGGAATGCCTGTTCCAACAAGGGCACTTCTGCACATGAAATAACAACTGGATCAGGTCTAAATGTTATTTCCTTAGCGGATTGGAGTCTGGACTTAACCCCTCAAAAAAAAAAAAGCCTAACGGTGTTTCTGTATCTGGCTCTTATATACATACACACACAGAGATATTTTTCAGGAACATCAAGATAAGGAAAACATTATAGATGATATTTTCTATGTTTGATTGCTATATTGGGGCAAATTCTGTCACTATTACTGATAAGTATTTTGTACCACATTTAGTTGGTTTAGTTGATTTAGTTGGTGTTGATCATACTTTGAGCAGAGGATTGGATTAGATGACATCCTGAAGACTCTTCCAGTCCTTATATTCTATGATAAGTACCTTTCTCCATGAATAATCCCATTGGCTTCAATGGAGCTGTTTACAAAGTAAAGTAAAAATCCATATGAGTAAAGGTAGTGGAATCTGGCCCTCTGTGATTCCACTTCTTCTAGTTTTGGGAAAGAAAGGGCAAAATTAGGCTGCTTACTGTTAGATTAAAATATGCAAATATCAAGGAACAAAATGCCACTGCATCTCATTTGTTTTCATGTTAGTTAATGCCCTGAGAAAAAAGTCACATTCATGGAGATTGAAGACTGCAGTCATCTTTTAAATGCATCATTAAAGACAGAGTCCTCTCCATAGATGACAAAATTTCCATCAGTTTTACATAGAAAGGTGTTCTCTGTTTGATGGTAATGTCCTTCTGTTGAAGCTAATAAGAATGTATTACATGTTTGTGGAGGATATATGTTCCAAGGAATTCTCAATGTACATTCTACAGGCCTGGGAGATATTTTCTGAAATTGACTTGAGTGCCTGAGGAAAAGCTCATGGAAGTCAATGAAAGTCTTTCCTTTGATTTCAGTGGGCTTTGGAAGAGGTCCTAGATTATATCTGCTGTTTAATTAAAAGTGTTTAAGTTGTACAGTTGGGTATAGATCTCTTGGAAACTGAGAGAATAATGCAGGTAATGTGTCAATCAGTGGAACTGAGCTGAGGAAGTCAAGTTGATCTACACCATGAGTAGATTATTTCCAACACCACCACCACCACCTGGGAAGCAAGGGAGGATTGAAGGGGTGGACTCAGGGTATGTCTACACAGGAATAAAAATACCTGCGGCTGGCTTGGGTCAGCTGACTTGGGCTTGTGTCTCTCCGGCTGCTGGACTAAACTGAACTAAAGATGTTTGGGTTTGAGTTGGCACCTGAGCCTGAACATCTACAGAGCAACTTTTCAGCCCCGAAGCACTCTGTCCCGGCTAGCTGCATTTTTTAAATCCCCACATAGGCATGATCTCAGAGTCACAGTTCATTCTCTGCTGTGCTTTGGGATACTGCATCTGTGCATTGCCCCTTAATCAGAGCAGAGTGCAGTGACCTACTTAGACAAATGTAATCTCTTTTGCTCTTTACAGACCATCCACTGCTTACGGTTTGAACACGCATTGATTATTTCAAATAGCTAGTCATTTCTACAAATAATTGAAGATTAAAATTGCTGTAAAATGATTTACTAGCTCTTGATTGTGATGCTGAAATTTGAGCTATGTTTATTAATTCTGTTTTGATGTGTGAGTCACATGGTATTGTTTATGTTCCCTGACTGAAAGAACATTACTCTTAGGATCATGTTTCCAGTGCTCCTACTTCTATAATGAATTCAAAATTCACTCTCTGTGACTATTCTTTAATATTTACTGATTCTGTCAACATTCCTGCCACTAAATTTGTTTGCCAGAATTTTTGCAAGGATGAGCACAAAAGGGCTGCCAAAATGGCCAAAGAGAATTCTGTGTTTTAGTTTATTTTTGTGTGAATGTTGGTATAAACATTTGAGGTGTTCACTCAAATCTACCTGAAATATTTTGCTGCTGTGAATGAACCCACTCCATTGAAGTCAATAAGAATGTTTCACTTATTTCAATGAGAACATGATCAAGTTCAGTGCAAGAGAGAAACATAACAGAAAAATGAGCCATTTTCTAAGCTTTGTTCCAAAATGTTTCAGTTGTAAAACCTGCCAGATTCATTTTTTATTTTAATGACTCTTTTAGAATTAATGGTTTACTCAGATTTTATTTCTCAAACACTCTTGCTTTATTACATTGTTTTGCAGTATGATATACCAAGTTAATTTCTGCAAAAGTCTAACCATTACCTGGCTTTTATAATATTTTATCACTGATACGAAACACAATTAATTTGTGGATGGCTTATTCACCTTCTTCACATCAAAGGTTGTAATACTGTACTGTTTCTCTCTTAAATGCATACATGGGTATTCAAAAATTCAGTTTTCTTAAGAAACATGTAATGATATTCAAACACATAATTTTAACACTGTAAAAATGTGATGGAGTTTCCAGTGGGCTATATAAAAATGGTTAAGTGCCATGTTTAAAAGGGACTTAGGAACCTATGAGTCAGATTTCCAAATATATTTAGGTATCTTGAGATGCGAATAGGCACGTAGCAGGATTTAGAAAAGCACCTCCATGAGTTAGGCACCTATCTCCCTTCACTGACTTGATTAAGCACTTTTGCAAATCATATCAGGCATCTGCATACCTTCATAAATCTTGTCTTGACTTTCACTGAAAGTTAGTGTCACTTAAGCGTTTTAGACGTGTGTAGGTGCCCACAGAAGCAAACAGGTGCCTAACTCCCATTGATTTCAATAATAGGACTTCAGAGCAGTCTGGTGCACACTGACACGTCTTAGAGACAGGCCCTAAAGCACTGCAAATGTGCTTATGCCCCCAACTCTCACTGATGATATCAACGGGAGGAAGGCACATAGGCACTTGAAAATCCCACCATTAGGTAGTTGTGAAAATTATCCCACATATGGTATATACTTCCAAATGGAGTTCTCCAGAGATGCTGGGTCTCCGACTGCACTCCATCTCAGCTGAAGTGTTTTGGTTATTGGTTCCTGAAATAGAAATCTGTAGGACTGATGGCAAGGCGCTTTGAGTAGAGCTCTATGGCTTATGAAAGTTTTGCTCCCTTTGGATGGTTCATGAGAAGACGACTATGGCACGTTTTGGGGCATAATACTGGGGGCATCTGTTCCAGCAGACTTTGAATTGTAGCTTTTATCTGAGACTTTAGTGTGACTTTTTTATATGAGCATGGAATGGCTTGTGGTGTGTGAATAATGCAGTTTTTGCACAGCAAAATAGAGTGATAAGGTCTAACTGCCGTCTGCTGGTATTATTTTAGTTTAGTTTATCTTCATAGCTGTTGTAGCAATTTACTCTGTACAAAAATGGTTGTATAAATAAAAGATCAATCTTTTCGTAAGACTATCCTGTATCATAACATGAGAGTGCTGAGTCATTAAGTCTTTACTACCTATTCATTTAAAAAATATATCATTCACTGATAAAGGGAAGATCTGGAAAGAGAAGTAGATGTAAACACCAGAAAATTATAAATCATGTTTTCAAATAAAAGTTTGTTATGGATTGGAATTTAATGGTGGTGGTGCGGGGGAGAATTGCAGTTCCGAAAAGGGTAATAGAACTGCAGTGTCTTTTTTTTTTTTTTTAACCTAATGACACTATTTAAGATTGACTGTCAGATCAGATTAGGTTCACTGAAATATTCTGAAAACTGAGTTTTCACACAGCAGGAGGAAATAAGAAGTGCGTTTATTTCAGTCAAGCTTAGAAATGATGCTCTGTCTGTCTTTCGTTTATTTTTTTTCTCTGGCCTCCCTGTTGCTTTTGTAACAATTGCATCAATAATAGGAAAGCCATCAAGCTAAGCTTCATGCACCGTAATAAAGCTGTTTTGATGCAAATAGGGCTCAGTTGCTTTGGTCTCTCATTTGTGATAAACCATGGTAATAAACTCTATAAATCAAAACAGAGTTGAAATGCAAGTGTGTGTATGTGCAAGATAAATGAAATAGACTTCTTTCCTGCTTAGTAGTCTTGAGGGATATTTCCCTCATAATCACAAAGACAATTACAATGTTTACAGTAAAATTAAAAGTGTAATTGTAACCATCTGAAATAAAACCTAAAATCCTTTGCATTAACAGCAGTGTAATAAATGACTTCTGTCATCTTAGACAGAAACACAGTGCCAAACTAAGGGTTCAGCAAGTAAATGGGCTGTGCCACAGGGAGAATGGAGGGATCACAACCTTAACAGAGGATCTGGGAGTATCCTACTTGGAAAAATATTTGGAATTTACCTGGTACTTGGCACAATCTGATGCATTCCAAATTTTACTATAATTGTACTCCAGATTTTTTTAAAAAAATATATTATTATTTATTTTATTATCATTCCCAGAGACAAGTCATCTTTGGCAAGGCTGGGTTAGCAGTATTTATAGAGAGAGTAAGCTTCTCCTCAGGCAGGGAAATAATCTTCTAGCTATTGGCACAATCTTAACAAGAAGTCCCAAGTGTTTCCCCTCAGGCATGTTGCTGCTTCACACTCATTTATGTTCAGCTTTGCTTTTTCAGTCGTGTTTGGGTAATGTTTCATTTCTACTCAGGAACCTGTGATGGGCTGAGGCTTATCTTTCCACAGCACTAGAGAATACAAATGTTGGCCCCAGTATATTCAGGTCACCAGCACTAATACAGTGCTGAATTGCTGCTATAAAAAGTTCTGAATGAGAAGTAGATATGGAGAATCCAGCAAACAATAAAATACAAATTTCAAGTAATTGGTGGATGGTGGGTTGTGGGTTTTTTTTTTTTTTTAATTAGCTTGAACAGAGAGCCTGAGAGTCGCCCAATAAGTAGATGCTGTCGCCTTAAATCACCAGTCTCACAGTGATAGAGTCTGTTTCAGCAGTGTTATGGACCCTAACACCACTAAATGAGTTTGCCTATTAAAGCATGGAATGAAATGTTTCTGTGACTCACTAACAGTGTTTCAAATTCTGCTTTTTTTCATCTGCAAAATTCTGCACTGCAGCTGGAAGGGATTCTTAGAAGATGGTATCTCACTGAAGACCTGCGGTACCTGGTCTCTCACTGCTAGACTAGACTTGATAGGAAGTGAAGGCTTTGGAAGATTAGGGAAAGGGTGAAACCTTCTATCCTCACCTCTGCGAGTGAATATTGGAAAATAAGCCACTGCATTTCTTATCTGACAGATATAGCATCAGTCAGATGTATTTAAAGTATCTGCTGTCAATTTCAAATGTAGAAATAACTGATAGTGGCAACATAAAACCAAGGGCAGATATGAAACTAATCCCAATTCTACTTCAGCCAATATTATATCAAGGCAGAGTAGTTTAGTATTTAGAGTAGTGAACTACCTAGATGCCTGGGTTCTCCTCCTAGCTCAGTCTCTCATCAGAATTAGGTGAATCCCAATTTCTTTTTGCCTCTGTTTATTATTTGTCTGTGTAGCCATACTTATAGAGGCTGAAAGCTTAGAAAATCTAGAGATTGTTTGCAAACATAACATTATAACTTGCATATTTTATGCAAATACATCACCCTATTTGCCTAAACTCCAGTATTTGCAGAATAAGAGTACTGCATTGAATACCTAAGTTACCTCATTCCCACCACTTACCTGTAGTCTCCATCAGACAACTTGCAGCACCTGGATAAGCCATTTCATCCCTGCCTTTCCTAGTTATAAAATTATTTGGGGCAAATGGGGGAGTAGGAGCAGGAAAACAGAATTACTGCCACCAAAATGGATTAACTTTAAATTGCAGTCAGTTTCTGGTTTGTAGCAAAAGAAGGAGTGTTTGCTTCTACTTCCAGTAATGGTTACATACATGAGTAAGGGCTAGATTTATAAGTGGAACTGAGTTTCAATGCATAATGTTTATGTCCCGCCAACTACTGGGTTACCCAGTGCTGAGATAGGTCCCCGGACCTCCTCTACAATGCATTAGGTGTCTAAAGAGGAAATTCACCTAAATCACCATTCTGAGCAGGGAGCTGCCTAAACCAGCCAGATGTGGCCTAAGCCCTATGATAGAATTATAGAAGATTAGGGTTGGAAGACACCTCAGGAAGTCATCTAGTCCAATCCCCTACTCAAAGCAGGACCAACACCAACTAAATCATGCCAGCTGGGCCTTAAAAACCTCTAAGGAAGGAGATTTCACCGTCTCCCTAGGTAACCCATTCCAGTGCTTCACCACCCCCTAGTGAAACAGTGTTTCCTAATTTTCAACCTAAATTTCCCCCGCTGCAACTTGAGATCATTGTCCCTTGTTCTGTCATCTGCTACCACTGAGAACAGTCTAGATCCATCCTTTTTGGAATCCCCCTTCAGGTAGATGAAGGCTGCTATCAAATCTCCCCTCATTCTTCTCTTCTGCAGACTAAAAAAGCCTTGTTCCCTCAGCCTCTCCTTATAAGTCATGTGCCCCAGTCCCCTAATAATTTTTGTTGCTCTCTGCTGGATTCTTTCCAATTTGTCCACATCCTTTCTGTGAGTCCCAAACTGGACACAATGCTCCAGATATGGCCTCACCAGTACTGAACAGAGGGGAATAATCACTTCCCTCGATCTGCTGGCAATGCTTCTACTACAGCAGCCTAATATGCCACTAGCTTTCTTGGCAACAAGGGCACACTGCTGATTCATATCAGTCTTCTCATCCACTGTAATCCCTAGGTCCTTCTCTGCAGAACTGCTGCTTAGCCAGTCGGTCCCCAGTCTGTAGCAGTGTATGGGATTCTTCCGTCCTAAGTGCAGGACTCTATACTTGTCCTTGTTGAACCTCATCAGATTTCTTTTCGCTCAATTTGTCTAGGTCACCCTGGACCCTATCCCTACCCTCCGATGTATCTACCTCTCTCCCACAGCTTAGTGTCATCTGGGAACTTGCGGAAGGTGCAATCTACCACATCATCCAGAACATTAATGAAGATGTTGAACAAAACTGGCCCCAGGAATCACCCCTGGGGCAATCTACTTGATACCGGCTGCCAACTAGACATTGAGCAGTTGATCACTACCTGTTGAGCCCGAAAATCTATGCAGCTTTCAATCCACCTTATCGTCTATCCATCCAGTCCATACTTTTTAAGTTTCCTGGCAAGAACTCAGGATGCATCATGTCCCTTACTTCCCCCATATCCACAGAGCCAGTTATCTCTTCATAGAAGGTAATCAGGTACTCAAAAGGATTTACACATCTAACTCCAGGATGGAGTGAGGTGCCTGTCTCAGTCTGAGGAGCTGTGAACTCTCGCTTGGAGCAAGTGCCTAAGACAGGTCAGTACTTTCTCAAGAAAGGAGGAGGCATGGTGCCTTGCTAGTCAATGAGAGCTCTTATCTGGGTTGTTTGTGGCACATTCCATTGCTTGTGGCAATGTCTATTTAATTATCTTATACAACATGGAACAGTAGGAATAATTGAGAAAGACCCACCCAAGAATATTCCAGAATCCAGAAATTAGGGCACTTTGCTGGGTTCAACTCCCTGTTCCAAATCAGGTAGATTAGGTGTGCTCTGAGCACACCCTACCAAGTTGGACTCCACCGTTCAAGAAGGTGGGGGAAGACCTAAATTATGAATCTGGTTGAGGCTTAGACATGAATTAGGCACCAGACTGCTTGATGGTGTCAGGACGAAGGTGGCTGTGTGCCCACCCGATGGCAGAAATGTAGTCATCTATGGGACTTACTGTTGGAAATTTGAGTGTCTAGGGACTTACGGCACCTACAAATTAAGCAGCAGCTGAGCAGTGGTTTTGTGAATAGCAGTGAAGCCTAAGTGTGGGATTGGTGCTGAAGTGGTGGTTAGGCATTTAAGTCCCCATTGTGGAACATGGATTGATCTTGTTTAATGGAACCCTATCAAGGTGTGGGTATATTTGTGGACATATTCCTCTTATCAAAATCTTGATCACAATCCAGGCACCTGCCTCCAGGAATTTTTACTTTCATCCTCAAACACATGGCTGTCCTCAGTCCATACGTTCCATTAATTCCACACACTTGGATACTTCCCTGTCTCCTCCATCTAATGTATTACATAGGAGTCTGTGTAAGGGTAGTCTAGGATGCTGGCTTTCTGTCTCAGCAGTGTCCATCTATACAGCTGGTTTTATCTCTATAGTATTTGCAGCTCTATGTACTCTAGGTAGCATATCTGGCTTCTGTGACCCGGAAGATTCAGGCAGCCACTTGGGAACCCAATACAGGAGGTTCCGAATTGGGATTGTTTACAGCAAATTAGGAGATTTAAGATGTCTAGTTATGACACTTAGCTTGTCCTCATGAGGATATTGAGATTTGATCAGTTAATGATTTTGAGAGAGCTCTCAACTCCTTGTGGGACTGATTAAGGATCACATTAAATACATAGCATATTATTGTAACACTTACCCGCAGAAAACCGTCTGACTTCTGAATTCTGCTTTGAATTATCAAGGGCTGAGGGAGGAGTGAGTCTGAGCTCTGGCTCAAGTAGTGAGCCTGTTGTGGCTGATGGCAAGTCGTCTGCCTTCTCTTTCATTACAGTTATGGATGCCTTGCCAAGGAATACCTTTCAGGCGGAGAAAAGAAACAATTTCACGTCTCCAGATGATATCTTCCAAGATATAAGGGTACAGATGATCCTCCACATAGGGAATACTTTACATGACACCAGATACTTTGCTGTATGTAAATGGTGAGGAAGTTTCACATGAAGAAAAAAAAAATTAAACTATTACACAACAGAATTTATTCACTGAGTTGCCCTTTCACTTATTCATTAATTTTGGGAGTGAGGTGGGCTTGACCCCCACAATGTGCCCCTTGAAAACTGTCCATCGATGACTTTTAGGTGTCTTCAAGTGGGTCAACTACTCTTATACCTTCTTAGTCTGAGTGGAATATTCTACTGCTCCTCCAGGTGTTCAGGGCACACTACTTGACCCATTTTCTCCAAAAGGTATTTTGGGAAGTCTGCCATTTAGATCTACTTCCCATCTCTCAGTCCTCATAGTGAAAGGGGTTGAGAAGGAGCCTGTCCATTTTCCTTCCCATCATCCATACTAAGAGAGTAGCAGACACTCAGAAACGCATATAAAATCCTAGATGTAGTTATGATAATTAGCTATAGCATATAAATAGGATATCTGGGGAACTGTTTTCAGTGGGTCTAATTCTGCTATTGACTCCATAAGTGACTTCTTAACAAATAACACCCCACAAACATTTGCTGTAGTGGTGGTGGTCAGAGTCCAGAGGGTATACTGACAGAAGGAAGGTCATGTTGAGAAGGTGTACGTACCACAAGAGTACATGGATGTTCTTGGATCTGGCTCACTTTCTGTATGGCAAATGAAGCACAAAGCTGCCCTGAGGGATTCAGGATTCCATGACACCATTTCAGAAAACCCTATGGGAGGAGACAGTTTTTTGCCCACTTTCTTACTGATTTTTTGTTGTTGTTGTTTTTGTTGACTTTAACCTCTATTAAAATTTGCCAGTTTCCCACTCCTAATTTCCTTCCTTCTTCCCACACACCTAGGAACTGGTGTTGGGTTTCGTGTTTATCCAATGAAAAAAGCTGTTCCTAAGATTTTACAGGTCAGTTTATATTCAGCTGTTCATAGACTTCATCTAAGCTTGGATTTGACACGTGGATTGAGAACAAACTTTAATGTTTTGTTTCCAGCAGAATTGCATTGATTTTTTAAAATCAACATTTCACTCTTAAAAGGTCAGAAGGATAATAAAGAGGCTTTCAACACTTACATATAGGGAGCGGATATTTTGAGTTTTGCCTTTTTTTTAGAAAATAATTTCATAACTCTCACAGCTTAGTTATGTTGAATTCTTGTCACATGCATTAGAATTTCACTAATTCTCACTTTGCTGATTTGTTGACCTGACGTTTCTCTCGAAACCCAGCAGCCTTGGTAAAGATTTAATAGCAGATTGTTATGGAATAGACTTATGCAACTAAGAATTTAGTCATTATTTTACAAAATGTATCCCTGAATATGTAGTGGTTTACCATGAGGTAGTACAATTAAAACTGAATATGTGTATAATATCTATATATAATTTACACACATGCTAAGATGCACATCTACAGATGTATGTGTATTATCTATATATCTAACATGCACTAAGCAAATTGTTTTTTAATTATATATATTATATATAATATTCCTTGGTCCTGTTTGTTCACTTATTGCCATCAGCTATATTGATAATTATAAGTACAGCATAGTGCTGGAGATGGTACATGGACAGTAGCTTTGAGAACTCTTGTGTTAATACTCATCTAATGATTGAAGCCTTTGGACCATCCTATCCAGAGGTCTGACAATGTGTTGCATCCAGCAAGCTCTGCTCACAGCTATGGGAAGTGTGGGGATAGCCTCCCCTTCGGTCTGCTCCCCTTTGGAGAGACTAGTGATGACAGAGATGTTAGGTTGTGAAATCTGTGTGCTTCTGTAATGCAAGGACTGCCTTTCTGGTTCTTACACAAGGGTGCATGGGGAAAGCCAAAGGGAAGACACACGATACTTCCCACTCCCACACATTGGCACTAGCACAAGCTTGGTTTTGTTCTACAGAAAATTTCAAACATTGAGGGCTAGGGAGATTGAAAGCCAGAAATATTTACTCACAAACTGATTTTATTCAATTCAGATTTAATATTAAAAGTGCCTCACGAGAGTTGTAGTTTTGGTGCCTAATGGAACTGTTCTCCTCTGTGGCCAGGGTTCCCTTTCTGGACTACTACTAAATCCTTTAATTTAAGAAGTAAAAGCTCATGCTCACTGCTCTGGAAATCCCAGTTTTAATATCTGGTGATGACCAAGATGGTTGGCAGTGATTTATTTAATTTAAACCTGCCTTCATAGGAGGTTTACTGTGATGTGAGACCTTTAAATAAAGGACATGAAATAAAAACAGGTGATTGGAAGAGAGGGCCACCAGGGAAGAAACAAATAACTTGCATCTATTTAGAGTTCTCAGGACGCATTTACAACTTTAGTTTGTAGTACTCCCACTTTGGGAAAGTGTTTTATGTATGCAGAGCTAACAGTGCTTTAAAATATAATTGTTTTAAAGCTACTGTGAATTTAATAATTTGATAAAAGATTAATGTAAAACAACACAAATCATTTCTTGGATAATGATTCACTGCTTATGTCAAATCATAAAAAAGTGGACCTTAAAATTTCTTTAAAAAAAGTGAAAACTTAGGCTTTCTGGGTTTATCATTTTGAAGCTTCTTAAGCTAACATTTCCTGGAGAAAATCATTTGCCAGAAATATTAAAGTAACATATGTAGGGGAGAGCTACTACATGTATTTACATAAATTTTATCCATTTAAACAATGCAAAGTTATTCTGTTTCATTTGAGATATGCACTGCTCTATACACAACTTTGAGTTTCATCCTGCATCACTAAAGTTAAGGGGAGTTTTTCCAGCCTTTAATGCCCATGGAAGATTTCATAAATCTTAAATTGCTTAGGCTTTAGGAGTATGAAAATCATTAAAGACAACTATGGTTGTTAATTCTTTCCATCATAAAATGTAAGTAAATGAGCATGATGCAGGCATGCTTGAAAATACCGTAGTAGTATCTAGTTTTTATTTTAATTCCCAAATTTACTAAGAGAAGACTATTTTTTGTTACTTTGAGAAAATTTCTAATTGGCTGAATGACAGGCTTGATATCGTGCCAAATTAAAGTAGTTTCCTCCATACTATCATCACACTTTTTTTTTTTTTTTTTTTAAAAAAAGTAGTTCATTCTTATTTTATGGCAGTTTACAGCGTAAGTAATTTAAAAATGCTAATAAGTGGGAAATTACCATAAAACCTCTCAATTAATATATCACTTTGTAATCAGTTCTTGCCACTTCATCATCTCATCTATTAGTGCTCATTTGTTTAGCATTGCTTAATTATAAACTTTGACTATTAGGACAGAATAACTGTGTTATTCTAGTCTTCATTTATTTTTAAACTGGGAGAGGGTTGATTTATAATGAGCAATTTCTGATCCTGGTTTCCATAATGGGACCTTTCCCAGCAAATTTTGCCCCCAAATTTTAATATTTGATGATAGCCTTGGGGAAAAAAAAAACCAAAACACCACCAAGACTAGTAGAAAGTGTTTCTGGCCCTAGGATCTGGCATGCCTGATTTTCTGCCCATATTTTTGTTTTTGTTGTATCACAAGATCCAGACATTTGTCTCAATTGTAGGGCCTACAGTAAACTACCAGCTGGGGTTAAAACCAATGGCAAGCAGCTGGTGGTCACGTCTCAGCTCAGTAATTAAAGGGGGGTGTACGCTCATGTCTTTGGACATCATCCTCCCTTCCCATGCCTTTGGGACAGAACTCCTGAACCCCCTCCCCTCCCGCCAAAAAAAAAGAAGAAAGAAAGAAAAGAAAAGATAGAGAGCGAAAGTTTTGTCAGACAGATGTAGTTTCTCAGGTTCCCAAAGAGCCCTTGAGTAGGTACCACAAAGCTAGGACTGAGTCATGTTTGTATAGATTGCCAGCATTAAACAGTTCTTTCCCACAGACGGTTCTTTAGCTAAGCAGGGGCTTGGGAACCACAATGCCATTACCTGTCATAAGTTTTTCTGCGCATTTTGGTATATTTTAATTTATTTTTAACATAAATATTTAAACTGGAGGTGTCAATGCTGTGACTAGGACTTTGGCCAAAATCTGAGTTTGGAGGAGAGAGCAGAGTCTGTGTTTCATTAATGTTCATAGGCAGGGACATAAGCTCAATGGGACAGACTGATACTATCCTGTACTATCCTGAAACAACTTTGTTGAGATAAGTTAAACCTTGTTGAATTAGGGTTAATGCCTTTGAGGTACATCAGATTAGAAATGCAAATGCTTATGTACTATTGTGAGATTGTATAGAAGCAAATATAAGGATCTTCAAAGGACCTTCTGAAACAATGTGACTTGTTAAGATTAAAGGGGGTTCCCTAGGGGCTTGTCTACATTGCAGCGTTGTTGACAAAAAAATTGTCTTTCATGAGTACTTTAAAAAGCCCACCCACAAAAGACAAAAGTTTTGCTGACATAAGTGGCAGTGTGAATGCGACATTATTGGCAAGAGCGCTCTTCTGCTGACAAAGCTACCACCGCTTGTGAGGCTGGAAGTGTTTTGTCGGCAAAAGTGCCGACAAAATACCAACGGAGAGCATTCACACCGACGGAGAGCATTGACTTTTAGCGACAGGGCTGTGTCCCTTGTCACTAAAAGCGTAGTGTAGACACCATGTGGTAACTTATAACTATGAGCATTACACTGATCAGAGCTTTCAAAGAGAAAGCAAAACTCGGATATTGGCCTGTTTAGGCAGTCTGGCTTGCTGGGGATATCACAGTGTAAGTCAGGGAGCTGTGCAGCCTTAAAATCCTGGTCAGAAGGTCACCTAGGAGAGGTGATGGCTGAGAACTGGAAACCTTTAAATGGACACCCTCAAGGGACCAAGGGAAGGGGAAATAAAGGTACAGATGTCCTGAAACTGTGTCGGATACCATCACCATCTTACAGATGGGGAGCTGAAGCAAAGAGAGGTCAAGTGAGTTGTCCAAGGTCACAAAGGTAGTCTGTAGCAGAGCAAGAAATTGGACTAATATCTTGTTGAGTACCAATCCAGTGCCTTAACCTCAAGACCATCCTCCTCCTCAGCTCAGCCATTTCTTGAAATAGAGGATTTCTTTCATTTCTTTAAGGCCTGATTCCGATTTCACTTTACACTAGTTGTATCTTAGTGTAACCCCAGCTGAGACAATATACATTCTATTCTGTGCAAAGTGCAAAACTGTAGTATTACTTTTTGGTTTTGTATTCATAGTAAGCACCCACAAAATTATGCTTAGAGGAATGGCTTAGCTGGCCTTGCTTATATAAGTTTCCTTGGTTAGAGTTTATTCAAAATTCTTTGCATTCTCTAGATTTTTCAGAATTGGAAATGCTTAAATTTAAGCTTAAGAATGTGAAAATCATAATCAAGTCAAGAATAGAAGATATTAATAAGCAAATAGGTATGGCTGTTTATTCTATTTCAAATATGTCACCTTGGTATCCCCTTGTTAAAAAGACTCATGGGTTTGGTAGATAGATGATTTGTATACTAACATGCTAAGGAAGGCCTTTACACAGGGGTGGGCAAACTTTTTGGCCCGAGGGCCACACTGGGCTTCAAAATTGCGCAGAGGGCCACGTAGGGAAGGCCCCGTCCCCTATCTGACCCCCACCCACTTCCCACCCCCTGACAATCCCCCTCAGAAACCTGACCCGTCCAACCCTCCCCTTCTCCCCTGATCGCCCCCTCCAGAGACCCCCCACTCTAACTGCCCCCTGTACCCCACCCCCTACCTAGCCCCCCTACGTGTTCCCTGACCACCCTCCTGAGATGCCCCGCACACCCTAACCCCCCCAACTGGCTTACCTGATCAGCCGGGCGCGGGGCCTCGTGGCTCTCAACGCTCCGCCAGGGCGTGAATCTTCCCACAATCTGCCTGGCACCCTGGGCTGGGAGCGCAGGGCCCCATGGCTTGCCGCGCTTGGCCTGGCCCCCTGCCGGGAGCGTGGGGCAGAGTGGCTTGCCACACTCGGCCCGCCGCACTTGGCTCCACACCCCGGGCCCGGAACGCGGGGCTGCGCGGCTTGCTGCACTGGACCCTAGGCCGGGAGGGCGGGGCCCCGCAACTTTCCGCCCTTGGCTTGGCTGCCCCGGCTGGGAGCAAGGACACCGAGGGGCTTTCTGCCCTAGGCCCGGCCCCCCGGCAGGGAGCGTGGGGCCACGTGGCTTGCAGCCCTGGTCCTGGAGGGCGGGGCCCCGGCCAAACCTCGCGGGCCGGATAAAAATGGCCGGCAGGCCACATGTGGCCCGCGGGCCGTAGTTTGCCCACATCTGCCTTTGCAGCTTTCCATTTTTAGTGTATGCAGTCAGTTTACTTAGAAGGCCAATATACTGTCATTGAGAAATATAAGCACCTCTGTCCATGTGGCTTAGAGCAGGTGAAGGACCTACCCCATTATTTATTAAATTGTAATTTGTAGTCCCACTTGATATCAAAATAGCTTTTTGTGTTTTTGTCCCAGATGTATTTTTCTATGACCTCTCAGAAAACGCAATATTTATTAGGAACTCCAAAATGTATCTATGATCTGAGTGGTTGCCCTATTTGCACAGTCAGCTGCCAAAATAAGGAAGAGGCAAGTGATCACATATGGTTTAATGGTATATGTCCTTTTTCATTCTTACTTAAAAGCATTTTAACATTTTATAATTTTGGATTTCGTTTTAAGTTTTATGTACTACTTTTTGGGGTTTTTTTCTGCTTTGGATGAAGGCTCAGTCACTATTAAGACTGATTCTAGTGTAGCTCTATTGACTTGAATGGCGCTTCTGATTTAAATTAGCCTAGTAGGATCTGTTCCTTTGATTCCGAGATTTGCATGCTTTGTAAAATCTCAATGAAAATTTTTATACAATATCTGTAATGGAGAGATCCTTTAATGGTCAATGAGTCAAAAAACAACTCCAAACTCTGATAGAAAAAGTCTTGTTTCTTCTGTAACTTTACACATTATCAACCAGTTTGAACATACAGTTTTGTTTGAGGGAAAAGAGATAATAGGGTGCAATCTTTTTATATACTGATGTTTGTTATTGGTATGTGGAACCTGAACAAAGTTATGCTTCAACTAAAGCACTTTTGGAAGGCTATCTTTCTGGATAAATGAATGGGACTTTATTTGTGGGAGCCATGGTGGTAAATAGAAGAATAATGTGCTCCCAAGAATTGAAGATAGATGGGTCATGTAGGATAGAAATTAGTACAAGCTAGGGAACTGGATCCGTTGAAGCTAAGCATAGACATGAGTCTCAAACTCTTTATTTCCCATTAAAGGGAAGCCAAGTACCTAGTGCATGTAATGTGTTTTGTTTCCCAAAGTGAGAAACTAATTATCCATTTATAAGGTGACTCTGCTCGATACCTATGGAGGTACCTTAATATCTTGAGGGGAACCTGCCCAGCTGACTTCTTATTCAGGAGGATATGTGTAAAACTCATCAGGATGGTTTAAAGAAAAATGTAGTATCATTTAAAAAAATGGGGGGGGAGGCAAATAGGAAAAAAATACTGAAGGCTTGAGTAACGTACATGTTATCAAGCACTATTAGATATTAGCAATGCAGAATTACTGTGTTGCAATAAAAAGAAATTGAGAAAGTAAAATATCACTGCTCATCTTCCCCCAGGAATATGTTTCTCTCTGAAGGAAAGATTTTATTTATAAATTATAAAGCCAAAGAAAAAAGTATGAAAAAGAGTTTCACTCCACAGGATGACAATATTAAGCATATTTCACAATGCATGAATCTCTGTCACTTTTATTTTATAATTCAGGTTCTGATTCTGCAAATACTTATGCATGTGCTTAATTCTCTACACGTGACTAGTCCTATTGAACTCCATTGGCCTTAATCTAGATGTAACACCAATGCATAGTTTAAATGGTAATAGTTTCAGTAAATAAAAGCCAAGGGGAGGAATTGAGACTGGACCCCAAACTGTAGCATGAAATATTTCTCTAAGACATTCCAGAAAAATATTGGAAAAATACAGAAGAGAAGTATTCTAATATTTTCAGTTTAAACAGTCAGTGAGTGAAATCCTCATTCCTTTGAAGTTTAATTGCAAAATCCCCATTGACTTCAATATGATAGAAATTTAACTTGGAGACTCTGCACCAAAGTCTCTGCTGGTGTTAATTGTCACAGATTTATACCAACAGGGAATTTTGGCCTGTATTTTTATATGGCTTTGAATTAGCTCATTACATTTGCTATCAATGTCCCTACATAATGATGAGTTTTGATAGTGTACTAGGTATACAAATGAAAAAAAACCCCTTATTAAGACTTTCTTGACCTATGATCACAGTTTCTCGAATTAATGTTTTGCTAGCAGAGTCTTAAGTGAGACCTTTTATGGGCT
This sequence comes from Dermatemys mawii, assembly GCA_007922305.1. NCBI lineage: Eukaryota > Metazoa > Chordata > Testudines > Dermatemydidae > Dermatemys > Dermatemys mawii. Next base: position 8,896,023 of record ML677327.1, on the reverse strand, counting down.
GGAGAAGGTAGGAAATAGAAATTCTCAAAGAGAAATCTTTAAGCAATAGATATTTTGTATAACTGAACATTGGTATTGTGTCATTGCTCTCTCCTGTGAACTTCTTGAAAAATGCGACATCACTAGATGTAGAATACAGTATTTTCTTTAAGGCCTCAGCATTATATATCATCTGAAGGATGTACTCAGGAAATTGACACATGGTAATTGAAACTATAACTTCCATTAATCTAAATATGTTTGTGGAAAGATCCCACCTTTTGACATTAGTTTAGAATTGGAAAATGGTGAGGACATGTGAATCAAAAATTGAGGTACTAGAATATTTTTATTAACTAAATATTTATGCAATGCCTTTAAAGATAACCCTACAATATGATTGAACTTCTAATTTAATCCTGAAGCACCAGTAAACTATTAGAATAAGTGAAGGTAATAAAACAGCTGTAAAATGATGGAATTCTTTACTAATTCAATAATACTAGCTCACTTCCAATGATAAGTACATTCTGTAAAAAAGATGCCTTTTTATGTGGAAAGGTTACGTGCCTACTGTTATATTGAAAATATGTTCATGTTATTGGGTTTTTTCAAACCCTTTATAAATAAGCAATGCCTGTGCACTTTAACTTTTTGGAAGAGATTTATTAAATACAGTAATAAACTTTCCTTTATGCACATACACACTTGAGAATTTAGTAAAAGGCAGCCAACAGTGAGCTGACATTTTAGTTTTCGTCTGTCATGTTTTATCAGATCTAATGAAAACTTTCTGTAAGATTCCTTTGAAATGGCACATTTATGTCGTAGTTTTGAGTACAAGATGGAAGATGAATAACAGAAATAAAACACAAAGGGGAAAAGAGTACATTAAGGATCTTAGGGGGATGGACATGTCTGCTTGCTGATGGAGTGGAATACCGTGTTGCAAAATAGAGATAGTCTATGAAAGCAGAAATGTTGTCTTTGGGTTTGATTTAACTCCTACTGAAGTCAGTTGAAAACTCCCATTGATTTGAAGGAGGGTTATCTGACATGGGGGCATCTAACATGCAGTAGGGAAAATATTTTAAAATATTACTCTGTCTTCAAAAAGTCAAATTATATTTATGCATCTGCCTTTATAAATATTTGTCCTCTCCCATCATTTTTCTCTTTGGATTCTTATGTTGCTATTTTGCGGTTCCTGGAGCTCTGGTGTTTCTGCAGCAGGGTAGTTTGTTTCAGCAGACATTAATGCTATTTATAAAAAAGGACCAGAGGCTCATCTCACTGGTGAAGGCTCCCCCAGGTTTGTTGTCAATCAAGCACGGTCCTGGTGCCCCACACATGTGTACAGGTACACTAAGACACATATGGCCATGACAGGGCATCAGCTCAATCTGTATAGTGTTGTAGGCAAATACAAAACTGCCCCTCCCATCGCTATCCTTTTATACATTGATACTAACAAGTTACATATTACATTCCAGATGTTATTAGTTACCATCCTTGTATCTTGAACTTGATCGAACAAAATATCCTCGTCCAGTATCTTGTCATTCTATCCTTATCTTCGAAGGGTGCCTGGATATTCCTGTGCCAACCTCTCAGGAATGTGCTTATCTGGTTAGCAGATACCTATTCTAAAAAGGCCTGATTGGTTCATATTTTTGCCCATGCTTAGGACAAGAGCTACACCTTCCATGTCCCTTACCAAGTTTAAATGTCCCCTTCTTACTTTTAAACCCTTGAACAATTCTCTCCTACCTTCTGTCTCAGGTCTCATTTCTTATGCCACACCTCTATTACTGACTCTGCCAGTGATGCCAACGTCACTCCCAGAACATTTATGTCCTTCACCCACAGCGGACTCCAAATCTTCCTAAAAGCCATCTCTAATTTTGGAATAATCCTCTAATCTCAGTGCCACCAGGCCACCAACTTCTCACTCAAATTGTTCCTGTAGATGCATTGGTACTGCTAAGCCCATAAACACCAGACTGCATCAGGCAATTGCCTTTACAATCCATGTGGGTGGTGGGTATAATAGGCCAGGGGATGCTGGTACTGGAACCACGCACACTCTGCCTTCTCCCCGTAAACCATCAGGGCTCAGCTCCATTTGAAGGCCAACAGCCTGCTGGGACCTGTGGCTGAGGGGCCACGTCAGTGGCCTGGCATTGGGACCAGCAGGCAGCCCAGTGCTGGAGTTGGCCAGTGGCCCAGTGATGGGGTAAGCGCTAGGGCCAGCAAGCAACCTGGGCACTGGGTCTGGCTAGGGACCTTGGGGCACTGGTGGATGAAAGGGAGCAATAGGGGTGGGGCCTTGGGTGGAAGGGATGGGGCTGTGTGGATAGCCTCTCTGAAAGGGGTGTTGATGCACCATCCGTTACCATCCAATATTTTACATTAAAATGGATTAAAAACAGTCTTAGTTAACAGTTTTCTCTTGGTTTCCTATTGCTTCTATTATCAGCATTTATTTTTTAGATTGTAATCTTTTGGGGACAGGGATTGTCTTCACTTGTGTCTTGTAGTCAGCCACGATTGGCTTTGGTGCTCAGTACAATGTGTGTAGTAGCATAGCTTTAGTTATGAAACCATTTTATGTTTGTAGGGTGACGTGCTACTGTACAATTACACAGATATGCCATCATTTGAAAGCTATTAATAAGGAGCTATGAGGAGGAAAATAAGGACACATTTTACATCCACTGAAATGTATTATACTAGGAGACATTTAAAACAGTGAAAAAATTTGTTAAAAATAAAAATGTTTCCCCAAAAAGTAGTAATTGGCAAAGGTCAGGGCACAGTGAGTGGGGCATTCTGGAACTTGCTCTATTACGTGGGCTTTTGACTCCTTGTGAAGTTGACATTATATCAGTTTAGAGACTCTGCAGCTCACTACAGAACATCAACACTTATCTATAGCAACCATTAGAATTAGACACATGTTTGATGAATAATTAATCAGATATATTTTGTGATCTTTTTCAATTAAATTATGTAACATTTCTTCATTATTTACCTAGCTATTTCTAAATCTCATGGAATCACACCAAAAAAACCCCCAACAAAAAAACCGTAAGACACAAATTATGTTAGGAAACAGCTACATAAATTAAAGTATGGTGCCCTAGTTCTGTACCTATGTAGAGTTCATGGGAAGAATGCGGCTTAAGAGGTTAATATTGGAGAAAAAGATAGTTTGTGAGAAAAATAAAAAACCAAAGCCTCTTAAGGTAATGTATGAAAAGTAAATGTGATTTAATCTCCACCTCAAAGAGGAAAAAAAAAAAGTAAGTCGCTTTCTTAGAGTATAAAATTACTCACATAGAAAACAGCAGAAAGAAATAATATAATAGTGAAACAGAAGCAAAAAAACCCACAACATATTAGCACTAAATTGTAAAAGAGACAGGAAGAATATTTGAGAGTAATGCCATGCAGGATGGGGCTTATGTTGCCGTTCCATATTAAACACAATGCTTTCCCTACTAGAAATGATAAATCACCCACTGTTGGTGAAATAATAGCAGACATGCTTGAAATGACTAGAGAAAGTAAAGTGTTTATATAAGCAATATGCTGTGTGAAATGAAGAAAGTTCAGTGCTGTTATGGATTATGTAAATAGAACTGCTAGAGACTGTGGATGTGAATATGCAGGAGACTATATGAGAGAAGTCATTGTAAAAAGCTATTGGTTTTGTCCAAAGAGAAGAAAGTGTGGAACTTAATTCTAGTTTATCTACTAAGTATGGATTCTTAGGAGTGATGGAATTCAACTGGGGTTGTGCTTTCATCAGCCAAGGTTCAAATACATCTTTGCGCCCTTAAATAGTCACATTCTTGCTTTTGAATATTCAAATATCTTCCCAAGGGTCTAACAGCTTCTGTTAACATCACGGGGACTCTGGCTCTTAGGAAGCTAAAACCCCTTCCACATATTTAAAAACTGAGGGTAGAGTAACCATTGTGCACTCTTGATATGGGACTGTGCACCTCATAAACTATTTCCTTTTTCAACAGACTAGTTTCACTTGAATTAAGTACCATGCTGAATAATGAACTGAACTGACATCACAGAAGTCTGCTTTATGACAAGTCATTCTTTTGTTGAATAGACCTGTAATCTGAGGGTGTTCCAGAGATAACTTTTATTGGATTCAAGTTCAAACACTGTAACATTGACAACCTGTGATACAGCTGGCTTCCGAGAGAGACCGATTAAGGGTAAAATACTGAAAGTTATATGTCTAGTGGAACGGATGATCAGAACCATGTTGCTGTTAAACTGAATTTCATGGACCTGTAGCTCTTTTGAGTGTAAGCATACAGCATCAATTATTCCTCTGCATTCTTTCAAGGATACTGATCTAGTGGTGCCAAGCAGCCAGAAAGCCAGTGGATCTCTCTGGCTAGTAGTTCCATTGGTGTTGGGAATTGGGGTTGTGGAGCTTGCATAACCCATTCCTGTCCACTTCCCTAGCAGCCCTCATGTAAGGACGTTCTTGGCGGGGAGGAGGCATGACTAGTATATCAGCTGAGGACCGCAAGACTGTTGTAAGACATAATGGGGTCTGTAGCTGGCTGGACATAGTGTACAACAGCTCAGGAACTGCTCTAAACTACAGAATCATAGAAAAATAGGGTTGGAAGGTCATCAGGTCAAGCCCTGTGTGCTAGGCAAGACCAAGTAAACCTAGACCATCCCTGACTGATGTTTGGCCCTGGTTACACTGGCACTCTATAGCGCTATAAAGCCGTCAGGAGGACTATAACTCACTACCTGTCCACACTGGCGAGGCACGTAGAGCGCTATAACCTCGGAGTTATAGCGCTCCTGGTAATCCACCTCCGCATGGGGAATAAGAGCTGTAGCGCTCCCGCTGTAGTGCTACGGCGAGAATGTGGACACCCACTGCGCTACAAGAGATCTCTTGAGATGCCTGGAGCCATTTAAGGCAATTAACGTCTCTTCCCTTTCTTTTGAACTCGGCTGGAGGAATGTGGAAGTACCTTTTCAGCGTTTCTCTCTGAACTCAGCAGATAAGCAATGCAAAGGTTTAAGGAGGGAGCCTGTGTGAAAACAGATTGCTAATCTTCTCTGTGAACGGACACAAGCTGACGGGCTCTCAGAAGGACGGGAAAACCACTCGCTGTCTCCCTCCCCATACACACAACACATCCCTCCTCACTCCCCTCGTTTGAAAAGCACGTTGCACCCAGCTGAATGCTGGGATACCTGCCCTAATGCGCTGCTCCCAATGCCGCCTGAAGTGCCGCAAATGTGGCCACGCTATACCGCTGGCGGGTGTCAGTGTGGCCACGCTATAGCGCTATCCCTATAGCTGTATATGAGGACAGCTATAACCAATACCGCTATAAACCTGTAAGTGTAACCATGGCCTTTGTCTATTCTAACCTGTTCTCAAAAACCTCCGATGATGGGGATTCCACAACCTCCCTTGGAAGCCTATTCCAGAGTTTAACACCTTTCTAGTTAGAAAGCTTTTCCTAATATCTTACCTAAATTTCCCTTGCTGCAGCTTAAGCCCATTACTACTTATCCTATTTTCAGTGGACATAGAAAACAGTTGCTGAGAATGACCTATCCACTGCCATGTATTAAGATTGGGGTGCCACAATTCCTTTTGCAACTCTTACTCCTCTGAGAATTGACTCTTGGAGTTTATGTTCTAATGTGGAGGGAGAGACATTTTAAAGATTGAATTTGATAGTTTCCCCACAATGTTTGTTAACCTATTTTTGTTTTAATGAAGGCTACAAGGGCAACCATTCAAACGTAAGTAAGAGCATGAATGGTAAAATATACTGAATAGGACAAAATACAAATGTATGTCATTACAGATACAATTTACCTGGGGTTTGCCAGGTCACAAATTAATTTTACCTACAGTATTTAAACAAGTCAATTGCTCAATTTTTAGAAGTGCTGACCACCCACAACTCTCCCTGAACTCTGTGGGAGCCAGGCATGCTCAGGACTCTTGGTATTCAGAACAAAGATTTTAACAAATCTTTTCTTGGACAGCAGTAAATTATAACAGCAAAGTGTCTAAACCCTCCTTCCTCATCATCACAGTATCTCTAGCTATTCAAATACCAGTAAGGTGACACGCTATAACTATTGCTGTTTATATTTCTGTATCTTGCCCTGAAATAAAAACTTAATTTCACGAACTGTGATAAGGACTTCATAATATGAATAAATCATGGCACACTTAATATCTGACCAAGCTTTTTGATTGAAAACGCTTATAGGTTAACAGGTGGATTTCATTTTCTTCTTTAATATTTGCCCTGGTTTCTATTTCAGTGAAACACAATGGAACAATATTGAATAGGTTTAACCATTTCAGGTATTGTATTTTTTTTTCTTGTACGCACACACAGGATTGGTGAACATTTATTAAGCTTAATACATTGTGATGCAATTTCTGAACCAAGCACAGTTTCTTTTTTGATCAGAAACCTATTAGCCAATCTTCCAGTTAATTGGGGATTTTTTTTCAAATATTTGTTGTTGTTTTTTTCAGTAAAAGCCATTATATATAATATTTCCCTTCTATTGGATTCAGCATGTATGAGCCAAGGTCATAGCTCTAGCCATCTGAAAATTTACGTTTCTGATAGTAGAATAAAGATATTAAATAATACATAGATTCACATATTTTTAGGGCCAGAAGAGACCATTATATCATTTATTCTGACCTCTTGCATAACATAGGCTATAGATTTTTTATCCAGTTGCTCCTGAATTCAACCCATTTATCCATTGTATATCTGTAACTAAATTATATCCAATCATTTTATATGCTGAGGCCCATAAGCAGTTTGCTTTGCACAACACTGACAACTGGCCATCTCTCAGGTAAAACACAAGAACTGCTGAACACACAGCCACACTACGCAGTTGGGAAGTTAAGTAACATACCAGGATCTGGACAAAATGCAGGGGGAATTTAGGTAAGCAGAATATAACCACAGGATCTGAGTTGTAATTTGGATAGGGTTAGCATCCAGGGTAAAATTTTCAAAACACTCCTAAATCTCTATTTCAGGCGTGATTTAGGGTTTGGGGCAAAATTGGCTTTCAATAAGCATTAGTCTTCTAAGTGTGTAACTGAAAATGAGATTTAAGTCACTGGTCACGCGCACACACTTTAGAAAATTTTATCCCTGGTTTTTTTATGATCTGTCTCCTGGGAATCTTTAAAGATCACAAGTGGACAGGACCAGTGTTTTATATACAATTTGACAGAATGTATCTCCAGAGGAATGGTGCCTCTCAATTACTATGCCCTGGATAGCCTTATCCCATAAAAAAGTCCATGGAAGGGAGGAGCTTGAACAAGAAATCTCTGTTCAGATTCCCTCTGGCATTTCTTGCTATCCTCTGGGGCAAGGTTTCTGCTCCTCCACTTTCTCTAACACACAAACACGTAGTCAAATCTGCCCCCAAACAGGATGGATTCTCTCAAAGGCAAGGATCATATACGCAGAGGTCCTGTGCCACAATAACAACTGTGGCCCACAGGGCCACTCTCAAAATTCCTGTCAGGGACTGTCCCAGCAAACTCCAGGGGGGACAGATATGGCAATTTCCTGCAATATCTTTGGGAGATCTTACCATATGAAGATAACGTATCATGGGACAGGGATTGTATGTCACTGCATGGGGTAGGGTGACAACTGCCCTCGAGAACTCAGAATACCGGGAGGCTAATTAGGCAAATTCATTTAGATTGTAACATCTCCATCGAAGTACCACCACCTGGAAAGGCTCACACATACTGATTCAAACTGGACTCTCTAGCGACCAACAGATAAATAAAGTTCTTTTGTTTGAATAGCCTGAGTTTAAACTGGCTCAGGGCCTTCTTTCTGATTCAGCAAACAGACAGAATCCTCCATCCAGCTGGGGCCGAAATACTTCCTGGGAGAGGTTGGAAGGGCATTCACCCATTGAATCTCCCAGGGTGAATTCTAGGAAGCTTTTAGCATGTGCAAATGAACATTTATTGGTTTAATATGTTTTATCTGTAGTACTTTTATCTTAAGAATAGATATGTTTTCTTAGGAAAAGCTGTGTGGTACCTTATAACTATGGGCAATTACGTTGTTTAGAGCCTCTGAGGAGAAAGCAAAGCAGGCCTACTTAGGCAGTCTGACTTGCTAGGGAATTCACAGTTTAGGCAGGGAACTGTGCAGCCTGGAAAACCGCAGACCAGGAGAGAGAGAGAGTTGCCACACAAGAGAGGTGATGGCTGAGGACCCAAGAGCCTAAGAGTGGGAGACTTTGCTGAACCACGGAGGGTGAATATAGGTGCAGTTACCTTGAACTGTGACAGGGGCAGGGGTCTCCATGGAAAAGACAATGGAGCCTGGGTTGTTCCTTCGGATTTCTTTTTGGCCTAAGCTCTGCAGCCTTGGAGTGGCAATCTCTGTCACCCAGCCCCACACAGGCCTTCCCACAGCCTGTCCAGTCTCTGTTCTTTTTCACAGCACTGAACACCCTTCACTGAGTCTGGAGGGCAAAGTGGAGTGCTGCGGTGGGTGAAGGGTCCCTTCTGAGTGTGCATGTGAGGATTGGCACCCATATTTTAGCGTTAATTAAATAACGACTCATATGGAAGAGTCCACTGAGTAAATGTTCAGCATCAATTTCTGCAACACATAGACTGTACCCTTTAGAGATCTGAGCCCGTGAAAGGGTGGGGGTGGTTCATTAATCAGAATATTATTTATGAAAAGATGAGGTTTTCTGATGTCCATCTAGTTTCATTTCAGTTGGAAAGATAGATTATACAACTTCACAAAATATGAATGTTACTGTGATTAATAAATGTATTGAGTTTTGCTCCAGCACACTTTGCTTTATGAATTATATGATCAGATCAATACAAACACTCTAAACTATTGCATAGAACTTTTAACATTTCAGGTATAAACTATGGATATAAAGGAAGACAAAAACAAGAGAAGGACATGGCTCTTTCAAAGAATACCAAAGGGCAAAAGGGCTCAGTTTCAGAAATTATCAAAGCATCTTAATGTGTTAAGCCTTTATGTCCAGGTGTTGAGGTTCTTGGTTGTTCTCAACATAATGTCTATGTGTCAGATTGTGTTGCAAAAAAGGAATGTTTGGAGCCTGTGGGTGAATCTGTCTTCCTTGAATGCAGTCCCTTGTGCTGAGTGTTTGATAATGGCAACCTTCTCTCCATTTCTTTTTGTATACTTTCGGAAGTGTGGCATAAAGCTCTTGGCCTCTCTATACCATTCCAGCCCTCCAGCTGGGTCATTTATGCTTCTCCCCTTTCATGGTAACAAGGTGGTCTCACTGCAAGGTTCTAAGGGCCCTGAGGTAGGCTTCTAACTGCTAATCTCATGGCCTGATATCTCCCTCTGCCTTCTCCATCAGGGAGGGAACAAAAGGAAGTCAAAACAGGGCAAAAATGAAGTCTAGTAGCTGTAGATTGTGATCACAAGCCTGAATTTGGGGCTTCAGCAGTCTGTCTCCTCTCACAATAGAGGGATTGCCATCTTCTCTGGGTCCCAGCCCAGGGGTCCTGTGTTAGGCTGTCAAGGACTGTGCATTGAAGTTTCCTGCTGCCCCTTGGCTGCTTCCTACCGAAGGCCTTTGCAGGCAGCTTCTGTATGGAAATATTCCCTGGATCCTTCTGCCAGGAAGCTAGTCTCTCTGGTTAGCTTTTCCCCCTCCAGTGCTGTGGAGCTCCTCCACAATGGCTGTTGGAGAGCCAGCCAACTCTGTCTGGGTTATCTCAGCTGTTGATCACCAGCCGTTCTGCTGCAGCTGGGGAAATGATGGTTCTCTTCATTAGTGTCTCCTGCAATGTGGGATCCATATTGCCCTCCACAGAGCCCAAGGATATCACAGGCTTGTTACTGCCAATCTACCTTTACTAGTGCTACCACATCAATCTCACCTCCTTTTCTTCTGTTCCCTGGCTCCATCCTCTCTCTACCTCATTATTTCCTCTCCTTTTCCATCACACTACCTCTTATACTTGCCTCTTCCTCTGCTCATACTTACTTTCTGCAGTGCACTTGAACCTATCTTATTTGCTATTCATGCCCAACAATACACCCTAATTTATTTACCAAAAACCATATTGCTATAAATAGATACAGTTATAAACCCACATGGAACAACAGTATATAAACCTTATAAGGAAATGCTCTCTAAGTAACACTTGCTTCACTTAATGGGTTTGTATAAGATTGCATATTAGCTGTTGTTATATGGATGAATATAAAAGTGTCTTCTTCCATAAATTTGCAGGCTTTAATATATGAAACATATATAAAAAGTGGCATGCTAAGTATAGGAAATATATGTCCTCTTCATGTGGGGCCCCCAAGTACAAAACAAAATGAAGTAATCAAATGATCATATATATTTAGTAATCTTTAATCTCTCCAGCCCCGAACGCCTTTTGATTTGTTATCACTCAGTGTTATGTCTGCACTGAGATTCTAATCTCCTTGGGTCAAGGTTTGTGTAATTTATCTGTACAGCTCCACGCATACTTATTTGAGGGCCAGCTGTGCTTAACTATACAATAATATCACCTAGACTGCCACATAGGTTCAAATGGATATTGTAACACTGCCTGCTGCCTGTCACCTCTATAAAGTATTGTCCTGCCAGTAGCCATTGATTTTTGTGAATCATTGGGCACTTATGGAGAGTAGTGATTTGGGAAATGTCAAGACACCAATCACCTGGTGTTACAGAGTGGTTTTGTCCACGACTGGTAATCATTTTCACCAGTAAAACATTTTTATTATATGGTCCTATGTTGCTGTCATCTGCTGAAAAATGTGACTGTTGAATATATACACAGGCTGCTGAATCTACAAGTTTATGGCTGGTTTCTACTGGCCCCTCCTGTGACAGAGGAAGCTGTAATTTCCCTGTTCAGAAGATATGTATACTGTATATTTTCCACAACAAAAAATGTCTGATGAAAATGCTGTATGTAGCATAGGGGAGAATAGTTTAAAAAAAACCAAAAAAAACCCCTAGTTCTGCCACTTCATAAGGTAATGCATAATTTAAACTGTGGAGGTGCTTACTTCACAGCCCATCTGCTCCGAGCATCAAAGTTGTTCATAAATACAGAAGTAAAGTTTCAGCAGGTTCAGTGGGTGACAGAAAGAAATCGTGACAATATTTGTCTGGTCTCCCAGGACAGAGAGAGAGAAGAACTTAGTATTTATTCACGTTGCACATTTTTCTGCTGTCCTTTCCCCCATCCCCTTTTTGATATTTCTAGGCCCAACGGAATATTGCTACACTTAAAGAGAAAATACTGGGGATTTCCAGGCATTTAAGACCTCAAAGCATGTCTTCTCAAGGTGTAAATGTTGATGATTGCGATGAAAGGAGGCATGAGACAAAAGTCCAACAGAGAAATCACTTTGGTAATAATAGGAATGGTTAAATTCAACCCTTGTGTAACTTCACTGATTTCTGTGCATTTGCATCAGGGATGGATTTGGCCCAATATGCTCATAGTCAGGAATCAGAAAACCCTTAGCCTTCCTTGGTTTTTTGTTGACAGTAGACAGGCAGTAAAAGTAGGGCAAGAAGATGACTCATATGCTTATCAGCTCCTTTTGCAGCATTAAACATTGTTAGTATCAGACTAGGTCTGTAATGCAGTGGAAAGTAATGAAAAGAGTTTGAAAGAAGATAGACGTTTGTTATTTAGTAATATAAGTCTTCTTCGGTAGTATTTGTTAAAATCAGGTATTATTAGTATATAGCTGAGGAAGCATTATTTTTCTTTTGAGTATTAACGAGGAGCAGGAGTCTGATGTTGCTGAGAGGCTTGAGGAAAAGATAAGAGAGAGAGAAAATCCGGTAATTAATTCTAAACGGAGGTGGAATAATCCTGAGATGGAGTAAATTAATCAATGTTAAGGGTCAGTCTGGATGCTAGGAGACAACTCTGTCTTAAGAGCAATACTTTTTGCAAGTATTTGCAGATCGGTTTTGGTAAGAAAGTGCATTGGCTCTCAATAGAAGACCTAAGGCAAATGTTATAACAGCAGCACTCAATGACAGCACAAGTGGCTACCACACCTTTGATAATGAGGTTTAAACACGTTTGTCATAATATTATCTGTGACAGATATGGCAATTTCTTGCAATTGCCTTGAATTATCCTGTAATATCCTAATTGAATTAATATTAATCAATATTGGGAAGGAGTGAGGGATGCAGGCAGTGGCTCTACCCAAGCCGCAACCTGTCCCAGCTGCTCCTAGGCAGAGGCATAGCACAAGGTTCTGTGCACTGCCTCCACACACAGGTGCTGCCCTCACCACTCCCACTGGCTGCAATTCCCAGCCTACGGGAGCTGCGGAGCTAGTGCTTGGAGTGGGGGAAGCGTGCAGAGCCACCTGCCGCATCTCTGTCTAGGAGCAGCCAGGACATGTTGCTGTTTGTAGGCAGCCTCCTGAGGTGAGCCTTCCCCACCCCCCACACCTGGATCCAGCACCCCACACACCCCAATCCACTGCCCCGAGCCCCCTCCTGCACCCAACTCCTTCCCAGAGCCCGCACCCCCTCCTGTACCCAAATTCCCTCCCTCTTAGTTAGCCGGCACCCCCTCTTTCCGACAACCTCCCCCCACATGCTCCCAATATGCCAGATAAAACAACTTTAATTGTATTATCGTGTAATTGTATGTAATCTCTCTGTGGGGTAAGGTATGATGAATGTAAACATTGGGAAGTGTTATGAGCATCAAAGGGTTACTTTATGCAGGAAAAGAAGGAACTCTGGGGATAAACAAAGTTCAGTGTGTTTCCTAGGAAATACTTAGGAAGAGGCAAATACAAATACTTCCAGACCCAACGTTTTGGAGCTAGACCCTGCAGACAAACATATTGTCATCTGATTAACCTTACGAGTGAGTTTCCAGGATGTCTAATGATTGATATTTTTATAATTATAGTACTGAACTTTTGTAAACATTAATGTTTGACTTCATCACATAATGATAATAATTAATAATGGGTCTAAGGCCTTTGACCTAGGATTGGGGCTAGGAGTGAGATCAAAGACTGAATTTTACCATAGGCTTGGAAAACCTTTAGAACATTGTAAATTCTATTGTAATATAAACAATAACTACTAATAAATATCCTCAACCTTCATTCCAGTAGAAGATATTTTTAATGGAACATGTTGTTGTTTGTTTATACAACATATTCCATGAAAAATATCTTTATTTAGTACCACCTAAGATCCCAATGAGGGACCAAGGCCCCTTTGTGCTAGACATCACAAAAAGATGATCTCTGATTTGAAGAATTACAATCTAAATGATTTACTCTTATGTAATCTTATTTACCTTCTATATATTTGATAATATACTACAGGTTTTGACATTAATCTGACTAAGGTCATTTCAAAAGAGAAAAATGTCAACACTTATTGATAGTAGAATGAAAATGTTCTAAATTGAAGAGCCAGACTCCAGGTCTTCCAGTGCAATTTATCTTGTGCACATTATAATCTGCTCAGGGCAGGGATTGAATTCCTTAGTGTTTTCTGTAATGTTTAATAAACACTGAGTAAAAATAACACATACTCTACTGTAGTTCCACTGCTGGTATTTTCTGAACTAGAGGAATGTATATAAGCATGTGTAGTCATCTTTGATTAAAACAAAATGAAACCTTTTTTAAAAAAAATAACTCACAGAATATAATAGAGGAATTGTACATTTTCTATAGAATTTTTGAACCATCCTAAAACATTTAATACAAAACTTTATCCGTGCTATCAAATTCTATTTCAAAGGTTTTAAAAGTATAGCAAAACTCACGCTATTAAACTTGTGTTTTTGTACAGTGATTTCAGTAGAACTCTGCTGGTTTCGTCTTTGTTACATAATATATAGGTCTGTCGATTAATCACAGTTAACTCACGAGATTAACTAAAAAAATCGTGATTTGAAAAAGTTAATCTTGGTTAATCACAGTTTCAATTGCACTGTTAAATTTCAATTGGTATTCTATTGTTTATTAAATATTTTGGATGTTTTTCTACATTTTCATATGTATTGTATTCTGTGTTGTAATTGAAATCAAAGTGTATATTTTTGATTACAAATGTTTGCACTGTAAAAATGGTAAAAGAAATAGTATTTTTCAAATCACCTCATACAAGTATTGTAGTGCAATCTCTTTGTCGTGCAAGTACCACTTAAAAATTCAATTTTTTTTGTTACATAACGGCACTCAGAAACAAAACAATGTAAAACTTCTGAGCCTACGGGTCCACTTAGTCCTACTTCTTGTTCAATCAATCGCTAAAACAAACAAGTTTGTTTACATTTACAGGAGATAATGCTCTTCTCTTCCTATTTAAAGTATCACCAGAAAGTGAGAACATGCATTTGCATGACACTTTTGTAGCCAGTACTGCAAGGTATTTACATACCAGATATGCTAAACATTTGTATGCCCCTTCATGCTTTGGCCCTCATTCCAGAGGATATGCTTCCATGCTGAAGATGCTCATTAAAAAAATAATGTGTTAATTACATTTGTGGCTGAACTATTTGGGGAAGAATTGTATGTCTCCTTCTCTGTTTCACCCACATTCTCCCATAAATTTCATGTTATAGCAGTCTCAAATGATGACCCAGCACGTTGTTCATTTTAAGAACACTTTCACTGCAGATTTGACAAAAAAATGCAAAGAAGGTACCAGTGTGAGATTTCTAAAAATAGCCACAGCACTCAGCCCAAGATTTAAGAATTTGAAGTACCTTCCAAAATCTGAGGAGGATGAGGTGTGGAGCATGTTTTCAGAAGTCTTAAAAAAGCAACACTCCAGTGCAGAAACTACAGAACCCAAATCACAAAAAAAGAAAATCAACCTTCTGCTGGTGGCATTTGACTCAGATAATGAAAAGGAACATGTGTCAGGCATTCTTTGGATTCTTACTGAGCCGAACCCATCATCAGCATGGACTCATGTTCCCTGGAATGGTGGTTGAAGCATGAAGGAACGTATGGATCTTTAGTGCATCTGGCACATAAATAGACTGCAATTCTGCTTCAACAATGCCATGAGAATGCCAGTTCTTGGTGTCAGGTGACACTGTAAACAAGAGGCGGGCAGCATTATCTCCTGTAAATGTAAACAAACTTGTTTGGCTGAGCGATTGGCTGAACAAGAAGTAGGACTGAGTGGACTTGCAGGCTTTAAAATTTTACATTGCTGTATTTTTCAATGCAGTGTTTTTTGTACATAATTCTTTATTTGTAAATTCAGCTTTCATGATAAAGAGTTTGCACTACAGTACTTGTATTAGGTGAATTGAAAAATATTATTCTCTTAGTTTTTTATAGTGCAAATACTTGTAATCAAAAATAAATATAAAGTAAGCACTGCAAACTTTGTATTTTGTGTTGTAATTGAAATCAATCTATTTGAACATATAGAAAATATCCAAAAATATTTAAATACATGATATTTTATTATTGTTTAACAGTGCAATTAATCACAATTAATTTTTAATTGCTTGACAGCCCTAATAGTATGCTTTAGTGTCCCGTCCCCTCCACGCCACATACACATACACAAAGTTAAGCATGGGTTTCAAAGCATATATCTGAATATATATTTTTCTCAACATACACTTTACCAAAGAACTGTCTGAAGTTTGTATTTTCCAGATAGACGGAGGTGATTTTTTGTAGATAGTGATAAATACATTTTAGAACTCCCATCTGTAGTTCTTTGCTTTTTCACATATATTATCAGTTATTTCATTTAGTGCCTTGTCATGCCATTTGTTCTCATATATAGTGTGGTGACAGCATTATCAGCAGATAATGGGAAGCTATTAACTTGTTTCACCTTAGATTCCCAAAACCACGTGTTGGTTTTTCTTATAATAACCAGGGCCTCCTTAATGTGGCCCATCGTGATATCGGGATCGGGATATTTCAGGAATCTCAAGTAATTACACAGCTACTGTGAAATTAATATTGATCAACATCACAATACTGTCCTAATGTAGGTGAGGTAAAAAGAGTGTTGCTTGTGTGATACTCCTTCACCACCTCCCCCCACTCATCAGCTGAAATCTTGAGTTTCAGATTAAAAACATGTTTTAGCTACAAATATAAGGATGGAACTGCAACCATTGATGAATTCTGCTCCATAAGGAACACAGTGTGGGGGGTGGGGAAATTTACAGGAAAGTGACAAAACATAGGTGAAAAAATTGGAAGGGAAATTAATTTCATTTTCAGGAATCTCAAGAGAATGTTACAAAAAACAGAGAATAAACAGAAATCTAAATTGCTGTTTGGTAATTTTTCAATGTCTGTTAAATATAATAGTTGAAACCACACTTGTTTCTGTAAATACAATGAGGAATCCTTGTTGCACCTTAGAGACTAACAAATTTATTTGGGCATAAGCTTTCGTGGGCTAGAATCAAATTCATCAGATGCATGGAGTGGGAAATACAGGAGCAAGTATAATACATGAAAAGATGAGAGTTGCCAAGTGTGAGGTCAGTCTAACAAGACAATTCTATTGACAGCAAGATATCAAAGGAGGAAAAATAACTTTTGAAGTGGGAATGAGAATAGCCCATTTCAAACAATTGACAAGAAGGTGTGAGTAACAGTAAGGGGAAATTAGTATTGGGGAAATTAAGTTTAGGTTTTGTAATGACCCAATCACTCCCATTCTTTTTTCAGGCCTAATGCGATGGTGTCCAGTTTGCAAATTAATCCCAATTCTGCAGTTTCATGTTGGAGTCTGTTTTTGAATATTCTTTAATTGAATAATTGCCACTTTTAGATCTGTTATTGAGTGTCCAGGGAGACTGAAGTGTTCTCCTACTGGTTTTTGAATGTTATGATTCCTGATGTCAGATTTGTGTCCATTTATTCTTTTGCATAGAGACTGTCCGGGTTTTGGCCAATGTACATAGCAGAAGGGCATTGCTGACACACGATGGCATATATCACATTGGTAGCAGGTCCTCTGCAAGGATATTTTGTGCCCTAGGCAAAACGTTTACCTTGCACCCCCATCTTGCACATTGGTTTATTGAGGGGCAAATTTTAACGAGCCTTTATAGACCCCAGGGGCCAGACATGCCCAGAGGCTGCTTCCCAGATCAGGTTTCCCCCTTCCCATCCCCTGAGTTTTCCTGGAGGGTACACAGCCCCCCGCAAGCCCTTTCCACCCCACCCCAGCGCCCCCCGCCGAGCCGCGGGTTTACTTACTGGCTTTGTCTGGCTTGGGCCACTGCAGCAGCTTTTATTCCATGCCAATGTTTTTGTTTTTACCGCCTGCATTAGCTTTTGGGTTTTGCCCATGGCAAGCAGCCAGGTGCGGCGGGAGTGGGCTGCCCTTAGAGGCTGATCATTTCCCGGCTGGGGCTCGGGGCCGAGCAGCGGCAGCTTACACAGGCAGAAAAGCCGCAGAGCCCGAGCAAGGTGAGAGAAGAGCCGGGCGTGCACAGGGGCCGATGCCCACGGTGCATTTGCTGCAAGAGCCCCCGGGGGCGGGGGAGGCACTGGGCTGCAGCCCGGGCAGGAGGGGTGGGAGGGCATGGCTGCTTTTTGCTAGCAGTGCCACCGCCTTTGCAGGGCTGCTGCCCCCCTGTGCCACACCAGCTTTTTTATAGATGGGGCTCGCATGCCACTTTGGCTTTTCGGAGCCTTTGGAAGCTGGCTCTTTTTTGCTGAACCGGGCAACTGCGCCGGCTGCCTGGGAAGCCCCAGTGCAGCAGGGGCCGCTTGGTGCCTCAGACAGGGGGCAGGGAGGCCAGGACCAGCCCCCTGGGTAGGGCACTGCTTTTTGGCACCCCCAAATTTTGGCACCCTAGGTGGCTACCTAGTTTGCCTAGTGGATGCACCAGCGTTGATTGGCAGATGTGCAGGTGAACGAGCCAGCCCCTGCTGGCGCGGCTGATGTGATTAGATCCTGTGATGGTGTCCCTTAAATAGATATGCGAACAGAGTTGGCACTGGAGTTGGTTGTAAAGTTTGGTTCCTGGGTTGGTGTTTTTATTGTGTGGTGTGTAGTTGCTCGTTAGTATTTGCTTCAGGTTGAGGGGCTGTCTGTAAGCAAGGACTGGCCTGTTTCCCAAGGTCTGTGAAAGTGAGAGATTTTCTTTCAGGATACATTGTAGATCGTTGATGATGCTCTGGAGAGGTTTTAGTTGAGGCTGATACAGACTAACATGGCTACCACTCTGAAACTTCTTCCTGTGACATTTTTCCCCAGTATGGTTACAAGTAATCACTAAGGTTAGTGCGACTGAAATGTAAAAGAGGAGGGAAATATTTTTCTTTTTTTTGTTTGTTTGTTTACTTCATGTGTTTAAAAGCACAATTTGTACAATTAATGTTACTGTTTCCCTTGTAGTCAGTAAATTAGATCTACCATTTGTTTATCTTTTAATGGGCAACAAGGGAGAAAATAGTTACAACCTGAAACAGTACATTGTAATTATCTATGGTTTGCATAAGTTGGTAAGAGAACTCTGGGATGGAATCAATACTTGAAACCACTTTTCACTCATTTTTTATATAGTAGTGATTAACTGCTTTGAGTTTTCTTTTTTAAATATTTGGGGCTGAATTCTACTCCTTGCAGTTTTAGTGGATCTCTACAAGAGAACAACACAAATTAAAATCTATATGGATTTGCTGTGTTCAGAGTTTCCCGAGCAACATTTCTGTGTAAAATGGTCAGAGTTTTAAGTCATGGAAGGCCAGTGTGTGGCTTGCCTTTTGTTTCATTGAGAGAGAGCTGTACCTCCTGCCATGAAATGCATCTCCGTTGTTCTCTTTTATTGCTCTCTCAAGCACTTCAGTAAAATGAAGACTGTATCTGTCACAGATGAACGGAATACATTTATGGATCAATGTAATCCATTCATTGGTTTATGAACCCAGAGCCCACTAGAGAGTGCAAATCTTTATGATGTTCCTGGGGTGTTAAATTTTGCTTTAGATATCTAAATTAGTTGAAAGATGTGTAAAACTTCATATAGTCAGACAGCTCCTTCTTGGCTACATGCTTAATGTGGCTCGGGAGCATAAGTTATTCCTACTGAGATAAATTGTAATTTATACTCACTGAGTTGCCTTCAGATCTGCCTTTCTCAGAAAGCAGAATGTGAACATTTTCGTTTGAAGAAAAATGTCAGTATTTTTGCCTAAACCATATTCCTTTTGGGAGATCTCTCAGCATCAGTGGGATTCTGAAGAGCCTCCATTTCTCCAAGAACAGGATTCTGTCAGTTCAAGAAAGAAAGGGGCTTTGGAGTATTTGAATAGATTATAAAGTAGCGTTTGAAAAATGTGAAGTAGTCATGAATGGGGCATGAGTTTGCATTATGTTTTGAACAGTGTGCCATGGTGTAGATCTCATAAATCACACAGCTGGAAGTGATGCCAGTATGACGGAGTGAAGGATCTGTCCTGTAGTGATCAATGTGCAGTCACAGCTCTTATTTTTGATTTTAAAAATAAATAAAATCAAATGAATAAAACCCCAAAGCCAAACCTTGTTAGTGCAACATTATGGGTGAAAATTAAAGTTGAAAACAATCAAGAAATTCAAAGTTATGGTTCCTGCAGCGTTTGCAATTCAACTACATTGAACAGCTGGCTTATTGGGTTCCAGGTAGAGTTTAAGGTATTGGCTCTGATCTGTAAAGCCATCTAATGGCCTGAGACCAGCCTGCATGAGGGGGGAGAGAGAGAGAGAGAGCGCGAGTGAGAGCGCACAACTGGCAAGGCACTCTTTGCGAGGGCTCGGAGACTTGGAATTCGCTTCCTGTCTTGAACTGAAGTAACCCACATTTGATGGCCATCTGAGCATGCTGAAAAAGACATGTTGAATGATCAGGTTTTTTAAGCGGACTGAGGGTTTTTTTTGGTGTGCATCCTATAAAGGGTTTTTGAAGGTGACTGAGTTCCTGTTTAATTGATTATTTATTGCTCTTGAGGTTTGATTGTGGTGTTATTGGTGTGTTAGGATGCTAGAGCCTTGGATCAAGGCCTTTTAAATGTTGTTACTGGAATCTAAATACATACAATGAAAACATTGCACATATATTTAATGTGGCAGTCTTTCTGTTCCTACAGTTGCCTGTTTCAAGTTCTCTCTCCTATTTCCAGGATTACCTATATATTGGCTTTATCAAGAATTTACTCCATATTTTTTCTCTCAGAATTTGAAGGATTATGTCCAGTTTGATTAGGTGGGACAGTGCTGATGTCTGATAGTTAACTATCAGAATACATGTGCACAGGGGGAGGGGAGGAGTCTCAGTTTGTGATATATATCTGTTCACCTCTAAATTGTCCTTCAAATCCAGCCTAGATCAGTACTGTGGCTCCAAAGTGCCTGTTTGGTGATGTGTATGAAATTAGTTTGTAGTTTCATCTAAACTGCTGGATCTGGTCCAGATTTAGTGGGGGATTTCTCTGTTAATATCTTAAATTGCAACAAAGTAAAATATAAATCTCAGTCTCAGTGTTTTTCCTGAAGTTGTCTGTTCTGTAGGATTTTCTCTGTAGAACCCCTTTGTCTCCACCCCTAGTTCTTTTTTGCTTCAGAGAGAGGACAAGGTGGTGTTATAGTCCAGGGTTTATGCTAACACAATTTACCTGGTCTGGCTGCCAGGGATAATCAACAGGAGGTATGGGGTGGCGGGAGGGATGGATGGATGTCTTAGCACCTGGTATCATTATGAGTCAGCAAAATAATTCTGTCTGTCTATGTCTGGTTCTAGAACCTGTCCCATTGCTACATGTACAGTGTTTAAGCTTTAAATGGAAAGAGCTGCATAAACAACATTGGAGACTGGAGGAATATTTTTATATACATTTCATTACTATACAACATGGGACACAAACAGTGCGAGCTTTCCTACAGGGAGCCTGCCAAGATGCTCCTGTCCCAGCATACAGGTACCACCTCTAGGCATGGGAAAATATGCCCCTATTCATTTCTTGACCCTCTGTCCTTGCTGCCAGCAAGATGGTCAGTGGCTGAGGTGTCATCTGTGAGGACAGCTTTCCACCAGGAACTTTTTTTATTTAGCCTTATGCACACTGAGTAGTCCCATGGCTCAATGGGACTCCTCAGGGCCTTCAATTTTGGGTGCTTAACTCTAGACTGTAGGTCCTGGTTTTTAGAGGTGTGGAACACCCACAGTTCTGGTGAAAGTCAATTTAAAAATAAATAATGAAGCAATAGAAGGAGGGTGGAAAAGACCCCTAACTTATTTCTCTCCCAATGGGTATGATGGGGCTTAAATAATGTTTGTGAAGCCATTTTGGAAGAAAGCTGAGGCTCATAAATGCAGAGGATTTGATCAGAAGACAGACATTTGAAGGACTCTAATTTGAATTGTAGAATTGGGGTTTGAGATAGGTGTATTGTAGCAGAAGAAGAAGTGGAGATTCCTTTTATAACCACGTGTGACTGCACCTAAAATCTCTGTCTTTGAAACTGTAAAGAATAGTATTTAAGATACTGTAATGACTCTGTCTTTGGCAGAGCACCCGCTCCAGAAGCTACACGGGGGTCACAAGTGTTTGGCTCCAATTACTGCCCCCACTCCCACCCTACAGGCGCTGTGGGGCATTGTCAGTCTAGCAGGTCCAGCGTGTGACCCTCTGGCTGAGGCCTCCTGGCTGTTTCTTCCCCTCTCAGGTTCCCAGGTAAATAAACAAAACAGCCCACAGTCAGCAAGCAAGATTAAATATAGCGTAAAGGAAAAGAAAAGAAACCTGCAGGTGCGTGCAGTAAGGAAATTGGTCTCTTTTATACATAGCACCTTGAAAGTATTGCTGCCCACCCAGAGGCCACCAAGTCTCCAATATAAGTCTCAGTCTCTTTCCTAAACTTAGCTCAATGAGGCCATGTTCTCCTCCTTTCTGCAAAGGAAGTGGCTTTGTTAGCGATCAGACCTCAGGGAGAGGTGAACACAAAAGCCTATTCCCTTCCCAAGGTTGCCCTCATCTGAGTAGAGTTCCTTCCTTTTAAGTCCTCCTCCCATCCCCAGGAGAGGGCTACTGTAGCCCAAAGCAGCATCAGAAGAAATATTAGATTTAAGCAGAAAAACAGTTAGTAATTACCTCATGCCAGAATGGCACATGTGCTTGCATGGTGACCATTTTATTTTTGTATTTCTACTTGATATTTACTTGGTAAGTTACCGCTTGATGGCGTTTTAAATTGCAAAGAACAGAAATAAATGTCTATGGTAGCAGAGAACTAAATAAAGTCTGATGGCTTTCAGTTTTATTCTATGTAGATTTTTATATTGTGCTTATCACTGTAGGATGGGAATGCCTTCTGGTAGTGCATTTAGTGCATTTCCAATAATAATAATTTGTCTGAACAGAAAAGCATTTATCTGAAAAGTCTGTAGCATTCAGTTCAGTTTTGTAGCGGTCACTGGTCAACAAAAACTTTATTTATTTATTTTGCTTCAATTAACACATTTTTTTTTCTGTTTATTGAGTTTTCCAATAGCTTCTTACTTGTATTGTGGACAAATTACTAAATCAACACAATAGAAATACTTTTGTTTTTTAGGTTTAGGCATATAAGCTGTATTGATCCTAAGAAAATAGAAAGCTAAGATGCCCTGAAACTGGTCATTATGATACCTGATTCATCAGTCAGTGCTGCAACAGTACAGACAATTATTTCAAGGCCAGGAAAAATATTCAGGGTGTAGCTGTGATTGGAGAACTAGGATCAATAAAGCAAATCCCACAGATGCCAATTAAAAAATAAAAGTAAAGCAACATGTTGCTGCTGTTAATATCACTTTCCATGTCTATTGGCGGTTATTGTAAAAGATCTTCTTTTATTCATATATAATTTTCTTTGGGGGTCTCTTTCATACGATAGGCTGGATTGTCTTAGTGAATTGAGGAGCTCCACCTTTAGGATAGATGCCTAGGTAAATACATTTAATAGAGCTGATGTTCCCATGCCTTGTAACTGAGATAGTGCAGAGTGAGTATTGAATGGAAAGATAGTATTTTACATCCACTTTGCACAAGTGTAAATGACTGTGCAGGTAGAAGGCAATCTAGAACTGGGTACAGTAAGTGTATTGCTCCAGGAATCATCCTGATGTCGCTATCCAGATCACAGCTGGAACTGATGTTCAGAATGGAAGGAACAACAGTATTCAGCCTCAAATGTTGACCCAAGGCCTCATATTGCCTTCTTTATATTACTTTTTGGGCTACTAGCTGTTGAATCAAGCACAGCTTCTTTGACTATGAAGCTACCATAGTCTTCCAGATGTTGAGCCTTTTATTTTCATCAGTATAATTGAATACTGTCAGATATCATTAACAAATATTTTAGATTCTTTCCCATTCCATCCAGTGGAAGTGCTTCTGCATTAATTTAAATGTGAATAACCTAGAAAATTGAAGCCCAGATCCTCATTTGATGTTAATTGGTGTAGCCACATCGATTTCAATGGAACTGCACTGATTTATGCTACCTCAGAATCTGGCTTTGTTGTTTTAAAAATGTTAAGGGAATTGAGTGATATTTTCAGTATCTCAGTATGGAATTTTTCAGGCAGTAATGTGGCATTTAAGCAGAGAATGAATGAACAAACAATGTTGTTTAAAACTCTGACGCAACCATGATGATAGCTAGGTGATAGGACTATGTCCACAATCTCCATGGTAATAAATATAAGGCAATTTCTTTTATCTCCCTAGATATGTCAGATCAAAGTGATTCATTCTGGAACAATACAGTGAAGCTAAAGAGCTTCAAAAAAACAACATTTACAATGGAAAAAAGAGTGTGGGCACAGAAGCTAGATATATTACAAGGGCTTAAAACCCTTAAGCTGTGTCTGTTGATGTGGCTCAAAACCTTCTAAAATTAAATTAATATGTAACATTTTTGATACAGAGTTACAAGATGTATGTTTGCTATGCATAATGATAGTCTAGCTACATTTACTGATAGATCCTCAAATGGTAAGTGCAGTCAATGCCGTTATCCCGTTTTAAATCAGAAGAGCATCTGGTTTACATATGGACTGTAGGATGATGGAAACACATATAAGAATCCTAGTCTTATGTCTTGCTTTTCATGTATGTATTTCAGTGTGTCTTGTACATGTGCAGGGATAGATACATCATATGAATATTTTTCTGGTAAAGGAAGTTAGGTTACTTTTGTGCATTCGCTACACTGTTATAATGCTGCATTTGTTGCACTGTTGTAAACCCACATGACAATGTTGTGGAACCACCTCAGCCTATCTCGTGTATTTATTGTAGTATCTTGTGGTTATCAGGGAATCCATGTAATGTAGACAAAAGGCCATGCCCTGGGTTGTCTCAACTAAAAAGGATTCTCTTTGTATGTGCTACTTGTTCAGTATATCCATATTTGGCAGTAGCTGCATTATAAATTCTTTCAGTCAGAGAGACTGAATATGTTGTGGCTGTCTGCAAAGTGCATTGCACTCTTTTGAGATTTGATACATAATAATATAAGGTGGAAAGTGACAGATATCTCGGTAATGTAAAGTATCAGAGAGATGTGGATAACATTTCAGCAAGAGCAAGTCACACCCAGTTTAGGATACTAAATTTACTGTCTGAGGAAGAATGGCGTTTTGTTGGGGTGGAGGGAGAGTGGAGGAGGAGACTGGAATTCAGGTTACCTGGGTTCTCTTCCAGACTTTGCTACTGGCTTGCAGTGTTACACTAGCATATCACTTAGCTTCCCTGATTCTCAATTTACCCATCTGTAAACTGGGAATAATTATATACACTTTTCTAAATGCTCCTAGCTCCTCAAATGGATGTTGAGTTAAAAAAAAATATAGTATTATGTGTTTTTAGTAAAGTAAGCATTACAGCACAACTGTATATATTCATTTAAAGCAGGCTAATCTAGTTCAATAATTAGAGTACACAACGGGCTGCATATTAAAATCATTGCATAACTGTAATTATTCACCAAATCCTGCTTGCTTTACTGTTGAGTAATCCTGTTTTGACTAGGGTAACTAGTGTGAATAAAGTTAGCAGATATAAGCCTATGTAATGAAGGTGATAATTAATAAACAGGGTCATGGAAGCACAAAAAGGCACTGTTCTTTCTTGCTATCTAGGATTGTATATGACCCTATCACAATTGTAGCTGAGATTCTGAGCATTATGTAAGCAATCTATAATATAGTAGTAAATAAGAAGAGGAAGAAATTACTATATAAATAATGGATTTTTAACTTGTCTTTTGATATTTAAAAATATTCCAGCAATTTAGGACTAGCTTTCTTAATGCAGACTAACTAAAGATTGACTGCAAAGCCACTGGCAGGGGCCATTGGTGGGGGGAGGGTGTTCCATTTTTTTTTTCTTCTTCATGTCAGTTTCCAAGTTAAAGCTATGCTTGTGGCTACACTGGTCAATTTAGCACAATTCTAGAAGGTTATTTAAAAGACCCACTGTTGTCTTATGTCTAAATCAGTAATAAAGGAAAAGAAAATGTGAATTTACATTATTAAAATTCACCTTTCTGAAATAGAATAATGAGTAGCTTATAGCTCTGTACTTTACTTCCTTGAATTAAGAGTACAAGAGAGTCCCTTGTTATGCTATATTAATATCTAGCTCAAAGAGTTAATGTCAATTTTAAAAGTTAAGTAAGATATTTAGCTTTTTTCTTTTCTCCTTTCCATCTTTGCCTGGATTTTGTCATCTAGCTGGGTTTTGCTCAGTAGCATATACCACAGTTATCTCTAGAAACTGCCTCTATAACAAATTTTCGCTACACTGACAAAATTATTTGGCAGCCACATGAATGCAAATACCTATTTCAGTATTCTGTGTGCTCTCTCAGGGCAAGGAAAACTAGCAAGGGGTAATATAAAATACATGAAATGTATCAGAATGTCATTAATGTCATTATCTTTAATAAACAGAAATGAATGACGCAGGCTATCTTTTTATTTTTATATATAAATTCTGTTTCATGTTAATACTCCTGGCAGGGCAGTTAGGTCTTGTACTTCAAATACTTTATCAAGGAATTTTGCAGTATGTGTTCAATCCTGGAAGGTACTAAGCAAATCCTAGAGGTATTGAACACCATCAGTTCTGGAAGCAGCACTATCTAGTATGATTATCATCAACAAAATTGTTATCATTATTAATATTACTAAGAAAACATTTTCATTTTCTTTTCCCCTCAGATTTTCAAAGGCAGTTTTTGTGGCACAGAAGTATCATGCCATTGCAACATTTTAGAGCAAATTTATAAATATTCATGTTTTTGCCAAGAAGACAGAATTTCACCATTTTCACTTTGGAAAGCTGTACTTACTAGGGGAAATGAAAATTTCATAGATATTTGCAAAATATTATTTATTGTATATAAGCATTGTGCTTCTCAGCACAGTTGCTGATGGTTCTTTCCCCTGCTGTATCTGTAACTGTACAGCATTTGACTTGGATTATTGCTTAAGAAATACATAATGCTACTAAAATGAAGGGTCTTTTCCAACTGATTATAAATCTGACACTGAAATATATTATTATACATTATATTAGTGGCCTTCGCTGTTATTTGATGCATTGACTTTCACTGTTTTTTAATTTGAGAGACCCTTCATTTCTAAATTTCCTCAGACTTTGCAAAAGTTTGGCTACACATTGGAACATTGCAGCTTGAACTATCTCCAATATTTTTTACTGTTTAGAAGAGAAAATTCAGTGGTTAAAGTTAAACATTACTTACCTCCTTATACAGTCCTTGCCTCATTAGTTAAAGTCAAAATTTCTTAACACATCCTGTTGACTAAAGTACAAATACATATGTTGGAAAGTGCACAGATTTCAGATCCCTATGTTCAGTGGGCCATATATTCAGTTGGTATAAATCAGCATAGCTCCATTGAATTCAATGGCATTACACTGGGGGCATGGCTTTATAGAGAGTTTAGTATTCAGCAAGCTGGGGTGTAAATCTGAAATGCTCTAGGATGCAGATGCTATCTGGCCATGTTGACCCTGCTACCACAAAGTAATTGTCCTGTATTGCTCTGTGACCTAAGCCACTATGGAACTTCTAGTGCATGGTAGGAAGGTCCTCACAGCAACTTATTTTGTGACATACTAGAGTGCTGTAGATTTACACCCCAACTTATTGTGCATTAACTGTCCATACTCTGGCATAAAACTGGAATAATGGAGAGGAGAATCAGGCCCAGTGAGTGACAAATGAAGATGCTAATGTCTGAGTGTCTTGTCATATCTGAATTCTATTCAAGAACATAGCAAATTAAATTATTGTGATAATTATTGTAATTCATTAATCCTGAGCTACATCCTCACTTGGAATAAATCAGTATGTGTTCATTCGCTCTACTGGATTGTTGGTGATTTATGCTGGATGGGGACCATCATTTTAGTGTTGTTCAAAGAAGATTGGGTAACTTTGGTTACTCTTCATTGTGGTATTAAAACCAGTTTGGTTCTTTCTTTAAATTATCTATGACTTTTAACTCTTTCTTTTCATTGTGGGAAATGCTAGCAAACTATACTGAAACTGTGATGGGATTGGCTTGAAACTTACAACACGTTCAGTTAAGAACGATGCTGCCAGTATCTCTTCATAACAGCCATTCATCATAATATTCTCCTACTATGTTTCAGTAGTGCCTAGACATTGGAAGTGTTAAATATTGATGGAATTTCCCTTTTTAAATGCACTTTTTATTGAACAAATAATGTATAAATTAAGTATTAGAAATAGATACATTATTTTCACTTGCTGTTTCCATCTTTCTGCTTTAAGTTGCAGACAACTGCCAGCAATATTTTTAAAATTAGAAAGATTGTTTTTAAATGATGGTTTTAGAACACTGATTTTAAATACTTCTGACTATTTAAATTTAACAATTATTTTAATCAAGGTTTTACAAGGAAAATAAGTCTGTTTTTTAGAAAGAGGAAAGGCAGCAGGTTCTAAAGATTATCTGCATTCATATTCCTGATTTTTTCATTCTCATTTATTACCTTTTTTTATTATGATATATCACAATCCAAGATAGGGTTTGAACTTCTCTTTCAAGCTTCATAAAGAGTGGTGCCACTTTGCATTTATCCCAGTCATAATGTAGCTCTGCAAATACTAACTACACAATGCCTTCGGTTTTCCTAAAGATTCTTTGTTCTGGGAATAATTGTTTCTTCTAATAGCTACTTGCTTAAAGCGATATTTGTTAACAATAAAATAAAATTGTTGTCTTATTTTGGAGTTAAGATTACTGAGCTAGTTGATGCACAAGAATTGTACTTCAGTCTCTTCCATTTAGAAGATTATCATATCAATCCACTGTTTGTGGTATCCATCTTCTCTAATATCATTTCTCTTACCGATACAGTCACAAGGCTTATCAACCTCTGTCTGTGTCTCAGCCACCACAGGGCATCATAACAAGTTGGTTGGGTTATATTTGCCAAGGAGCATAGATACTTCATTTTTCCAGACCAAATACAAATATGAATAGGTGCATTTCTGTTTCTATTAAAAGTGCTTAAATGATTCAGTCTTTAATCTTTAATCTAGTGCCGACAGTGAAACCCCCATCACTGTTCAGAGCAGTCTGAGAGCTGAGGGGCCATAGAGACTGGAATATTTTCTCACCTTGGTTGTCCTCCTGTATCAGCGATTTGGCACACAAATGAAACAGAGTCATGGTGGAGAACCTTAACCAGTTGTTGCCTCCACTGTGGAGTAATGGAAGGCCATGATTTCCATTGTCAACCCAGTATGCAATACCTTTCATTATAAGTTAACCTATGCATATTAAAAGAGAGAAAATGTTTTAATAATGTATGTGAAATAAATTTAACCAGAAAGGAGTCTGTGACAAGGGAATGCCTGATAGTATGTGCAATTGGGTTTGTTTTGTATCTCTTGGTGCCAGAGAAATGAAAAAGAGCACCAGTTATGTTTTTTAAACAGTGTTCCGTGGGTTAAATTCACAAATGAGCTAGAGTGCATTTCTCGATCAGTTGGATTACGTGTGTGATATCTGATGCAACTGTTAGTATTCGGAAGGATAAATATATTCAAGGTTTGCTACAGCTAATTTATTGACCAGTGACACACCAATCCCAATATTATATTTGTTTATCCAGGGTATCCACAAAATGGTGGAGTACATCACAATTTCTGTTGCTTATTGTTTGCTTGTTATCTCAGTCACCTGCAAAGGGAAAGGATAGAATGCGAGAAAATTATACAGAGTGGCCCCATGTTACCTGCCTTATACTTATGAAAACCCACTTTACTGAGACTGAGGGCACTTTTATGCCTCCCTTAGTCCTCAGTTTTTTGGAGTAGATAGTAATATCAAAGAACCCAGGTGGTGCTTTCTTGCCCAGCGGTGCAGCTACACCTGTCATTTGGCCTGTTTTAAGGATACATGTCTTTGTGGAAGAGGATTTCAGAATCTCTGAGCAAAGCAGTACACATCCTGTGGCTTGCTTTTTATACGTATTGTGAATTCACAGCCCCATTTTGATGTAATTCCAAATGTAACAACGTTCTTAGTTGCCTTGTTGAATTCACATGCCTTTCAGGCTAGATGCCATCCATTGGAGGATGTGCATGAGAATGAATAGAGAATAATCTTCTAGTAGACATAGAACAGATTTTATATGCCAGCTACTTGTTTGATATTAGATCCTTTTCAGTCTGAATGTTTTTTATCACAACACTGTAGTGTATTTGACTGCACGTTTCTATGAATTGAATCATATAATGTTTTAGTGAGTATATTGAGAAGAGAATCAGTGCTAACAAATTAAAAGGTTTGTGTGGATTAATAGAAATGTGAGACTTAACTGTGTGCTGCACATAATGTGTAACATTAATCCTGTTTTGCTGGAACCAAAAGCCTGCTTTATAGGTGCATGACTGAAAACTTCAGGCAGATCCATCAGTCATGCATACAAATACTTATTCTTGTCTTTTTCTTGCAGTCCTTTATGCCCATGTGGCAGTCTGCCCACCCAGTGGTTTGCCAATTTTACTGAGGCATAGAAGTGAAACAAAACTGTGCAGATGGACAGCTTGCATAACAGTGCTGTCATAAACACCTACTGTATCTTCCAGGGCTGGTAATGAAGAAGAGAAGAGAATTAGATACAAAAAATATTGAACTATAAACAGCAAAAAATAGTTCAAAAGCAAATGAAATATTTTTTCCATGATTCTCAGTTGAATGAGCTTGAGAGAGGGTGCATGCTTAAAACCAGATTATCATTTTATATCCAGAGATGTTAACATGACTAGTCTTTTACTGTGCCAATAAACTGAAATGCTACCATAAATTTCTAACAGTGAAGAATTTAGCTCGCTCTATCTATCTATCTATCTATCTATCTATCTATCTATCTATCTATCTATCTATCTATCTATCTATCTAT
>ML677327.1:8801064-8865462 GCA_007922305.1 Dermatemys mawii | reverse complement strand
TATCTATCTATCTATCTATCTATCTATCTATCTATCTATCTATCTATTAAAATAAAAGTGAAACATGATTCAGGCACTTGATTTAGTTACTGTTGTTTTTATAAGATTTGTATAAAAAGTGAATATAAACTAGCTAGGCATAAAGCTATTTAAAGAATTTATATTTGTAGCTGTATATGCATTTATTTCTGCAACTTCTGGTAAGCTAATACATGAACAGAAACGGTTGTTTCATCTATATTGAGTCTTCCCATTGCTTTTCTGTGCGTGGATTGCAAACCTCATATTTGACAAATTTATCTTCAAAGAGCTGGTACAATACACAATATGCTTCTTTGAGGATGGACAGATATTTCATTTCCATTCCATTTACCACTCACTGTAGAAAATGCACCTGCAATCATGTAAAGGATTAATTAGGATAAATTAAAGTATCTGGGAAAGAGAGACCAGTTGCACCATATGACACTGAAAAACTCATAGCTGAGCTCTGTAGTAACAAAAACAATCTTTCCTCCAGTTATTTTCAAATTGTTCCTCTCTGATAGTTCAGGGTGTTTTTTTTAAGTGGAATTGAATTTTGTCCAGTGTATCAAATGCTACTGATGAAGGAGCCTTTCCCATCTCCTACAGCAGAGCAGGATGGGCAAGATGAGTGGACTGTCAGTGCATGAAGTATGAAAAAAGCTATTATACATAATCAGTGTGCTGAATAAAACATAATCACCATATAAATATTACACACACCTGCAGGAACACTAATCCTTTGACTTCAAGCATATAGGCCTCTACCACTTTAGCTAGGGTAGATCTCCCTTAGCTGACACTGATAGTATATCCCTTATCTTTGTGGGCCAATCATTAGTAGGCAACATCACATAGACATTAAGCTAGTACCTTGTACTCTTTCTACTGTTTTGATGGAAACCCACTTTCTTAGTGGCTATAACTATGACTTGATTGATGGACTGACAATTTTTGCAATGTTATAGAAAACATTGCTCTGATAATCCATTACAGAACAGTTTTATAGGTTACTTATTCTGAACCTGTTTTTATGGTTAATTGTGTGCTGGAAGTTAATCCTAATTAGGATGGTATACCGTGTCAGTTCAGGTTACAAAATAATTAAGTAGCACTGTCCAACAGAACCTGAGTTAGTAGTTGTCATTAAGAAGTTAGCATTTGCGACATGGTTACCACTGATGTTTCCATTCTATTTGTAGGGACAAACTGCTTTATATATAATACCACTGAGTATAGGAGATGATAAAAGTTAAATTTTCAGTGGTGACTACTGTATATCTAGATGTGTGATGCCATTACAAATGGCACATTCATCACTACGGAGATTGCACCTCCGTATTTCCATTTACTTAAAATAGTAGATACCACGGCACCAAAATTACACAGGAGAGAAAAGTATGTGTGTGTGGTGGGATGTTTATGCAGGCAGTATAGGAGAAGACAAATGAATCAGTTGTTGAAACCAGTGGTGATTGTGAGTGCTTGGAACCTTTAAACCTAAAGCCACTTTTTTAGGTGGCTAAATATGGCTTTAGTTGCTTAACTTCAGGCACGTGAGTTTGAAATGATTGGCCGATAGCTTTCAGGAGTTTCCTGAACTACAACCTTTTTCTCTCTTAAATAGTGTAAATTAACACAGTGTTTATGAACGTTAAGTCGTTAGAACATTGAGCAGTTCTGTTCTTCCACAGGCATTACACACTGCACTGGTTATGAATTTCAGTCCTCTGCAGAAAGACAGTTTATGTTGCTGCTCTCTGGGCAAGGAACACTATGCACTCATGGGGACTGAGTCTGCCTTCAGATCATGCCCCTTATGGTGAGGTGGTTTCCTTTCAAGTCAAAACAGCTAATTCGGTTAAGTTACCCAGATGTCCATGCCATCTGCCAGGACGAATGGAATGCCTAGTTGTTAATCATGTGGGGACCAAAACCAGGGTTGCTCAGTGGTTTTTGGTTAGTTCTTACTAAGGCAAAGTCAATGAGAGTTTGCCCTTGTAAGGCACTCAAGATTTGGTCCCTGTTTTTTAATGCGATGCTTTGTCATGCACTCAGTAGTTAGTTTTGTGGTGTGTGTGGTGAGGTGGGGTGGGGGGGCATTATTTACTGCACAAGCACTGAGCCTGCTCAGGCTTCTGAATAACTTCTAGTGTTGGTGTGCTCACATAGGCTTCCTGCATGTCACCTTATATCATCCCATTAGTGTCGTTACTCCATAAGCATGTTGCCTATCTTTATCATTGACTGCCTGAACTAGTCCTCTAGATTCTGTCTTTAGCTTTCTCATTGCTGTGTTCATAGAACCTATATTTGGAAATGAGCTATCAGCTATTAGCATTTTCCTGCCAATGCATAATTATTGTTTCCCTTTGAGTGCTCCCACTGTCATGTCTTAATACACTGCACTGTATCCCAATCATAGTCCTTGTTCAGCATACCATGGGAAATCTGACCAGAGGTATCAAAGTTCCTATGGCTAGTGCAGATTGCAAAACCTACGGCGCTCTCCAAGCCAGAGAGTGTTTGCTGCATGGAGCCGCCATGCTCATATGGAAAGATGCAATGTGAGCTCTCTGTGCTGTGCAAACAGGAAGTGGAATTTCAAAAAATCCTGGGCCTTTAAAGGCGGAGGGGCAGATACCTGCATACCTGGGTGCAGAGCAGCGGAGTTCGAATTGCAGACCAGAGCATTAAGGATGGCCATTGTACAATGCTGCTTAGAATCAATTTACAGCAAAGTAACCAAGTGCAGTGTTTATACTGACATTATATCGCTATAACTTTGCTGCAAAATGATCTAAGATTACCCGTTGAGGTGGTTTTATTTTGCTGGCAAAGCAGGAGGGTTTTGTTGGCAGAAGGAGCATTGTAGTGTGTACATATTTTCTTTGTCACAAGCTACGCTGTTCCTTTTTTCATTTTACATTGTGAAACACAACCTCTGCCACTGATAATCTTATACCTGCGTTTCCCTAAGGGAGATATCTTCCAACACTGACCCCAATCTCTACCATTTCATGGATATGAAATATTTAACATGGTTCCAGCCTTGACATCCCTAAAATATCTTAATAGAAGCTTTTCAGCTAAAGGTGGAGGAAGAAATTATATTTCTCGTGTTGGCTGGCAGTGTTACATTGATCTCAGTTTAGACCCAAATAGATGCTTTCACACTTTAACGTGTACCAGATTTTGAAAGTGAAAGTGTGCAGCGGAAAGGATTAAGCATCTTGATTTTCCTTTTTCCGCATATAACCATTGTAATTTGTCTGCTGGTCTGAGAAAAATGTTTGTGACTTTAGTATGTGTGTGTTAAATGGCAGGGAAGAACAGGAAATGTAATTTTAATGGTTTTATTTTTTATTGGATTGCAAAAAATATGTGAAGCTCCTTTCATAAGACCCAATACTATACATACTTGTTTTTACATATAGACCCAGTAAGGGCAGTGGAACTAAGCCGGATACAGTAAGAGGCCCTAACATATTCATTAGTGAGTCTTTGTAGTATTGTGCCCATATTATTTAAATAGCCATATCTTTGAGAGTGCTTCCAAGCAGGTCTAAGAATAATGAGTTTTTGGGGAAGTGACGGGGGAGTGTGCTGCTGGGTTTACAGACTATGTTATTTTCTCTATTATGCTGGGATGCTGGGTGATATTTTAATGGATTGTAAATGTAGTTACTGGTAGGGCATATGCAGCTCACGTGTATAGGTTTTCTTACTAAATAAAAAATAATTGCATATGTAATACTTTCTGAAGTGCTGTAATGCTGTGTTTGCATACAGTTGGGTTGTACAATGTTACCTGACTACATGCCTTGTTGCATAGTCATTTTTGCTGTTTATATTTCATCTTGATGCTAATCCATTTGCATCATGAAAACCATCAGAGGCAGAAAACTAAATGGCAAAACTCGAATGCCCTCTTCAGTCATAATAATTATTTTGTTGTTTTAGCATAGATCATTTTTTCTCACTATGCAGTCATCTAAACCAGTCTTGAATCTTCGGGGAGGAAAAGATTTCAGATATCTTAGGAAACTGCTAGATAGAAAAGCTGCCTAGCCAGTGTTTGTTTGTTGTCAACCTAAGTGGTAGTCACTTTAAAATGATACAGCAGACTGTAGTACTAATTCACGTGAGCGTTTCTATAAAACATTTGAGACACCTTGTTCTGTTATTGAGATGCTTGTCTCTAGTAAACATGATGAATGGTTGTAGATAGCTGTGTACTCATAGTTAGCAAGACAGAATATTGCTGTTCACTTTCTGGAAAAAAAATCAAATTTTACAGGCTCTAATATTTGTGGAAAGCAAATTTCAGAATCACATGTATGAATATTTTTGGAAGCCATATTTTAGAATCTCCCATGTGTGTGTGCCAGAAATGAAGAGGGAGAAAATCTCTTCTGACTCTCCTTCGGTCTTCTCCACTATCAGTTACTCCTGCTCCCAAGTGTTAAGTGGGAAAGTTGAGTTGAGTGAAACCCAAGGCCCACCAGCCACATGCATGTACCTGGTGATCAGTTTGCTTTCTTTCCCCCATGTCAGGCAGGGCAGAATTAAAGAGTCTGAAAAATCAGAAATTACAGAGTTTACTGCTGACACTAATGAGACAGATTTTTTGGATTGTAAAAGTTTGGAGAAATTCAAGGTGACATTTATAAAATGAGAACAGGTGTTCAGAAGATGTAGCTCCTTTTCTGAGCCATTGGCTGGGAGCACAGGAGATGAATGACTATGCCAGGGTTAGAGCTATTGCTTGCCGCAGGTAATAAGGTTTCAGCCATAACCACCCCAGCACTTGTTTCCATAGAAACAAGTCAGGTTTACTCTGCATGTCAGATTAGAGAATGCCCACTTATACCCTCAGGCAATGAGAAAACAGTACTAGGAAGTCACATAGGCAGGAAAATCCTTTTTTTTTTTTTTTATTTTATTTTTTTGCAGGTAGGATACCAACGTTTACATGGGGAATGCTATTTACAGTACCCATCAATACATTGACTTCAGTGGAATTATTCCTGTGTAGTGGTGTAATGTGAGGCCTGATGGTGTGTCAGGCCATGAGTGCAATGTTAGGCTGGATTTTGAGCTTACCCCAATGTAAATAAAGAGTAGATCATTAAAGTCAATGGAAACATGCTGCTGAGAAACTGGTGAAAGGTCAGAATCAGGCTGATTGTGTCTATAAAGTGTATCATTTCACTCTGTTTTACAGGTTAAACAGCTAACTTTCTCTCTTGAGAAATCTGATTTAAAGTACCCCTGGAAAAGTTTACTCAGCTCCTTAATGCAGATTTTCTAATTGAATATGTATCAAAGAAATAGCATATGACATTTTTATTATATCCTCTTAATAATATAGAGGAGGGAGAGATAGCTCAGTGGTTTAAGCATTGGCCTGCTAAACTCAGGGTTGTGAGTTCAATCCCTGAGGGGGCCATTTAGGCATCTGGGGCAAAAAATCTAGCAGGGGACAGTACTTGGTCCTGCTAGTGTAGGCACAGGGCTGGACTCAATGACCTTTTGAGGTCCTTTCAGTTCTGTGAGATAGGCATATCTCCATATATTTATTTGATTCGGGAGCACAAACCAGTGTTGGTGCGAGTTACTGTATGAGTGACGTTACCATATGTCTGGGTTTTCCCAGCTATTGCCTCCTTTTTGAGGCTCGGTCCTCTGTCTGTGGCGGGTGGATTTTTCAAATAACAGGAAATATCCGGGAGTTTTTCAGAGCAGACACTGGAGCTCAGAAATAGCCCAGATCGGTCCACTTCCCAAATGGTCTCTCAGTACTGGTGATTCCTTATGTGATTTTGTGATAGATTTTTCAAATGAACTTGTCCTGAAATGTTTGCTTCCACAGTAACAGAGCATGAGCCCAAGAACCATTTTCCTTTTGTGTCCAAGTCATGTATAGTTTAGGTATCACTGGGATAGATTTTCAAATGTACAAATAAGAGTTAGGCACCTGCCTTTGAAAATCTCCCCCTCTGTGTTTCCAATGAATATAAATGCAATGGTATCTGACTGAAAGTGTTTAAAACTGCTGTAGTAGACTGGTTTCCAAGATGCTTCAGTTTTATTTCCTTGTAGTTATCATCACCGTTCTTTGTTACCTTATTCTGGTTCACCTTAAATTATTGTTCTCTCCTGTAAAACTATCATAATTCCAATTCAGCCATTGATCTGGGTATCAGTCATTGATATCAAAGCTCCTTAGTTCACCCAAATCATCACCTGTCCTCCCATTTATTTCTGTCTCTTCCGTGCCTCTCCCCTTGAAATAGCACAGTATTTATTGAATACAGACAATGAATTTTACAGGGAGAGCAGAAGAAAATATCAAATTTTAAAAAATGCTGATGCCTTCTGTGAGTCGAACAGAATGAAGAAAATTAGTGGATGTGTGCAGTATCTTGCACAGATCCTAACTGAAGCCTCTCAGCACTACTGCAATAAAAAACATAAATAAGAATAAAATTATATCAGAACCTCAAAAGAATGATCGGACTGATTCGAGAAGAAATAGGCTAATGATAAAGCATGTTTCACTTAGAATTTTTCTCTTTTCACTATATATGTATCACTCTTCTTTACCTCATATTGGGAGAACATTAAACAGAAATAAATGGTGTGTCAGAATTAATTTTTTTGATGTAACCATACAGGTAAAATCATCTGACCTTTTTTCTACATTGGGATTCCCCACATTCCCATTTAAAAACATCCTCTTGAGTAAATAGTAAATTAATCCTAAGGCTGGAATGCAGCATTTAATCACATTTAATTTTATATTTTTGGTAGTGTGCTCATTAAAGAGGAAAGACTGAATGTCAGGAGATCTTGGTTCTGTTCTTGACTATGCTACAGGTTTCTTGTATGACTTTAAGCAGGTCCGTGCCATCTGTAAAATAAGGATAATAAAACTTGATTACCAGAAAAGAGGTGTTATGAGACTTAATAGTTAACGTTTGCAAAGCATTCCTCCCCACCCCCCGGGATGGAAATAGCTATATAAGTACAAAGTATTAGTATTGTATTAATTATAATCACCAGCAGTTAGATACATTTAAAGTGGTGTCAAGAGCCTTTTGAAAACCGAGTTTTTGTGCTGCATATTCAGGTTTAAAATATCTGATGAAAATAATTTCCTCAGCTGTGTTGATCCGTCTTTGAATGTGTAGGTGTGTTTCCATAGCTAACAGTTTAAGCTACATCCAAGTCATCAGTGACGTAGGTTTAGTAGATCAGCACAGGATATGTTTTAAAGTGCTGGGTCGATAAACCAGCTCACAAACATAATTTACTGCATTAAAACTTCCCACTGACACCAGGATACAATCAATATAAAGTAATAAGGGAACAGTTACGGAATTCAGGTTACTGATAAATACCAGGAATCAAACCAAATAAAAACAAGCTCAGGTATAGAAACGCGCCACCGCAGAACTATTTCCATGCCAGGTGGTGTTTCTGTTTGAACACATCAGGTGCATAACATAAATAACAAATTCCATCTTGCACAAGATTAAGTAAAAATAGAATTGATTTCGTTAGACAGAGAAAACAGAGTTGGATAAACTGGTGGGCTTTGAATTTGTCAGTGAAATATAAGTGATGTGGCAAAGTTCCTCCTCTGCCTTGGTGGGTCCTGTTCTTACTGGTGGATTGGCTCGCCTCAGAGATTCATGGCAGCCCTCAGTTTGGTCACTTTCGTGACTCAAACCTTCCATTCACTCAGCTAATCCTCATCACTGGTCAGCATGGGGAAAAGGAAGAAGAACAATCCCTGCAGTCTCTGCTGATCCACCTAGTGGGTCGGGGAACAGGCCAGAGACCTTCCCCTCTGGTGAAACCCCCAGTCCAGGTCAACTCCTCTTGTATCAAACAGGGAGCTGGGGGGATGGAGGTATGGGGCCAACCTGGGCCTGCCCTCTACTCCAGCTTCCAGCACTGGACCCTGTGGATTGCAGCTATCTAGAGTATCTCCTGTAACAGCTTTGTGACAGCTACAACTCCTTGGGCTACTTCCCCATGGCCTCCTCTCAACACTTTCTTTATCCTCACCACTGGACCTTCCTCCTGGTGTCTGATAATGCTTATACTCCTCAGTCCTTCAGCGGTATACCTTCCCACTCTCAGCTCCTGGTGCCTCTCGCCCCCTGCTCCTTGCACACACCCCTCACTGACTGAAGTGATGTCCTTTTTAAACAAGGTGCCCTGATTAGCCTGGCTGTCTTAATTGATTCTAGCAGCTTCTTAATTGGCTCCAGGTGTCCTAATTAGCCTGCCTGCCTTAATTGGTTCCAGCAAGTTCCTGATTGTTCTGGAACTGCCCGTTACCTTACCCAGGGAAAGGGAACCTGCTTAATCTAGGACTAATATATCTGCCTTCTATCACTTTCTTGTAGCCATCTGGCTCGACTCTGTGACAGTGAGGAATAAGAAGGATTGTATTACTGTACTGGGAAGTTAAGATGCTGCCAGAAGAGAAAATTAATTAAAACAGAAAAGCCAAAGGAAGTACCATGGGCTTTCCATTTACTCACAGAAAATTATTAAGTTTCATACTGTAATTCAGCTTCTTCCCAAAATATATTTGATAATTAATATTAATCAGGAAGACACATACATGGACACTTTGAATGCTTTGTCAAAAATCGTATTTTTGATCGCCTTGTACTTCTGCCCAGGATCATTATTAAACATATGTGGCCAGAATTAGAAATAAAGAGAAGGGTAGTGTGAACTCCAGAAACCTATCCTCGTATATGATGATATTTTTTATTAATGTGCTCTGAAGTCTCTTCCATGCCACAGTATATTCAGGTAAATAAATACTGACACATAAACCAGAGGAAAAACAAGAATCCATTTTGACAAAGACAAGAATCCATTTTGACAACTCTGGTATTATCTGGCAAAAAGTGTTCAGTAATACAGTTATGGACCAATGTCACATTTTGAAGTGAGAAAATATTTATCTGAGGACAGCTCAATACTAAGCACTGATTGCCTGTGATGATCACAAATCAATCTCAAACTAGAGTTCTTTCTTAGTGCAATTAGTCAAGTTAGTCACTAATATAATAGCTATTTTAAATTAATGAAACACCTTTCATCCAAATGGATCCCTAAATACTTTACTGATGATGATAAAGGAAATAATTTTACTCAGAACTCAGATTAAGAGATGTTTCTATTGCACAGTGCACAGGAACATTGCTACAAAAAAGTTTCAGACAAAAATGAAGAATGTGGAACACAAAATTAACTATAGGTGAATATTTGACTTCAGCCTTTGCTTAAAAGTGCTATGGGATCTAGAATGACCAAATCTGTTCAGAATCTTTGTTTCCTATCTCATCTCAAAGATAGGCATTTTTCTCTTTCCTTTTCATGTGTGGATTAGCATTCTAAATTTTCATGGAAGACATGAGGAAAGATATTAATGAAGAGAAAGTTGTGATTTACCATCCAGGAAGAAGGTGGCTGTTTAAAATGATAATATATGGAAAATAACGCAAAGCCCAGAGTCAGAAAGGGACACAAAAATGTTGTTTTGGATTCAGCCTTTGGTAGGGAGAGTCTACAGAAATGAGAGCAGAGATTAAAACAGGAGAAAAATTTATGGAGAACCGTGATTATGAAAAATGGAGCTGATCAGAAAAAAATGTACATATTTTCTGTGAAACCTTCAAATGTAACATTGAAAATGTTCACTCTTCAAAACCCCCCAAAATTATGGTTTTCAGTTGTTTACAGATTTCAAAAACTGAAAATATTTTGTGTTTGGGTTTTTTATTGTGAAACCAAAAATTTGGAAAGAAATGAAAATTTTACATGAAAATGTTGACATTAAAAAAGTGTTTTAAAGCAAAACATATTAAACAACTTTAATGCAAAGATTAATTTTAATTTAGAAAACAAGATGAAACTAGTGGGAAAGTCAACCCAAGGTAAGCTGTAGAGGAAAAGAAGAGACCAAGGTTAGAGCCCTGAGGGACATTGACAAAGAGCAGAAGAGAGTAGGGGAAGAAGTCATTTGAAGGAAATTGAGTTGAAGACATAGGAAGAAAACCACAGAGTGAAAAATTGATGGAGAAAAATTAGGAGAGAGTTCAGGGGAAGGAGAAGGAGATAGCTGATAGACAAAGAAACAAGAAAATAGAGGTCAGGCCTCTGAGGATAAACATACAGAAGAAGTGACCTTGGTTAGAGAGCTTTGGCAGAATGGATTCACGAGAGAATATCAAGAAAACAAGTCAAGGCAGTGGAAAGTGACACCTCACTCAAAAGTGTAGGATTATGAGGAGATAAGGTGGTCATAGGCAAATTGGGACTGTGACAACCAGGATCCATATGTCCCAAAGGGAGAAGTGGGCATTTGAACACCAAAGAATAAGATCAACTGATTTTTATAACACAATAATATTGTATACATATGTTGAGTGAGGTCTTTTCCAAAAGCTTGTGATGCTCTAAACTTACATTATGCTATGTGTATACAGGATATGGTTATAGATTTATGTATTTGTGTATATGGAGAATTAGACTCATAAACTTTGGCTCCACCGCAAAGCGAGACAGTGAGTGATAATACAGGGAGAACCCTCTCCCCCATGACAGATGTTTTCACAAAAGGAGATTCAAACAACAATCCATTGTACAAAGCAGGAAAACACAATGATGGATGATTCTGCCAACTAGCACATACTACATATGGGGACAAATTTTCCACTGAGGGGGGAAAAAATGAAATAATTTCGGCTTCTGACTGAAGCCACTGTTGTTGTGTTTGCTTAATAAAAAATCATAACATTTTCACATCCAGCTAGTCAGCATGGTGATGTTTGTGGATATGCGGTATCTCCGATATTATTTAGAAAACTAGTTTACTGTACGACCTAACCATGCAGCTAGTAGTGCAAGGGTGCAGCAGTTGATCCACAATCAGCACTGCTAAATAGGGCTCTGGTAAGGCTCAGAATCACAGTTGCCAACTTTCATGTGGTAAATAAGCACCCTGACTTTCACAATAAACCCAAACTCAAGCTAATCTCATTTCAAAACAATCCAATCCCTAAGACCCCATGTGACTAGATTCCCCTGATGTGCAGTCTAGGACTCTGGTGGGCCTGCTGTGCACTCCTGACTCTCTCTCTCTCCCTTTGGCCGCTGGCTCCTTGCCCCTGCTTGCTGGGAGCCAATAAAAAATAAAGAAGCAACAAGCTACAAGCCAGACAAGAGTGAAGCTATAAGCAGAAAACTTGCCAAGCAACTCACAAGACAATTAAGCCAAAAGCAAGCCCAATTTCTGCTTTTTGGGGAGAAGGGGGGGGGGGGGTTGGCATGTCTGCTCAGAAGTCCATCCATATGCTATGAATTGCAGGGTTGGGCTCCTATGTGGCGGTAGTGTATATGCCACTGGGCTAATTGTATTCCTGTGCATACAAGTCATATAAGGAGAAGATGAGTGGTCTTGCGAAGGCCTGGGTTTGACCTGGACTGCAGTTCCTCTCTTGCTCAGTCCCCAGATGTGATCATGTTCCTGCCATCATCAGCTTGAGGTTTGGGGGACTTGGAACTGGAGGGGGTAGCAAAAAAATAGAGACTAGAATGGAAAAGGTGCCAGAGAAGGTGAAGAGCAAAACTGCTTCCTTCCAAGCGTACCAACATGTCTTGTTTGCTGACATATCAATTAGAAAAGGAAAGCAGAATCTTTGTCTTTCCTCTAAATGAAATGGATATGCTGGTATCAAGGTTTCTTCTGTTCACTAGATCTGGTGAGAGATTCAGCCTGGTCATGTTACTGAATAGAGCTTTGCATGAAGCTAGTTTGTATTTACTGCAGCTCACCAACTATTTCTCAGGGTGAATTTTAGCAATCAGATATTTCACATACACACATGTCTGGAGATAAATCCCAGAGTGCTCTTTTATGATCTCTTCATTGTTCCTTTAGAGCTGGT
Source organism: Dermatemys mawii (assembly GCA_007922305.1). Taxonomy (NCBI): domain Eukaryota; kingdom Metazoa; phylum Chordata; order Testudines; family Dermatemydidae; genus Dermatemys; species Dermatemys mawii. The sequence continues at coordinate 8,853,454 of ML677327.1, read as the reverse complement.
TCCCAAAGAGGGAAGACTTGAGCGGTTTCCCCTCCAGTTCCTCCTTTGAGGTCCCCCCCCCCATCTCTCTCTCTACATAATATAATTAAATTTAATATCCCTATAGCAGGAAAAACACCACAGCAGCCCATTACTGTAGCATTTAATTTCAGAAAGGGGAACTATACAAAAATGGGCAGGTTAGTTAAACAGAAATTAAAGGGTATAGTGCCAAAAGTGAAATCTCTGCAAGCTACGTGGAAACTTTTTAAAGACACCATAATAGAGGCTCAACATAAATGTATACCCCAAATTAAAAACCATAGTAAGAGAACCAAAAAAGAGCCATTATAGATTAACAACAAAGTAAAAGAAGCAGTTAGAGGCAAAAAAGGCATCCTTTAAAAAGGCATCCGTTAAATCCTAGTGAAAATAGAAAGGAGCATAAACACTGTCAAATGAAATGTAAAAAATGCAATTAGGAAGGACAAAAAAGAATTAGCCAAAGACTCAAAAAATAGTGGCAATTTTTTTTAAGTACATCAGAAGCAGGAAGCCTGCTAAACAACCAGTGGGGCTACTGGACAATTGAGATGCTAAAGGAGCATTTGAGGACGATAAGGTCATTGCGAAGAAACTAAATTAATTCTTAGCATTGGTCTTCATGGCTGAGGATGTGAGGAAGATTCCCAAATCTGAGACATAGTTTTTAGGAGACAGATCTGAGGAACTGTCCCAGATTGAGGCATCATTAGAGGAGGTTTTGGAACAAAACTGATAAATTAACAGCAATAAGTCACCAGGACCAGATTGTATTTACCCAAGAGTTCTAAAGGAACTCAAACGTAAAATTGCAGAACTTCTAACTGTAGTCTGTAACCTATCATTTAAATCAGCTTCTGTTCCAGATGATTGGAGGATAGGTAATGTGATGCCAATTTTTAAAAAGGGCTCCAAAAATGATCCTGGCAATTATAGGCTTGTAAGCCTGACTTCAGTACTGGGCAAAGTGTCTGAAACTATAGTAAAGAACACTATTGTCAGACATATAGATGAACATAATTTGTTGAGGAAGAGTCAATGTTGTTTTAGTAAAGGGAAATCATGCCTTACCAATCTACTAGAATTCTTTGAGGGGGTCAACAACCATGTGGACCATGGGGATCCAGTGGCTATAGTGTACTGGGATTTTCAGAAAGCCTTTGACAAGGTCCCTCACAAAGGTTCTTATGCAAAGTAAGCTGCTACGAGATAAGAGGGAAGGTGCTCTCATGAATTGGTAACGGGTTAAAAGGTAGGAAACAAATGGTAGGTATAAATGGTCAATTTTCAGAATGGAGAGAGGTAAATAGTAATATACCCCAGGGGTCTGTTCTGGGACCAGTCCTATTCAACACATTCATAAATGAGCTGGAAAAAGGGGTAAGTGAAGTGGCAAAAATTGCAGATGATACAAAATTACCAAAGATAGATAAGACCCAGGCAGACTGTGAAGAACTACCAAAGGATTTCTCAAAACTGGGTGACTGGGCAAGAAAATGGCAGATGAAATTTAATGTTGATAAATGCAAAGTAATGCACATTGGAAAGCATAATCCCAAGTATACCTATAAAATAATGGGATCTAAATTGGCAGTTACCACTCGAGAAAGATATCTTGGTGTCATTGTGGATATTCTCTGAAAATAGCCACTAAATGTGCAGCTGCAGTCAAAAAAGTGAACAAAATGCAGGGAATAATTTAAAAAGGGATAGATAAGAGGTCAGAGAATATCATGTTGCCTCTATATAATTCCATAGCAAATCCTGAATATGGTATGCAGATGTGGTTGCCCCATATCAAGAAAGATATATTGGAATTGGACAAGGTTCAGAAAAGGGCAACAAAAATGATAAGGGGTATGGAACAGCTTCTGTATGGAGAGAAATTAAGAAGACTGGGACTTTTCAGCTTGGAAAAGAGATGGCTAAAGGGGGATATGATTTTGAGGTCTATAAAATCATGACTGGTGTAGAGAAAGTAGATAAGGAAGTGTTGTTTGCTACTTCTCATAACATAAGAACTAGGGGTTACCAAATAAAATTAATAGGCAGCAGGTTTAAAACAAATAAAAGGAAGTATTTCTTCACACAATTCACAGTCAACCTGTGGAACTCCTTGCCAGAGGATGCTGTGAAGGCCAAGACCATAACAGGGTTCAAAAAAGAGCTAGATAAATTCATGGAAGATAGATCCATCAACGGCTATTAGCCAGGATGGGGAGGAATGGTGTCTCTAGCCTCTGTTTGCCAGAAGCTGGGAACGGATGACAGGGGATGGATCACTTGGTGATTACCTGTTCTGTTCATTCCCTCTAGAGAACCTGGCACTGGCCACTGCCAAAGGACAGGATACTGGGCTGGATGGACCTTTGGTCTGACCCAGTAGGACCATTCTTATGTTTTTATGTGCATTAGTCAAGGCTCTTTCATAATGGATGCATGTGTTTTTAATTCCTCTCACTAATGAAAAAAAATTCTGCAGAACTGCTGAATTAGTATGTACAATATCTTTCCATTTAAAATATTTTGCTGTATGGGAAGAATAGTTAGCATTGATCTGTGATGTTAGTAAGTCATCTTTATCTCTTCTCTCTTGAATCTATTGTTATACAGGCTGTTATTATATCTGTGTTGAGTAAATGTTCTATTTCTTACTTTTTCATTGTTATGAATTTGAGTAAATTACCCTTCTTGATATATAGTATAAATGATTTCTTGTTACTTTTATTCTTGGAGCACTACGCATCATTTCACATCAAGCCAACTACATGGATATGTTGCAAAAAAGTGGGTAAAAAAAAATCTAATTTAATGGTTCATTTCCTGAAATGATTATGGCTCTCCGAGGTAATAATGATCAAGGGCGTATATATTTCTCTATTCAGAAATAAGACAGGGGGCATTTCAAAATGTGGGGTTAATGTGTAGCTCATATAGATAAACCAGTTATAATGCAAAAGTATCAAGGCTATCATTCTTACCTCAGTCAAAATGTTCTTGGATATTGAAATCTGAATATCAAGCATGTTATTGCGCAAACTGTTTTGTTAGAGACAAGGCTTGGCTGGAAGTTTACTTCATGGATTGTAAAATTTGATTTTAGCATATGTCCACGGACATGAGATATGCAAATCTTAAACGGCATTTATATGAGGGCTTTTAGTTAGTTGTAGGTGCCCAAGTTTTACAGTGTGGCACATGGATTTCAGTTACTCATGTCCCATTTATTTAGCACACAGCTACTTACTTTTTGGGTATGACTGCACAGTACCTTCAGGAAAAAAATAAAACTGGTAATGTGTTTGTGCTTCATTCCATTCAAATGTTATTTTTAAAAGAAATATTCAAACTCTGCAAAATATTTCCAGGGTAAAGAAATACCAGTTGGTTTTGTTCAGTGCACTCTCTGAGTACTTATTTTGTTAAGCTCTTTGTTTTGCTATAAAGTGCCTTGGATTCCTTTGTAGAAAGGCCCATGATACCAGAGGCTAAGCCCAGCATCCCTGCTCTTTTTGTTCTTCTGTCTTCAGAATGAATCACATCCGAGCTGAAGTGTAAAGCCTGTGAGCTCGATCTCTTCCCACTCTTACCCTGTATCCTCCCTCATGCCATCTATCTCTTCACTGTCTCATTCTCACACTCTCCTCCCTGTCCACTGAGTTGCTCTCTCTCCTCATTCATTCCATACCAGACATTTATTATTGCCTCCTCTCACTCTGCATGTTCTATCTCCTTTTCACTTTCCCTCCTTCTCTTTCTTACTCTTGTGTCCTACACACTTTCCTCGCATTCGCTAGGTATATGTTGGAGAGATATAGAGAGAAAAGGCGGGAGCCCTGCTTCCTTCCCCCAGGATCAAAAGCAGACGTCACTAGGGAGAAGGGAGCCCTTGAGTTCCTTCTCTCCCTACTCGTGGTTGCTGGTAGTAGAAATGCCCAGACGAAGGCGGAAGTACTTTATTCCCTTTACCACTAATGGCAGATGGTGGCTGTCACAGTTCAGCGCCACTGTACCTGTCTTTACCCTCACTGGTCCAGCAAGTGCACTCATTATAGGCCTTCAGCTCCTCAGCCATTAGCTCTCTTGAGATCACACATATCTCTTTCTCTCTCCCTCCCGCCCTCCCCTGGGCTGGGACTTTTACAGACTGCACAGTTCTCTGGCTACAATTGCAAGTTCTCCAGAAAGCCAGCCTGCCTAAACAGGCCAGTGTGCATGATTTGCTTTATCCTCAGAAGCTATGAAAGGTAGCAATTGCCAACAGTTATTAGTTACAACACAGGTCTTTCTAAGCAAGCACATTTATTCTTAAGGTGAAAGCATTACAGAGAAAATATATTCAAACAATTAATGAAAACTTTCACTCATGCTACTAAGCTCATCAGAGATCACTCCTCAACTCCAACAAGGGGTCTTTGAGGAGTCAATCCTTCAAACCCCAAAGAGGGTTTTTTCTGTGATTGCAAATTCATAACATTTCTTTTCAAAACAAGCACACACATGAATAAGTTAGTTTCTTTTATACATCTTAGGCCTTTGGTCTTCATATTCTGGGAATAATTAATAAGCAGACAATGATTCTCTCCTTAGGCTCCTGTTCAACAGATTGAGTCTGGATGTGAGAATTTGCATTCACCTCTCCCCCCGAGGTTATTTCTAAGAAGGCCATTTAACTTTGTTTTTTCCCAAAAGTTTCTTCTTGCCTGACATATCATTTAAAGAAGTCTCTTGAAGCTCATAGTACTTCCCAAAGTTTATATTGGCCATGTCTCCCCGCTACAGAAATTACATCCAATCCCATAACAATATATAAACTTTGCATTCAACACCATGGACTCCAAATATGCTTAAACTTAATTCAATAAGCTTTTTCAGGAAATTGCTGTATCTGTCACAGCAGCATCCAAAAAAGGCCAGTGGCTGGACTCCCCTCTGCACAGCAGGTGTCTACTTTCAGTGTCTGCAAACAAGAGGCATTTCGGTGTGTGCACATGGCTAAAGAGGAACCTTCGCCATGCCCACCTACCCCACATTTGAGATCATCTATAAATACAAAGGAAAACAGCATAGCAACATTTATTTAACAAAAGTAAGTTTCTGGCCCTTTCCCCAGTGGAGATATCCTGGAAAATGTGGAGTGACCTCTGTTGATTTCCGTGCAGTTTTCCTTATGACACTGCGGTTATTCTAGGAGTGGGACGGAAGAAACCCACAAACGTAAACCATTTGATATTTAGGTGAAGCACTGACCAATTTGTGGTTGAGGGCATGGTGGTAGCTGCTGGCAATGGGGGCCATCACAGAGGGAACTTGTGATGGCCCCCATTGCCAGCAGCTGCCACGATGCCCTCAATCACAAATTGGTCAGTGCTTCACATAAATATCAAGTGGTTTACGTCTGTGGGTAATTAGGATGCCCGCAGCTGAGTCAATGCAATCTGTGAGGTAAAAAGTAGCTTTGTTTAATGGGCTGAACAAGGGAGATTACAGTAGTATTTGATGTTCAAGTGTTCATGTAAAGTGAGGAGCAAAGGAGCATGACTATGGCAGAGACTGGCATGAACACTTGCCAAAATGTCTTGTGGCCGCTGAACCTCTACCTACCCTTACATGTGTGTTTCTTTTTCAGGAACCTATCTTAGGGTCTGATTCAGAGCCTGTTAAAGTTTTTTTTTTAAATACACCCATTGACTTCATTGTGTTTTGGATATGGCTCGTAGAGCCTACAGAAGTGGTCACTTCTTTAATTTGCTGATACAAAGAGTGGTATGTTAAATAGATTTTTAGAAATGATATGACTTAGATTATCTCAGTGTAACTCAGGGCAAAAGTTGTCCCAGTGAGTGCCAGGTGGTGGAAAATTTAAATCAGTATTGCATCTACTTCACACAGGTGTAAGTGGTTACATAAGATGCAAATCAGTGGAGATTCAGGCTATTGATTTAACCTGATATTTAATCTCCCTCCCCCCTAAAAAATCCATAGTGGATACGTAGGATCTGTATTAGAGGTGGTTCTGATAGCTGCACTTACTATCAAGGTTATCTGACACTTCCCATTATAAATCTTTTTTCAGAGGCATATAGCTTTGCAAGGTTTAACCATTTGGGCTGAAATTTTCCATGTCGGTGTCTGTCTCAGGCTAAATTTATTTGGAAAATTTCAGCCAAAACAGTGCATCCATTTCTGAGAAAAGATTAAGGAAAAAATATGTTGGTTTGCCTATGTTCCAAAATTCTGGCAACCTTTTCTTTTAAAAGCTTTTGTGTTCCCATGCTCTGCCATCGGTACACCAGATGGTTGTTGCTCATTGAATGAGCAATTATTCAATATTTTGTTTTTATCGTATTCAATGTGTGGCCCCATGCCTTATTTACTGAACACTATTAAAACCCTTCTCCGAAGGCAGTGTTATTTATTTCCTTACGGGGTTTTCTGTAGTGCTCTTCATTGTAGTGTCTGAAGGTTTCCTAAATGTTAATTAATTTATTTTCACAACACCCCTATAAGATGAGCGTTGTTATCCCCATTTCATAGAGGAGGAGTTTAGGCACAGAGAGATTTCATTCAAAAGTGTGCACTAACTTTGGGTGCCAGGTCTGAGACAAACAAGGACTTGACTTTTTCAGAGTACTTAGGTGTACATATCACTTTGTATGTTGTGATACAGCAGGGTGAGGGAGCAGCAGGAGAGTGAGAGAGGGGAGATATATAAACCATGGGCTAATTAAGGCATGGTTCCCTGTAAACTAGGGAGGGTTGCTACAGGTTAATTGGAGCACCTGTAGTCAATTAAGGCCCTCTTAGGAACCTAATAAAACCCTCTACTTCAGGCAATCAGGGTGTGCAAGGAAAGAGATAGGACTGGAATTTGGAGGTGTACTGCCAAAGAATTGAAAGACCAGAGAATCGGAGGAAGGGAGACCCTGCCCCATCAGGGCAAAGAGACTCCCTCCCTCAGTGTCCAGGACTGAGGGTAACCCTACCCAAGAGGGAAAAGGGTAAGAAACCCACAGGGATTGAGAGGGGTTGGGACTCAGAGTGAGGAGCAAACCCAGACCCCTCCTTCACTTCCCTCCTCTACCACATTCCCGGGCCACGAGCGGGGCCCTCGGGGCCCCAAGAAAAGGGGCAAAGGGCATCTTAGCCCCCTGCCAAGAAAAGTTCGGGACCCACTCTACCTACATCAGCCATTTTCTCACAGTGTTCACATCATAGTTCCCATTGGCTTCAGTTGCAGCTGTGAGTGCTCAACACTTCTGCAAATCAGACACTGGAGAATGATGAACACCTCTGAAAGGTTTGGTTTTAGTGACTTGAAAAGCATCACATAGGAAGTTTGTGGCACAGTAAGGGATAGAATCCAGTTCCTCAGGGCAATATTCCACTGATAGGTGCCGACTTCTGCTCGCAGCTTCTTATATGCTCTACCCCTTCAGCCCCCTGCTGTCCCTGACTCCACCCATACCCCACCTCCATACCAACCCCATCCTCAAAGCTGCCACCCCAACTCTGCCCCCTGCCTTCCCTATTCCAACTCCTTCCCCAAATCCTGAACTCTGTTACCCACCTCCTCCCCTGAGCTCACCATGTTCCCGTTCTGCCCCCGCTCCCTCCCAAGGCTTACATATTGAGCCTTTTTGGTGGTGTAGCATGAGCGTCCAATGGGAGCTGCTGAAATCCAACCTTTCTGAGAAACGCTCTTGTGCATTTTGGTGTCTAAATGGGAACAGCATTCTTGAAAATCTGGCCCTTGATGTGTGCTGTACTCATGCTTTTAAGGATTCCTAAGTCAGAGAATGTGAAAAGAGGATGGATTTCAAAACCCAACTTCTTTCCCAACAAACCACTTCTGTGGATTGTGTCCAAATTGTTTGCAATCTAGGTGTATTTATTGGTTGATCACTGGATGACTATGAATTGCCAATGTGATGTGGCTGTGAAGAAGGCTAGTGCAGTTCTAGGATGCATCAGATGAGGTATTTCCAGTAGAGATAGGGAAGTGTTAGTACCATTATAAAAGGCACTGGTGAGACCTCATCTAGAATACTGTGTGCGGTTCTGGTCTCCTATGGTTAAGAAAGATGAATTCAAACTGGAAGAGGTGCAGAGAAGGGCTACTTGGGTGATCCAAGGAAAGCTTAACTTAAGAGAGGAGACTCAGAGCTTGGCTCGTTTAGCCTAACCAAAAGAAGACGATGGGCCGATATGATTGCTTTCTACAAATATATCATAGGGATACATACCAAGGAGGGAGAGGAGTGATTTAAGTGAAGTACCAATGTGGACACAAGAACAAATGGATATAGACTGGCCAACAACAAGTTTAGGCTTGAAATTAGATGAAGGTTTCTAACCATCAGAGGAGTGAAGTTCTGAAACAGTCTTCCAAGGGGAGCAGTTGGAGCAGAACACCTAACTTGTTTCAAGGCTGAGTTTGGTAAATGTGTGGAGGGGATGGTATGAGAAGAGAACTTACAAAGGCATGTAGCCAATCTGCGACTGCTAGCAACAAACATCTCCAATGGCCAGTGATGGGACACTAGATGGGGAGGGCTCTGAGTTACTACAAAGAATTCTTTCCCAGGTGTCTGGCTGATGGGTCCTGCCCACATGCTCAAGATCTAACTGATCACCATATTTGGGGTGGGAAAGGAATTTTCCTTCTGCTCAGATTGGTAGAGATTCTTGGGGCATTTTGCCTTCCTCTGCAGCATAGGGCCTGGCTCACTTGTCGGTTTAAACTAGACTTCTGTAACTCGAAGCCTTTAAATCAAGATTTTATGATTTCTGTAATTCAGCCAGAGGTTATGGGTCTATTGCAGGAGTGGGTGGATGAGGTTCTGTAGCCTGCGATGTGCAGGAGGTCAGACTAAATGGTCATGATGGTCCCCTCTGGGTTTAAATTCTGTGAGAGATGTCCATGGTACCTGCAGAACAAAGTCTTCTACTATATTACATGCTGGTGATTTACAGGTATTTTGTTGTACATTTCAGGGAGACTAAATCAACTGCATAACCCACACAGTTGTTCCTTATTACATATTGCTGATGTGTGCATTTCTGAGTCTAAATCTGTATGTATGACAGACCTAGGCTGACACTTCATCAGTGATTTCAGTTGGCATTTCTTCTGTCCACTGTGTTTTTCTGGAACATAAAATCTTTAAATAAAACCATAAAACCTTAGCAGCACTAGTAGCAGCACAGTACATAGACTATCTAATGCAATCTTCTAGTATTCAATATTCATATTCCTCCGCAAAGCCATCTGACAAAAACTATGAATCACTATCACTGTTCCAGACATGCTTCTCTGTCCCCTGGGAATTTTTTTTTTCAGGAAAAGTTAGCTGATAAATGAAAGACACTTGATAGAAATCTGGGGCATCTCATTTGCAGCAGCTTTGCAGTTTCTTTCTGACCAGGGTTTTTTTAGGTTGCACAGTTCCCTGCCAACACTGTGAGTTTCCCAGAAAGTCAGACTGCCTAAGCAAGCTTGGTTTTCTCCTCAAAGGTTATGAGGAATGTAATTGCCACACAGCTCTTATTCTTATGGTGAGAGCATTAAAGAGAATACATTTTAAAAACAATAAAAAAACCTATGCATGCTAATAAGCTTATCAGAGATCAGCCTCAAAACCCAACAAAGGCTTTGGTAGGAGTCAGTGCTTCAAAACCCACCAAGGGGTTTTCCTGTGGTTACAAGTTAATAACAGCCTTAACTCAGAACCAGCACAGCCATGTATAGTTGAGTTATTCATACAGATTGAGCCTTTGATCTTCAGATTCTAGGAACAGGTAATCAGCAGAGAAAGGACTACTCCATATAAACTTAATACATAAACCATTCATTTAATATCCCAGGACCCCAAATATTCGTAAACTTAATTCAATAAGGGTCCCTAAGGATCCTGCAGGAAATTGTCATATCTGTCACATCTGACTGCTTTGTATCATCAGAGTGGCAAAAAGTTGGCATGAACCTGGTCGGTATGTACTCCGTGCTGGACTCGTATGTCTGTTGCTGCAACATTCCCTGCAGACGCAGGGATGTCATTTGTGCTCAGCTGATTATCACTGTGGACCTCAACTTGTCTGGACTCTAACAAATCTTCTGAGGGTGTCACAATATCCTTAACAAACAAACAAACAAACAAACAAACAAAAAAAAAAACCTTTTAAAAGTAAATGGTGTATGTACGTGCCAGGCTTAGCCAAGATAGCATTAGCTTTTCCAGCTCTTTTGTCATGTCATTTTTCTCATTTTAAATACAAATTGTGTGTGTTTGATTAAAAACAAATCCTCATCCCATCCCCTGCTGTTTTCTTTTCCCCAGAGTGTTTTCTTTTTGGATTGTGAGCCCCTCTGGCACATAATACTGAACAGGCAATTTACACGCAGGAGGATAAAGGGTCCACAATTTGAATTTCTCACTTATGTACATTATACAAAGAGCATTTTTGGCACATTTTCCGCAGGGAATGAACTAAAGTGTGCTGGCTGCTGTATATTATTATAATAAGAAATGGGCCTTTATATGCTCTTTGATACTTATTTTATGAACTAAAATGATGAAGGTTTCAATGCTGTTGCTGCTGTTTGTACTGTAATTGTGCTGGGAAGGGGGAAATAAAAGCATGGGAGTGAATAGCTTAGGGGGACTGTTCTTACAGTTTCAGATTTCTCCAACTGAGGTGTATGAAATGTATTTTGTAAAAGAGCACTGAGAAATATTTATTCTTTTTATGCTCCAAATGATCCCTCTAGGACTTAAAGGGTTCTGAGGATGGAGACAGTCTTCTTTATGAAAACAGTAACATAATTAAAAAAAATATTGCTTTTTCACAGAGTGAAAATCCTTAGATTTTAATAAGAAGGAGACTGTGTAGTATAAGCTAGATCACATATTGTTTCTGTGTAATAGTCTCCAATACAAATATTTTAAGAGACCAGCTTAGGTATCGCTTAGACAGCAAGGAAAGATATAGCAGGTCTATTACCTTTCTTTCATTTTTTCATCATACTAAAATGTTTTCCATAATACAGGCAGGAACGAGAGTTGTTAATGTGAGGCAATCAAAGGCTTTTAGTAAAATCTTCCTTGTAGAATAGCTCATTTTTAAAAAAATATCCACGAACTGTAGCTAGGTGGCTATGGTAGCCCATTACTCCTGCCTTTTGGCTAGAATAATCTAGTTTTCCTGTATGTTTCTCTTTAATAAAATGTTTTGGGAAAAGAATAATATGCAGAGGACTAAGAGCCATTTTATAAATGAGTTTCATAAAAGCCTCTTTTTATTAAAATCTTATATGCTTGATTATAAGGGAGTAGCAGATTACTTTTCTTGTGAAGCAAGTGGGGAAATAGAGAAGGAACTATGACTCTTAAGCAGTTCCTTCCCTGAATGGCTCTTTGGGCAGTGCAGTGATGCGAGGCATTGGACTGATGGAAGAATCTGCTCAACAATCTCTAATTGTACAGTTAAATGTAGAACTGCCCTCTACTCCGAATAACACAGTATATCAGTTTTTTCTCTGACATTTCTTGACTTCTGAGTACTTGATTGTTAAACCACAAACTTTGCATTAACCCAGCTCGCTTGTGTGGAATTTCCTTGTTAGTTTTGTTTTGTTTGTTTTTATTTAAAGGGGGAGAAGGGATGTACAGAAAAGCCCAGTGGAGCTTGCTAGTTCCGTGACCTGGGTTTGTTTTTCTAAGGCCTGGTGTACACTACAGAGTTAGGTCAATGTAAGGTAGCTTCCGTTGACCTAGCTCTGTAAGTGTCTACACTACAACGTTGTTCCCACCAATATAAGTAGCTCACTTTACCAACCTAATAAACTCCACCTATGCAAGAGGCATAGAGCTTAGGTTGATGTAGTTAGGGTGAGGCAATGTCAGTGTAGACACTGTATTACTTACATAAGCTGTCGGCCCCATGTGGGGCTCACAGATGGAGCCTTGGCAGTCCGAACTGTCAACTCTGTTTGGGATGCACAGCTGGAGCTTCCCCAGTCTGGGACTGACATTCCGAGCTTGGCTCTTTTCCCCAGGGCAGAGTGGGCTCCAGCTGTCAGTGCTCGAGAATTTGCTGTGCAGTTAAGTTGGAGGAAGGAGTGCTGGTGAAGGTGCGCACCATCGCCAGGGTGAGGGGGCGGTGTGGGGCATAGTGTGACATGAACCAGGTTGACTTAATTTTGTAGACAAGGCCTGACTCTTCATGCTTTTCTTGCTGATGCCTCAAATAGATGCTGCAAGCCTTGGGTCAGAGTTTAGATCAGTATAAAGCGATAGCATTTCACAGCTGCATATGGACACAAACTCCTTGTATTCTCCTAACTGTGCAACTACTGAAAGAATTTTCTTCACATGTGGCTTGTTCTTCAGTCTTCAGTGAGATCCATAAAACAAACTGTGTTTCCACAAAAATTACTGGGGACATTTTGAGTTATAAATGAACACCAAAATTGCTAATCAATGTATATTTTTTTTACAGATGTGGAGACAGATGAGCACAAACAGATTGAACCTGTTTTGCTTAATTAGCTTCGTCTCTGAAAAACACCTTAACTTTGGACTGAAACATATTATGTAAAATGGCAGCTCAAAGGTGTTTTGTTTACTAAAGTTATAAGCAGCTGAAAAAAGGAAAATGTGTAATAGCACCGAGAGGAAGGTTGGATGCACTCAGATGTTCTGGGTTCGATTCCCTTCTCTGTCACAAACTTTCTGAACACTGTAAAGTAGGGATGATAATTAGAGTGACCGTATTCCCCACAGGGAAAATTGGACACAGTATGGGACTGTCCCTCCCCGCACAGGGCTGGCCCAAGCTTCTCACCCATGAAAAGGCTGGCCTGAGCTGCTCGCCCGAGGACATCCCCACCAGGGCTGGCCCAAGCCACTCTCCTGAGCTCCCACTCTGCACGGGTCTGGCCCAAGCCGCTTCCCCGAGCCCTGCCTGCCCCGCTGCATTGGTTGGAATCACCACGCAACCTTCCTCCCCACCCGCATGTTCCTCCACACCTCACTTATTTGACAAAAGTGGGCATTTATCCTGTTAGCTCTTGTCAACTGATCAAGTCTGCAAGAGTAAATGTGACAAATATCCACTTTAGCTGAAATAATGAGGATGGCAAGAACAGGGCTTAAAAAAGGGACTGCCCCAGCCAAAAAGAAGTATGATCACCCAAATAATACTTTCTTTAGCCTCCCCCTTGTCTGTCTTTGTCTATTTAGTTTGTAAACTGTTTGGGTTGGGAACTGCCTCTCACTGATTGTGTATTTGTACAGTGCTCAGCATAGTGAGGCTCCATTCTTAGCTGGAGCCTCTAGGTCCTACCATCATACTGATATTTGATGATAAGTTGGAATTCAACCTAACCTACCAATATTTAGTGTGCTTTATATTTGTCTTGCTCCATATGCAGTTGCATGCAGCATATCTTTGCATGCACAAAGCTCAAGATACATAGCTATCTGTAAAGTGGAAAAGCCTTTTATTGTCATGACTTAGGAATGATCATGAGTGACAGAGTGAGGCAGGAATACGAACATGTTTTGTTTACTTCTCTCGCATCATTGCATACTCAAAGTACTACACAGTTTCTTTCTCTTCTTTTTGGAGCTGTCTTCTGTGTGTGTTCGACCCAGTTAAGTTTCTTGTCCTGCAAATTTCATTTTTCTTTGTTCCTGATTGTGTCCTCCATAAGTGGTTTGGCTTATTTATTTATTTTTAGAAGTGTCTCAGTGAGGGTTGTTGTTTTTTTAGCTGCCATGCTCCAGTTCATTTTGAGATGCCCGTCTCGATGTTTATTTGTCTTTGTTTTCCACTGATTAGTTCTAGTAGGAAGCAGCTGTGAATAGTGAATTGACAATATGGAGTGGCTCTGGGGCTTTGGCAGTTGGTAACATTTTAAAAGTGCACAAATAACAGGTGTCTCATGCCATCACAAGTTGCAAAGAACACCCAAAGCAAAAGAATAACATTCTATCTTCACACTGGGCAACAGCAAACAATAGGCTTGATTGTTCTGTCATTTGCTTCTGGTATGCAGAGCAAGAGAAGGAATAATTCCCTTCTTGGAACAATAGCCATGTTTTGTGTCTGGACTGACTCTATCACATGGATGTGTTCAGAGGTGAAATGCCTTGCCCATTGTGTTTGATCACTTTTGAATATGTGTCTCTCTACAAAACGGATGCATTTGAGAGACAAGTGCACTTGCTAGAAACTGCTAACGATGAAGGCTTCCCTTGAATTTTTATCTCCCAGTGAAAGGGGCAGAGGAGTAGGTGAAGAAAAGAACAGGAGGACAGATTGTCAGCTGATGCAAAGCAGCCTAGCCCCATGGAAATCCTCCTCCTTTCTATTCCTCATTCTGTGAAGAGAGCATGGTTGGAGGGGTAGTTCTGTGGGATTCTGAGGATGATACATGGTGATGGCTCCTCCTCTTTCCAAGGTATGGTGACCAGATGTCCCAATTTTATATGGACAGTCCAGTTTTTTGGGTCTTTTTCTTACTAGGCTCCTATAACGCCATCCTGATTTTTCACATTTGCTGTCTGGTCACCCTTTTCCAAGGTGAGGGGTAATAATAGCGCCTAGCTTCTGCCGTGGAACACAGGTCTTTTCTAGTGCCTGGGAGGTTTTCTGGTTGCCCGGCCTTCCCTTTTATTCCCCCTGTTAATGGAGAGGGACTCCTCTTGAAGCCCTGTTGTGTGGAGTAGAGTTACCCGATGGTTTCTCAGTCTGTGTGTATGTGAGGAAGTTGGTGATAGGGAAGACAGAATAAGTCTTAGCCCCATAGATGCAGTAAATTAAGCTGAAATCGCAATCTGAAGCAGGAGCTTTTCTCGTATCAAACAAACTTTGTGCTCTTCCTGCTACATGAGATTCCTTCACATATGTCATCAAAAGGGGAACCGGTTCTATCTTTCTGCAACCGAGCAATAAGGAAATACTAAACAGGAATGAATCTTTTACAGTTGTAACTTTTATATTTTAAACTCAAGATTAATTTCTTCCATTCGGTTTCTTTAGTAGTGAAAGTATAATACTTTTTAAAGAGTCCACACTGCTTTAACTTTGCTTTGAGATATCAAAACAGCTACACTGGAAAACATAATGGAAAACTGAATCTCTCTTTGTTAGATATTAGAATTCCACATTCAACTGAGAGAGACTGGGGAGAGCAGAGATGAAAGTTTGTAAGTACAGTTATGGATTCTGGAACATTTTAGTAGAATTTCAAATTGCCTTTGATCTTCTCCTGAATTATAACAAAAACAAAGATTACTAGAAAATGGACTTTTGGAATTAGAATGAGGAAGTTCCTCTTGGTGAAACAATAAAGACCATTAGAGAATGTGTCCTCAGACAGTAGTTTCAGGGATTACAGTCCCATGTGTCTCTGTTTTTCTAGCTCTCTTAGAGCTATGCAGTAATATAATGTCATACTATGCTCTCATCAGATCAGGTCAGTATTTTGACAGGAGACCTCCATGGAAATCACTGTTCACGGTAATGAAAGTAATTAAGTGGCACTCCTCCCTTTCACATTATATTGCAACAATG
The DNA here is from genome assembly GCA_007922305.1 of Dermatemys mawii. Taxonomy (NCBI): domain Eukaryota; kingdom Metazoa; phylum Chordata; order Testudines; family Dermatemydidae; genus Dermatemys; species Dermatemys mawii. The sequence continues at coordinate 8,837,851 of ML677327.1, read as the reverse complement.
CTTTAGCACAGTGAAATTCCCTAGACTTTCTTCCACAAGGCATATTAGCTCCCAGTATCCCAGTCATAAGCCATATATATAATTAAATTATGCTATTTTAAATGTTCCCCGTTTAATTGGATACTTTGTTATTCTTTACTTACTGTCCAAAAACTGTCAGGCAGTATTGTTTTGTGTGATGACCGCTGACGTATTCTTCTTAGAGGATGTTGCATTTCAACAGTGAGTGGAATTATATATTTTATTAAAGCATGTTTATTTGGATGTAAGCAATAATAGAAAGGAACACCTCAGATTGCCTCTGCCACAAATTCCAGGAATAGAAATAAAATGTAATAGCAGTTCCTCATAAAATAAACAAATCTCCACTCCCTTCCCTTTAGAGCAAATACTCATTAAACCCAACCTGTACTACAAGGCTATCTCTGTTGATAGCCTCGTAGTACAGTTGCATATCAAGCAGCATTTATAAACTACTTCTAGGTTTCTTCTATATAGAAAGCACTATATTAACTGTAAATTCACAAAGTCTCCAATTTCAGTCAATAAGTTTTGGATGCAGATAACTATATACAGAGATACATGTCTAAAAGCATTTTTTTTTTAAAAAAAAAAGATGGGAGCACATTTGCTTCTTTATAATCTTGATAATTTCTAGTTACTTACAAACAAAATTCCCAAGTTGTGTGTGCAAATTTGGTAACTGAATGCAGATGATCATACCTAACTATTTTAAATAGTCCCAGAATATATAAAGTTAGAAATACGGCATAGATGCTTAAATACAAAACGTGCAGTAACAACTCTTTACACCAATTATTTTTTAAAAAAATAAATCATATTGTTGGGGCAGCAAGAGAATCTAGAAGAGCAGCATCTCTGCACTTTCTTTAATAATCCAGATCCGACAAAAACAAAGGAGAGTAGAAAGGTTATGTAAAGAAACGTCTTCTGCCTTCTTTCTTGAAAGGCTTGCATATTTCAGTGACCGTCTTGACAGTTTTATCCTTCTAACAACTATTTTTAACATTGTAAGTATTGTAGACAGTAAAATATAAATCCATCGGATTTCTCTGGCCTGTGCACTAGAGGCCTTAGGTATGAAGATTTATCCTTCTGTGTTACCTTATCATCCCAGCAGGATCAGTAGGGTTTATGCAAATCCCGGTTGGTAGAGAACTGAGAACAAAGTGATCTCATCTATGAACAATGTTTCTGCTCTTCTGTTTAAAGGTCTGTGTGGAAGTGGAATAAAACCTACTAGATTTCTTTGATTATCCTCACCTGCTTGCTTTAAAAAGAGAAGATGATTTTTCTGTGTTTTTTATTCCTCAGAGTTTTAAGACTTACATTTTTAAGTATTATATTCTGTCTCTGTATAATCCTTTCCATGGCAGAGAACACATTCCTTGTGAAACATTAGACTTTTCAAAATGCAAAAATTATCTAATGGTTTTTATCCTGAAGAAAGATAATAAAGGTCAGAAACCTTTCACCAGGGCTTTTTAGAGAGTTTTGCAACTGCAAACTCAAGTGGACTAGATTTAGAGTGACTCTTCTCTTCTCCCTAGATTTGAATGTAACATTTAAAGAGCCCTATCCTACTGCATTGTGACCTTTTTCATCTTAAGAATACAGGTGCTTTGTAACAAGTGTAATTAAGGTAATTCAATGACAAGAGATTTTTAGGAGATGTGGGCTCCTAGTCATGTGATTAGGGCCTGGCCAAATTCACGGTCTATTTTGGTCAATCTCATAATCATAGAATTTTAAAAATAGTCAATTTCATAGTTTCAGATATTTACATCTGAAATTTCATGGAGTTATTGCCTTGGGGGTCCTTACCCAAAAGAGGGGGGCGGGGCGCTGTATTTGCAAGTCTATTGTAGGAGGTTTGCAGTGTTGCTAACCTTACTTCTGCGCTGCTGGTGGTGGAGGAACTGCATTCAGAGCTGGACGGCTGGAGAGCCGCAGGCAGCACAGATGTGAGTCGTGTGGTATATGTGTGTGGGGATCAACACTTTGTGGGGTGGGAGGGCGGGCCAACCTTTTGTGTGGGCAACTGTCCAGGGCCCCGTATTCATTGGGGCACTGTGGTACACACACCCCCAGTCAGCCCAAGGCCCCTTTAACCCTGAAGCCCGGGGGTATTGACCCCTCCTTTTATCATGGGTATAGTTTGTTGGCTGGGAGTGGCATCCCCGCCCCCCAATAACTGTGGGACTAGCAGCTGGAGCCCGGCACATGGTAGGAGCCATGGCTGCGGAACCCCCAGCCCTGCCCCTCCCCAGTTGATTTCATTGGGAAGATCAGATTTCAGAGACATGTTTTTCACCACAATGAATTTTGTAGGGACCTACCTATGATACTTCCTTCACCTCTTTAAATGTGTGCACAGAAGGGACTTCTCAGATTTACTCCATGTTTCTCTGAGAACAATTTTCAGACTCTATAAATTTTGTGAAAAAAATATCACAAGTTGACTGGTTAACAGACTTCTCATGGAAATATTTTCATGGACAAAATATTCTTCCATTTCTTCTACCTCTGATTTGTACCATCAATTATACTTGGAACAGAGAATGGCCTGATTCTGCACTCTGTTACAGTACCGCTTGATACTAGTGTGACTTGTTTTGACGTCTCTTGTGTCAGACTGGTGAGTCAAAATACAGGCTTGCAAATGAACAGAAAACATGAGACTAGGAAGTATTATAAATGTTATCAAACATCACAAGTCCTCTTTTGTGAAATTCGCTAAATAACATTCAAATTAACTTGTCTCCATGCTGTCAAAAAATAAAATAAAATCCAAAAACATCAGACAAAAAGCAGTGGAAACCAGGAATTTATTTTTGTTGTGAGACATTAAAAATGAAATAGAAGTGGGTCCCCAAAGAGAGGCATCCAGCGCTGTTTTGTATTGCTCTGGTGGCCATTTATAAATGTCATTTAAGTACTTGTAATTGACAGGTCAGTTACAAGATTTTTGGATTGGGACTGCTCATTTTTCCTCTGTCTTCAGGTAACCAATTTTGACAGATCCACTTTCTTCCTTGTCATTAAAAATATATATATTTCAAACCCCAGATCTTTATACAAGTAATGAACATAGCAAGAATACTACTGAATAAAGACTTTGAAGCAAATAATCTTTTAAAGTAAATTTAGCTTCACTAGAAATGATATCATCTAACTGGTTTTATGAGATATCCTCCTAGAGTGCTGGCTATTATGCATACACTGTCAATGTTCTAGGATGAAAACTTTGCCTTTTCATGAAAACTGGCTGGGTTCCTTATGGCTTTGTAACATCAACATTATAAAAAGGATGCATTAATTTGATGTCTGCCATATTTTTTTTATCATCTCACTGCAAACCAGGTGGAAAACACCATTATAATATTCCTCAGTACTGCCACAGGAACTGAACTTTCTCCCTTTGTGACAAATGGCTTTCACTGTATGCACCACTGAATGGGGGTGGCTCTCTCTGGAGAGGTCACTGCAGAATGGAGACTGTTATCATCCTTCCACTCTTTGTACCCAGCAGTCTTTTGCTTTCTGGGCTTTGTTTCAAAGACAACTGAACAAAGATAGTGATCAGTGTTTATGCTGCTTGGTGTGAATGGAAACCTTCCCCTTTGCTACCAGGCAGCTACTGTTATCTGGATTTAAATGTCAGGCACTCTTCAGTGTGCAAAAAAGAGAAAATGAGATAACATTCAGGGAGGCCTAAGTTGGAGCCAAAAGTATGGTGTTAGGAGAGAGGTGTTCACACCTTCTCTGCAGGGATTGAAAAGAAATGCAAAAAGTGACTTAGGGAATACATTTCTCAACATAGCTCTTGCTGTTTATATATTGTGGTTGAGTAGCAAAACAATCCTTGAAGTTCAGATAGCCAAGGCTAAACACATACTTATTCTCATACACTTATTTTGTATTCCTACACCTCTATTTAATTTTGGTGGCTGGCTATTTAAATGTTCTATTTAAACACAAAGGAACACACTGTCTCTGAAGAATTTACAGGCTAAACAAAGAAGGCAAACAACAATAAGGAATCAAAATGTTAAGGTTATACTAGGTACATATCATCTTTGTTTTTCCTCCATCCAAACATCTCCCTCCTTCTTTCTTCTCCTCTTTCAAGGTGTCTCACCCAACCTGCTTTGCTATTATTGTTCTAATATTCTCTCCTCCATCCTTCCTGCTCACCCCAAAGCGCAGATGAGTTTTAGCATGATTATGAGGTTTGCGGAACAACTGCCACTCAGATGATTTCCCTGATAATGGAAGTGTCTCAAGGTCAGAGGGTCCTTGGGTGCATATATGGGTGAACATTGTCATCCCAAAGCATTTAAAAAATCATAAATAAGGCCTCAGGAAATCATGAAATTGCTTACAAATCCTTTAGGGTTGTTCTTCTTTGTCTTCTAGTTTCTGGGCCTTTAGGGTGCACTTGGGTCACATGTTCAAGTTTTTTTCTGCAACTGTGAGAATAACGAAAGATAAAATTCTCATCCAATCATTTGACTCCAGGAGCTTGGCGTTTAGTAAAAACACCAAATATTGTGGGATGTGTGATAAACTCGTAGAACCACAGGGCTGGAAGGGACCTCGAGAGACCGTTTCATCCAGTCATCTGCACCCATGGCAGGACTAAGTATTATCTAGACCATCTTTGACAGGTGTTCGTCTAACCTGCTCTTAAAAATCTCCAGTGATGGAGATTCCACAATATCCGTAGACAATTGATTCCAGTAGTTAAGTACTCTGAAGTTTTTTTCTTATGTCCAACCTAAAGTTCCTTTGCCGCAATTTAAGCCCATTGCTTCTTTTCCTATCCTCAGAGGTTAAGGAGAATAATTTTCCTCCTTCGTCCTTGTAACAACCTTCTATGTACTCAGAAGTATTATCATATCCCTCCTTGTCTTCTCTTTTCCAGACTAAGCAAGTTTTTTTCAATCTTCCCTCATAGGCCATGTCTGATCTTAGTTGGGGCAGGCAACATTACGTTTCAACAGTGACCAAGTAATGCATTTATTTATTATTGATATATGTAACTACTATGGTTATTACAAACCACTTGCAGAAGACAATGTTATATGACTGTTGGCCCAAGAATTAATCCAGGGGATTCTGGGTAGTCCCTGAGCAGAGTTGCAGATGAATCTGCACTCTTGCCGACCCTGAGAGAGAGCTGCATTCTAAACATCTTTTTTACCGAATGTCCTTCACTCCATGTTAAGTGGAGCCTTACTCTGAACAACTCTCTGTTTTGTCTCACTCCCTGTTTTTTTTTGTTTTTTTGTTGTTAGATAATCTATCTTTTCTGTCTCCTGGTTTCTGGTACTAGTCAAATGTGCTGATAAGAAAATACTGAGACAGCATGTATTGCTTTAACTTGTAATGAAATACTAGAAGTTTCTTACTAACGAAGGGGGAAGGTGGGTTGCTTGAATGAATAATTTGTGATGTAACGAAACTGTCTATAAAAATTTACTAGTTGTTAGAATTGGCAGCTGGTTCTCTTGGGAGACGGGCTGCTCTCTATTGTTGTGTGCACTCTTCAATAAAGAGCCTATTACACTGCTCTACAGCCAAAATGCTTCTGAAATAAATGTAGTCAAACTTTACTAATTCTGGGTCACTGAGAACGAAAATGATGCTTACAATTGTTGATTGGCTCTAGTTTTCAAGATATGCTACTGGGTCAGTATATACGACCCTTGACATGGGAATGGCGGAGGATAAGTGAGTTATAAAGGGAAGAGATCTCAATTTAAACCAGAAATGACTAAAATACATCTTTGCTGGATCTATGAATAAATCTATGGCTGGGTTTGGACAGTACTTGCTTTTTAGGCAAAACAATGAATGATGCAATCTGAAGCTGGTATTGCATCATACATGATATGAATTGCATCATGTTTTTCCTAGAAGTCATGGATGATGCAATCATAACGAAGCTTACATCACTCTGCTGAACAAATTGCCCTATATCAGCTCTAGAAATCATACAGTGTCATGCTCTCTTATTTGTCAGTGTTTGATTTTGCAAAGGGAGACAATTCTGTTTAGCCAAAGTGAGCAGAGATGCCTCGTACTTGTGTGAACAGGGCAGATAACTTCTGCTATGTTTGTGGTGAAGAGACTTTTGCATCCCAAAAGCGCAGTATAACCACTGTGGTTAAGAAAGCCTATCACCTTTCTTTTGGCTGCAAAACTGGAGATCAGGACAAGAGGTGGGCCCCACACATATGCTGCACCACTTGTGCAACAAATCTTCACCAGTGGTTGAACAGGAAAAGGAAAGCTATGCCTTTTGCAGTGCCAATGATTTGGAGAGAGCCACCAGATCATACCAGCAAATGTTACTTCTGCATGGTGCCTCCAGTTGGGAAAGGTGTGTCAAAGAAGAAAAAGTGGACTGTGCATTATCCAAACATTCCATCCGCTGTACGCACAATACCCCACGGAGAAGGACTGCTGGTTCCTGGTGCACCAGAATCATTCTCACTTGAGTCAGACGAGGAAGAGGAAGAGGATGAAACTTCTGGTCCTGAACCATCAATGTCACAGGACCCACATTTTCTCCCATCCTCCTCCTCTGAACCACACCTCATAACACAAGCTGAACTGAATGACCTTGTCAGGGATTTGGAACTACCCAAGAGTAAGGCAGAGCTGTTGGGCTCCAGACTACAGCAGTGGAATCTCCTGGCAGGTGATGTTAGGGTTTCCATGTTCCGTGACCGTCAAAAGGATCTTGTTCCATTCTTCTTCCTGGAAGGTGATCTTGTAGCCTGCAACAACATGGATGGTGTGATGGCAGCCCTCAACATGGTTCATGATCCACATGAGTGGAGACTCTTCATTGATTCATGGAAGACGAGTCTTAAAGCTGTTTTGCTGCATAATGGCAATGTTTTGCCATCAATTCCAGTTGGTCATGCAGTCCATATGAAGGAAACCTATGACAACATGAAACAACTTTTGAGGTGCATAAACTATGACCAACATCAGTGGCAGCTTTGTGGCGATTTGAAGGTTGTTGCTCTCTTGCTTGGTCTGCAGACTGGATACAAAAAGTACTGCTGTTTTCTCTGCGAATGGGATAGTCGTGCAAGAAATTCCCACTACATCAAGAAAGACTGGCCACTCCGACAGTCATTGGAGCCTAGGAGGAAAAGTGTTCAGCATCCACCACTTGTTGAATCAAGGAAGATTTTGTTACCACCCTTACACATCAATCTGGGTCTGATGAAGAATTTTGTCAAGGCCATTGACAAAACACAAGCAGCTTTCAAGTACCTCCATGGAAAATTTCCAAGGTTAAGTGAAGCTAAGATAAAGGAAGGTGTCTTTGTTGGTCCTCAGTTTCATGAACTTCTTCAAGATGACGCATCTGACCATGCACTGCGTGGCAAGGAAAAGGCGTCATGAAAAGCCTTCCAGTCAGTGGCAATACATTTTCTCGGAAACCACAAGACAGACAACTACAGGTTGTTGGTGGAAAACCTCCTCGAGGCATACAAAAGCCTTGGTTGCAACATGTCACTAAAAATACATTTTTTGCACTCTCATCTAGATTTTTTTCCACCAAACTGCGGAGCAGTGAGCGATGAGCACGGCGAGCGATTTCACCAGGACATTGCAGCAATGGAGAAACGCTATCAGGGCAAATGGAGCCCATTGATGGTTGCAGACTATTGGTGGACAGTGACAAGAGATGCTCCATTTAATGAATACAAGAGACAAGCCAAGAAGCGCCGAGTAGACACTGAATAGGACTAAACTATGTACATAATAGTTTTTTGCCTTTTGTTTCATAATACATTTTATTTATATAACCCTTTTGCTGATTTTTAAAGTGTTACATAAACTGGACAGGTGAAATATTATCATGTAAAGCAACCATAAACACATGAAAAAACCTAGGTTTACAATTTATGATTAAAACTCTACTATCTACACAATATACATAGGCATAAAATGTAAAAACTTAAATATCTTAGAAACAGTAGCCAATCAGTTGTTTTAATTGTCATATTTGAATTCAGCACATCAAAATACATAATAAATATCACATTTTATCTCTGAAGCAGACGACTTCTAAAAAATTGTATACCAGTGTTATCAGACTTTGCTGGTGTTGTCTGTCTCTTTGCGGTCAGACAACGAACCGGGCCAGTATGGGTTAGAGTCCCTTACACGAATAAATGTAAATTATTTTAATTTAAGCATGTTTTATATAGGTTGGAAAAACAGATATGGTAACATTTGCTTTTAAGTTCCAAAAAATGATTCCAAAATATTTCCACTCTTTATTGCTCAGAATGTGTTAGATATGGTCATACTGAATTTAAAACATAAAGCAAAGAATATTGTGGGGCAGATATTTTTGATTTACTGTTATTTTTCTAGACATGTATCGTACAGTACAATACCTATTTTTGTCTCAATCTTAAACACATATGGCATTGCAAACATTAACAATTACAGTAGCTCCACATATTCTGCTAATGCAGGAAGAAAGTCCAGAGAGCAGAGCCTGTCTCAGACAGAATGCACATAACTGAAATGAGCAAGTCCAGCCTTAATTTACGTAATCTTCCAAGAACCAAAGTTAACAGTTCATGGATGTTGCATCCTGAGTAATTGGAATGGGATGAGGTAGCACAAGGAGAATAAAACAATCATTCTGGCATGGTTTATGTGGTCTTACTATTAAGTACAATAAGTAGCAATGCATTGATGCAAAAAAATATTTTATCCACCAAACAGTTCAGCAAGTATCTTTAAATTTAACATACCATTTGTTTTCTATGCTGAGCTTTACCTGTATCTTTACATCTCCATTTTGGATGCTCATCACTTTTTGCAGGTGCTTTACTATGGACTTAGGAGCCTAACTTTAGGCCCCAATTTTTAGTCTTTATAACTACATGAACCACACACTTCCTTTCAGACTCCATTCACCACATTTGTGATTTTACCCTTATAGCAGATAAGGTTGTAGATGAGAAGAAAAAGTTTTTTTTGTTTGTTTGTTTGTTTTTTTAAAGGGGCTTTCATGAGAGAACAATATGGAAATCTTCTTGTAATATCCTTTTCTTGAAGGCAGGTACGTTTCTCCATATGATTAAAAAAAATGTTTATGCTATGGAACTGAGTGATTTATTATGTTGTCTAAGAATAAAGCAATTAGATTATTTTAGACAATTGGCTTATTGCTTTTTCTTTTCCTTTGGTTTTTTAATGTCTCATTTCAAAAATTGAACGTGTGCTTCTGAAGTACATTAATTTCATTAATTAAAATGCATGTGCACAAATTTCAACACCTGCCTAGTAAAAGAAACCTCTCAAATGAATGTGAGACTTCTAATTCATCTGAATGACACATTCGCAAAGAAACAATGCCACATTGTTCCTCATAACTCATTTGCTTATATCCCCAGACATGATTGGGAATTTTCTCCTAATAATTTATTCGACTATATTTCTCCTAATTGCACTTAGCCTGTTGTAAGTAGTGATATGTTATTGCATCATCCTCAAGAGAGCACTGGAGGCTTGGTGCCTCAGGAGGCAAAATGTCTGTTGGAGCTTCTTTGTGCATTGTGCCCAAGGAGGGCAATATTATCCCCTCCCCCCAGTTCCACATGGATGGCCAGCTTTGGTGGCTAGGATGTAGGTATATTGGAGCCTCCTGCTCCCTGTCCCTCCCTGCTGCTTTGGGGCACTGCACTCACCAAGGACCAAGTCCTGGGATCAGTCCTGCTCTCCCTCTATTACAGAGATTGTCAACCTGCAGCCTGTGGGCTGCTTGTAGCCCACCAGTGCACAGCTGTGGTGCAGGTGACATCCTCAGGGCGATACAGATAGTATTGAATATGGCCCACTGAGAACCACTGCTTTAATGCAATTCTGGTTGGTTCTTGGGAGACTCCTTACTCTTTTTTTTCCTTTCCCCTATGGCGCACTGTGTGGGCTAGTCACAGCCAACCTCATTATCTCTATATTCCTTAACTTTGGAAAATATATGATTTATTTAATCTCAACTTTGCCAGAATCTGTTTATTATGACAGTAAATGAAAGTTCTGTATCTGTGCAAACCTATTGTCCTAAATGAGATCTGTCCCCAACACACACGTGAGAACCCTGCTTCTTTTATACAGAGAGAGAGAGAGAAAAAATTACACACACGTACTCCTATGAGTCAAATACACAATGTTCACAATTCCAGTGCCAGATACTAGATTTAAAAGATGAGTCAGCAGCACACCCTATGGTAATAACTGGTCAGTTTAATTAACATTGTGACTACGGTTTTCACATTGTTTTCTACCTTATTTCTTTATTGGGCTTTCTACATCAGTGTGGGAGTTTGGATACTTGTCAATGGGATTAAGATTTTTCCAATGTTTTATTTCATGTTTCCCAAAAAGCCAAGAGATAAATCCAACCTATACTTTAGTTTCTTTTTAAGAATTCTGGTAGATTGCAAGCTTTCAAAAATGAATATATAGTAACATGCATTTACTAGAGTTTCTTATAAATTATGGCTCAAAATCCATTACCTGCTCTCCTTAAATGGACATAAAAGGGGATTTAACATTAAAGCTCTTTTAACAATAATATTAGGTTCTAACTATTTTATGTGATAATGAAATAAGATGGGTTTTATAGTCACAATTTCTTCCTGACAGATTAATCAAATTCCCTACATAATATAAGACATGAGGTATCCTCAGCACTTGGACACAGCTCTTTTGTAGCTTGTTATTCTTAATAGCTAGGAACGATAGTGGAGAAAAAAAATGAAAAACACAAGTTTACTTCTATTAAAATTGCTATAATTCTATTGATTTTATTATATTATTATATCAATAGAAAACTAATTTTCCTACAAAACAACTTCTGAAAAGACAAAATAGAGGAGCTAGGTATTAATTAGTGGATATATGATAACACCATTTATTTAATTGATACATTGTTTTTTTAAAAAGTCAAAGACACCGATTTCTTCAAACTTGCATTGCACAGTGGAGTTTGGAGTGATCAAATACCTCCTGGTTTACCATTTTCTGATTCTTTTTCATACAGATTAGACAGTTAATGAGTCCCATCAAACTATTCCAAATGGTTAATTCTTTTTAGTTATTACACTGTTTTACCTTGTCTTATTAGATAGCTTTCAATGCTTGCAAATAGAATTATGTGGTGGCAACCTCCTTATATATGGGAGGATGACATCAAAATCTCAGTTGTTTTATCTCCCTGTGTTGAATGGGAAGAGTCTGACCCAAGCTTTTGGACTAGTGTAGAAGAACATGAAGAAAGAAAAAAACTACTATACATGCCCGTATTTTAGTACTGCCTCCATGACATCTTTTTTAATCTGTACTTTCATGATAACTGAAAAGGAGATTTTTTTTAAAAAAAAAAAATTTGCTTCCATATTTCTTCATTGCCAAGTTTTAGCCCAGAGGAAGTTTTTTTATGCCTGAGTTATAAACCTTTGAAAGAAAAGGGGTCATAATGGAAAGGCTGACAGATCCTTAACTTATAGCAGCACTAGCCATTATAATGTACATGTGTGTGTGTGCAGAGATTGGTAATGACAGATATTGTACATGATTTTTCCAAGGGGTGACCTTGAAAAATCTCAGCATGAAAATGGCAATAAATGATGCACAGTACTAAAAGCTGTAAAATGTCAAACAATATTCACCTTACCATACCATGCATTTTAATTTGATAGTGCATCATCTGTAAAACTTTCAAAGTATTAGCAGTTACAGCAATGCAAATGTTACATTCAGAAGCTGTGAGGGCACATGGAGATATATGCTTATTGGTTGTAGTAAGGAAAGGAAGGATAACATAGTCTTGTGGTTAAATCACTAGACTGAGAGTCTGGAGATCTGGGTTCCTAATTCTGCCATAGATGGTCCTGTGTCACCTTGGGTAGGTCAGTTAGGGTATAACTTTCAAGGTGTCTAATTGACTTAGACACTTATCATTTTTGAAAATGGGACTCAGGCTTCTAAGTGCTTTTGAAAAATTTATCCTTAGTCTCTCTGGGACAAATTTTTATGTGCCTAACTGATAATCCCCCTAAGTACCTATCTGTATGTTTAGGCACCTAAATACCTTTTAAAAACTGATTGTGCATTAGTTCCCCATCTGTTAAATGAGGGAAATAACCTATTCTTTCTTTTACCATTTGTCTGTCATATGTATTTAGGTTGTAAAATCTTTGTGACAGGGGACTCTCTTTTACTATGTGTACATAGAACCAACCAGAACCAAGGCCCAGTTCTAGTAGCTTCTAGATACTATTGTAATGTAAATAATAATATAGGCATATAGGTGTTTAAGCTGCATTTTTTAAAGTGGTGGTGAATATGTGAGGCAGATTATTCCAGAAAGAAATGTATAATTATTTTTTCTAGTTCAACCTGTGGAACTCCTTGCCTGAGGAGGCTGTGAAGGCTAGGAATCTAAAAGGGTTTAAAAGAGAACTGGACAAATTAATGGAGGTTAAGTGCATTAATGGCGCTTAGCCAGGATGGGTATGGAATGGTGTCCCTAGCCTGTTTGTCAGAGCGTGGAGATGGATGGCAGGAGAGAAATTACTTGATCATTTCTTGTTAGGTTCACTTACTCTGGGGCACCTGGTATTGGCCACTGTAGGTAGACAGGATACTGGGCTGGATGGGCCTTTGGTCTGACCCAGTATGGCCTGTTACCTCTGTTCCCCTAAAAACCACCTAGGGTCACACTTGTATTTAGTTTTATTACAATGCTGCTGTTAAGTCAGACAGAAAAGGGAAGGAGCTTATTCATACACACACATTCACCACATTCATACCCCCATGCACCCACCCACACAGGCGGAGAGTTACTGGAGACAGTTATTGGGAGCCGAGAAGCCGAAGCATGGTAGATCTGGTGTGTCCACCTGCGGTCATGGATCCAGGCTGGTGAGCAGGTCTTGTGTGTGTGGCTGCTTCCTTTTAGAACTGGGCAGCTCCTGTCACGTACACTGAGTTTTTTCTTCTGTGTCCGTCACTGAGAAGCATCCCCAGTCCCCGTTCCATTCATGCCTCTTTCCTTTACAGCCCACCATGATTACCTTCTCACGGCAGATTATATCAGACACACCTGGCTCCTGGCTCCAGACTCTTTTCTCCTTGCAGTTCCTCTCTGCCCAGCCCCACATACACTTTCTCGTTCACACTCCCTTGTCTTCCACACACACTCCCTTGTTCACACTCTCTCTGATTGTGTGATGGGATATTATAAAGCTTGGAAGGTAACTTGAAAAGGTTACAGAGCTTTCAAAGGTTACAAAACTGAAAAGGCTATCCAGGGGTTGGCAGCCTTCCAGAAGTGGTGGGCGGAGTCTTCATTTATTCACTCTAATTTAAGGATTCGCGTGCCAGTAACACATTTTAACATTTATAGAAGGTCTCTCTCTGTATGTCTATAATATGTAACAAAACTATTGTTGTATGAAAAGTAAATAAGTTTTTTTAAATGTTTAAGAAGCTTCATTTAAAATTAAATTAAAATATAAAGCCCCCCAAGACCGGTGTACAGGACCCAGGCAATGTGAGTGCCACTGAAAGGAGGCATGCGTACCCTAGTGCTAAGAGCAACTGAAGTTACAAAGTCTGCAAAAATGTTCCAGAACTTAATTATACAAGTTGCATTTGAGCGGAGGCTTTGCATAACACGGCCATTCTTATGTTCTAGTCTTATATTGACTTTATTGAAGTAGTAATTTTTTCTAAAACAGGATCTCATGCAGCTGTAATACTTACAGTTGATGAGAAGACAAATAAAAATCTAGATAGGAGGGAAAGCTATGGATGTAAACCTGTAAAGGTTTGAATGAAAAAAAAAATCAGGATCATTCTGCTGCTATCTATGTATTTGGTTAATAACAGTTTTCTGAAAAAAATAAGAAATGTGGATTCTGGTATAGCTAGCTAGACAGGGTCAAAATGTGAATACAATATTTTTACCAAAATGCTGCTTAACAATGAATATAAAAAGCATATGAGATTTAAGGCTTCATCTAAGCTCTTGCTTTAGAAAATAAGCCCTCAGACACCAGACAGGGTATATTTAGTACTTCCATCAGAGGGTCTTTCACTCTGCTTGTAGAACCTTCCTGAGGTGGACAGTGTTAGATGCTCTTTGTGTTGCTAAGCTGATATCAAGAAGTGCAGACACTAAGGGAACAATGGTATTAGTTTAAACTAATTCCACTATGCCAGTGCCCTGAGCACTGTTGATGAAAACGAAGAAGATTAAACTCAGGATAATCTGGGAATCTTTGTGTAAGGGAAGTTTGTTACCATAAACTGTTCAAAATCTTTTGTTTGAGGATGAGTAAGAAGTAAAAATAATTCGAACTAGCTTAAGTTGTAAATCTTATTCTCCTCTATCCCATGTCCTGTTAAACCCTTTAAAAATGTTTTGGAATGGGAAGAAATGTGCTTATTTTTTTAGCGAAAACAGCATCAAAAAGAGCGGCACCACTGTGTACCTCTTTTGGTTGTTTAACATATCATTTCATTAGACTAGTGACTTGGAAGTTACTGAGGTGCAAACACACACAGACTAAGGCATGGCGGCAGAAGATTTTTTCTGAAATCTGTTTGTGATCTAGAACTGAGCTGTCTGGTGGCTATACCATTTCACTCAGTGAAGATACTGCAATCTCTGTGCTTTCCCAGTATCCAGCAGAAGCGAGGGAGTACATAACAGTGGGGGTGAAATCCTGGTCCCACTGATATCAATGGGTGTTTGGCCTTTGACTTCAGCATGGCCAGGTTTTCACATGCAATTTCTGTGATCTGCGATGGCGGCTTGTAGCACTTCTGGGTGCTGTGCAGGGTGCTCTCATGATCTGTGACATCAACTTGTTTGAAAAATCACTTTTCTTCCCATATCCCAAAAATGGGAGTTGAAATCTGTTTTATTCCCACTTTCATTTTTGGGGATGACACTTTCCAGCAAGGCATTCTTGGGGAAGGGCTTACAGCTTAAGCTCCTAGAAACTGGTCCATCTGGGAATCCATTAGAGTTTAGGGGCCAGGTTTTTAAAGGTATTTAGGCATATACATTTCCAGATAAGGGCCTGTTTGGATTTTCCAAAGCCCCTTGATGCCTAAATCCCATTGAAATCTGTCTGGTTGTCACAGGGGAAAAAAAAAAGGAGTTAATACACAAATGGAATCGAGATTTAAACACAATAATTTTAGATTGTTTCCTCTTTGCTTCTTATTTGCAAAGCAGTTAGATAAATAATTAACCTCGGCGTCAGTACCTCATTCTTTTACTCTTTAAAATCAATTAAGAGGTAGCAGTGCCTGTTCCCCCAAATCAATGATTTTGTTATGAAGCACTCTTGTTGAATTTCCAGACTTTGCAGTAGTTCTAGTGGTGGTTGGTGTGATGGATATGGCAATTTCTTGAAATATCTTTGGGAGATATTACTGAATTAAATTTAAGTATCTTTGGAGTCTATTGTATTAAATGTGAAAGTTATATATTATGGTGGGCTGGGTGATCAAAGGACCGTACTGAATAATGTGGCAGACAAGAATAACATTTTGGGGAAAAAACTTGGGAAGTGTATTTCCTGGGAAATAGCTAGAGTAAAATGAATGCAAATCCCCCCCTCCCCTTGCCTCCATTTATGCAAAAACCCAACCCCTGGAAGCTGTGCCCTGAAGAGAAGATGACTGCATGCTGATTACCAGTTCCCAAGGTTCCAAGACCAAAGGCCCCAACCCAATAAAGAAGACTCATGGGTGTACCTGTTCTGAGGTGAAAGCTGTTTTAAACTCATAACCACAGAAAAACCCCTTGAGGTTGAAGGATTGACCACTTGCTTGAGCCCTTGTTGGAGTTGGGGGGTGATCTCCGGTAAGCTTATTAGAATGGATGTAGGGTTTTTTATTGTTTTTAAATACATTTTTGCTGTAATTCTTTCACAATAAAAGCTGTGTAACCCCTTCTATCTGTGGGCAATAACACTCTTGATAGCCTTTGAAGAGAAAGCAAAGCAGGCCTGTTTAGGCAGTCTGACTTTGTGGGGAACTCACAGTGTATGGAGGGAAGTACGCAGCCTGGAAAAACTCTGGTCAGAAAGAAGAGAGATGCGTTTTTGCACCCATGAGAGGGGACATCTGAGGACCCTGGAGCCTAGAGTGGGTGCCCAAGCTAGATCATGAAAATTGCCCTGAACTGTAACTTGAAAAATAATTTCCAACTTTTTTCTGCATTATGTATATATACATGCATCCTACTTCTGTGTGTTCCATTCTATGCATCCAATGAAGTGGGCTATAGCCCATAAAAGCTTATGCTGAAATAAACTGGTTAATCTTTGAGGTGCCACAAGTATTCCTAATTTTCTTTATGATACAGACTAACACGGCTGCTAATCTTAAATCTGTTGAAAAAACAGAATTTCTATCATGCATGTTTGTTCTTGTGGAACCATAGTTAACATTAAAGCAAAATGTATTGGGAAGATTGTTGCCTCTCTTCCTTTATCATTGAATACTAAACCCTAAACTTAGAATCAAAACACCAACTAAAAATTTTATTGCTTATAAAACTTTCAAATGGAGCAGAAAGTTTAAACTGTACTTTAAATGGACAATAATCATTATTTGCATTGTCACTTATACTAACATCTTTAGTTATAGTGCATTCCTTTGATAATAGTATAGATATGAAGTAATTCCATTGAAACCCTTTTGTAATTTAATAATTAATGTACCAATATAGCAAACTACCACTACTTTCTGGTGTTTGTGTTTTGTTTAGCATTGTCTTCTTGTTTCCCATTGGCCCCAAGAAAAAAAAGGCACAACATGAAGGTTACAAGAAGTTTTTGAGGACAGATGTGTTCATAATGCATTTTTTGTTTTGCCATTTTACCAAATTGCCAAGTACTCTGTTTTCAAATCATTTTATGATTGTTAGAGCTTTCTCTCAGAGTGTATGTTGTATTTTAAACTCAGAACTGTCATCTTCTAAGTGGGTGTCATGTCTTGGTCTGATGTTGTGTTTCAAGATCAGATAGTATGGATATGGGATAAGATTTCAGGTTGACATAATGGTATTATTTTGCTGCTTCAAGGCCTGATCTAAAGGCCATTGAGGTCAATGAGAGTTTTTCTGTTGATTTCAGTTGTTTTAGAGAGACCCTTTCTCCAATACTCTCACATGTTCTTCTTACAGATGCTATGGAGATAATTCAGATTGCTCGTTCTTTATTCAAACTGCAGTTTCCAAACAATACCATAACATAAACATAATTATGACACTGGATCATCTCTAAAGGGAACTATTTCCTTTTGTTTTGTTCCTCATTAATTTCTAAGGGATTGGGCTAAATTCTATGTTATAGCCATATGGGAAACTAATACAATGAATAAGACAGTGAACTTCATTGCATGTAGCCAGTTTAATGATAAATGTATGCCCATCCCTTTAATTTGAGCATATAGAAAAATGGGCTAAAATGTATCCCCAGCAACTGAATTCCTACAAGTGAAATCCCACTTACATTTAACATTGTAAGAAAGTGGCTTTATCTGTGGGATGTGGAGGAGAGGTTGGTTTCAATTCTAGAATGAACTGAAGTTTACCTAAATGTACATGGTGATGGCTAGATCCTTGGGCAGTGGGTCCTTACAAAGGCTGGTCAAGTTATTCTCAAAAAGGTTGGTTGTGTTTATTCACAAACTCTTCAGTATGTGCTATATAAACAGAGAGAGTAAAAGGTCACTGTTAGCAACGTTTCACTCCAAATATTCATAAGGGAGAGAGCCTAAAAAGATCCAAAATTTGTTTATATTTTCTCATCTTAGGAGCCTCTCTCTGAAGTTGTCAAAGGAGGTGGACCAAGGAGAAGCTAGGTGTACTCGTATCAGCCAGGTGGCCAGCAGTCCTGCTGTGGAGTGGCCTTTTGCAGGCCTGGAAGAAGGTGGAGGCATGGAATCTTTACCCTTCCGACTGATGATGCAGGATTGCACAGCTGTGAAGACGTTACTGCTGAAAATGAAGAGGGTTCTTCAAGAGGTAATGGTTTAATCATTTGTAAGATTAATAGTTGCCAATGCTAACAGGTTAGGTAGTGGAGAGAGGTTTGGAGAAATGTTGAGTGGCACAGAATGGAGTCTATTTTCCTGTGCCCAGAATGTCTTTGGAAACAACTCATATAGACTCCCAGTGTGGCCTTTGGGTGTCCCAATGCCTCAGTCAGCTATCAAATCCCAGCCTAGGTGCTCAGTGGACTAGGTGTGAGCTAAACTGTGAGCCAGAGTCACAACATGTCTATATTTTCCAGTTTTGCTTCATCTGTGCATGTCTTGTTTTAGTTTGTATTTTACACTTTGAACCTGTAGCAGTAACTAACCGGGCTCTGGTACGTCAAAGGGCTCGCTGTGTACCAACATATGCAGTGAGCTGGTTCCGTGGGTGCTCCGGGGCTCGAGCACCCATGAGGAAAAAAAATAAGGAATACTCAGTCAACACCCACCAGTCACAGCTGTTCAATGGGGCCTCCGATCAGCTGCTCAGTGAGCTTGAGGTGCTCATGGTCTGGAGGTGGAGAGGGAAGAGGAAGAGATGGAGCAAGAGCAAGGTCTCAGGGAGGGGTGGAGTGGGGGCAGGAAGAGGCAGCAGGGTGGGGCCTTGGGCGGAGCACCCATCAGAAAAATTACAAGTCAGTCCTGGTGCCAGCATGGACTTTGTGTCTGCCAACTCTGGCACCCTTATAGACAGACTAAGGCATCTCTTGAGCATCTTCTTTGTTGACTGTGTTAGGTAACTTGGACTAAATAAGCCTCCCCCAAAATACGATGTTTCTTGTCTCTTACGCAGTCATTCATCACACGTTCCACAATATTAACAGTCAAATCCAAATAATACTCATCTGTAAATAATATAGAAAACAGAGAGAGACAAAACTAAATACAGACATTGAAAGGTCTGCTCTTGTGAGACTGACTGAGTATAGGCTCTGAGTTTTAATTGCAAAGGTTAATTGTTGGTAGATTTGGTTCTTAGATGACAGATGAAATTTGGAAATTTCTCAGTCCATGCAGAGCTTTCCAGAACTGTGACTTGTGTTAACTACTTATATTTTCCTGCCTCTTGATAGGGTGTCAGTAACTGATGGTGAATCCACCACGTACAATCAACACTTATAGGTCTTTGGAAACCAAGTTTCAAGCCATCATTAGCAAATACAGACATTATGTCAGCTGTTAAACTAGGATGCAAATATACATATGGCCAACTTTTACACTGTCACTGCGTTACTATAATGTTGTATAAGCCTTGTCCATGTTTAGAAAAATAATCATCTTACTTGTATGGTTCCTAGCACAACAGGGTCCCAATATCTGACTAAGACATCTATGTGCTTTTGTAGTGCAAATATTATTATTAATATTCTATTATAAATATAATAATAATGGTAATGGAGGGAGTATTTCACATAAAGTTTCTCTTCAACTGGTATAACCCTTTATAGCTTCAAAATATATGCCTGCCTCTTGGGATTGTTTGAGTAAACATACTTTCTTGTAGTTAGGTTTATTAGCATTTTAATTATTTCTCATCTCGGGAAGAGTCTGTTAATGTTTTTACATAATGAATGATCATATTTCCTTTAGACATAAGCTTAAGCCTACTATCATTTTTATACACAGTTAACTTGTAGTAGAATACAGTATATAAGTAAAAAAGATGCTCACAAAATTATCTCTGCAAAAGATAAGGTGCAGTTCTTCTTCAAGATGACTCCTGCTTATTCCCACTGATGGATAAAGCACAGAGTTCTCAAACTGGGGGTTGGGACCCCTTGAGGAGTCACAATATTACATGGGTGGGAGTCATGAGCTGTCAGCCTCCACCAGAAATCCTGCTTTGCCTCCAGCATTTATAATGGTGTTAAATATATTCAAAAGTGTTTTTAATATATCAGGGGAAGTTGCAATCAAAAGCTTGCTGTATGAAAGGGGTTATGAGTATAAAAGTCTGTGAACCCCTGGTATAACACTTTCTGGTATAACACTACTGTATTCCCTTTGGATAACTAATCTTAATTTTTCCTCCTGCTGTTCATGTCCCCAATCCCTCTTTATCCCATAACTTTAAACTTCCAAGTCTCATTGCTACTTAACACAATGTTGTTCACTTCACCTTCCTGATCTCCTTTCCCGCCTCTTGAAATCAAAGTGGCGTTCTGCCACATGCCTTTCTCTAATTTTATTATTAAATATATAGGCTGCTAATGTGCTATGACTCTCCTATCTTCTCAGCCCTGTGAGGAAGGGAATAAATCCCAGTAGCAGAACAGGCAGTTCAGTAACAGGATTGCACAAACTCTTGTATGGTTGGGGGAAAGGAGCACTGTTATGAAAATCAGAAGAAAAAAATCTGCCTACATTCACTTTCTAATATTTTTTGAAAGCTAGGAATATATGTAATATATATTTCTAAACACAGGATGGGTGTGGAGTAATATTAATAGTGTCACATACAGTGAGTTTTTAATGTGAATATACTTACTTTTTTTCTGAAGATAAACTAATTTGTATCATTTATATATTACAAGGTTGCCTCTGTTTTCGAGGTCTACTCTAGGTTTGTTTTCTTGATTTAGAATGTTACGATAACCATGCTGTTGGATTATTTCCTTATATATTTTTTAATTAATGATCTTAGTAAAACTCATAACTTTTCATTTCATCTGTGATCATTAAACCATACATTATGGTTTTTATATAAGAATTGCTTGATTAAGCATTGTTGTTATACTGCATTAATTTAGATGGAATATGGGGGTCCAAAAGTGTTAACATAATTAAGAAATTGTCCAATTTTAAGCAAGGTTCGGGTTTGCTATACAACACCTCAGCCTGCTTAGTACCATAGCAAACATGCTATGAAAAATCCCTTTAACCTCTTATTAAAGATAACCCCTCTTCCCCAAAAAAGAAAAAAAGGTTACAGCATGTGACATGTAAAATATTAACTGAGGTTTTCATTTTAACCACATCCTTTGTTCCATTTCCCTTTAGCTGTTTTTTTAGAAGGACTCTCCTCCCCTTGTTTGGCAGTGTTTTAGATGTTATCAAAGATGGTAATAACTGTCCTTTTGAATACAAGATAAGTTAGTTGAGATGGACTGGCACTGCTGCTGTTAAAATCTGATCCCATTCCCTAGAAGAGAAAATAAGACAAACACACAAAATGGAATAACAAAGATAGAAAATGCAGCTTTTGTCACTAGTGTTGACTTTCACTTGCAATCTCACTGCTGGAAAAACACCGGCACAACACACACTATCATCAGCCACTGTGAGTGAAACCTGGCAAACTTGTACCAACCTCAGCCTATTTAGGGCACTGCATTTAGCTGCCTCTTTCTGGTCATAGGCTTACAGCGGTGTTGCAAAATATACAATGTTGGCTGTCTAAGCCAGATTCTTATTAGACCGAAGATAAAAAGGAGAGGCTTAAGAAAGAGAAGAAATAAGGTGCAGAAGAAAAAAAGACACTGCAGGGAAAGGATGGGTTGGGAGGGACAAAGGGCTTG
The DNA here is from genome assembly GCA_007922305.1 of Dermatemys mawii. Classification (NCBI taxonomy): domain Eukaryota; kingdom Metazoa; phylum Chordata; order Testudines; family Dermatemydidae; genus Dermatemys; species Dermatemys mawii. The sequence continues at coordinate 8,816,198 of ML677327.1, read as the reverse complement.
TCTTCACTACAGCGGGGAGGGATCGATCTTACGGCGATCGATTTAGCACTTCTCGTCAAGATGCGATAAATCAATCCCCAGCGGCGCCCCCGTCGACTCCGGAACTCCAGCTGGCCAAACGGTGCAAGCTGGAGTCGACGGGAGAGCGCGCCACCGACCGTCGCCGCTGTGAGGACGACAGGTAAGTCGGCTGTAGATACGCTGATTTCAGCTACGTTGTTAACGTAGCTGAAATTGCGTATCTACAGCCGATCCCCCCCGCAGTGAAGACCAGCCCAAAGTCTTACATCCTAGGTGGTGTTTGGGATTCAGCCAGAGCTGGTCAAGGTGGATGTGTTATCTGGGCTCCTCTCTCTAGCCTGGACTGGTCAGGATATTTTTAGGATCAAGATGAAGGAGGTAAGGATTTCAGGGCGGTGGCAGCCGTGATCCTGAAACTCACTCCACTGGCATATTTTTTCTTCTAAAGTCTTTTTCTTTAGGGATCCCAAAAGGGAGCGATGGGTGAAATAGTCCATTGCTTCCTTATTTTGTCTACCAGTTGGGCCTAGTTTCTAGCACAGCAATTTTGGTTCACAGATTTCTGGTTTCACACTTTTCTTGTTGACCAAGCATGATCTTAACACAGTCTTTCAGTTATATTAGCCAACTTTTCTGTTTGGACTAAGTCATTTTTTCTAACTTTTTCACCTTTTCACATCAACATTTCTTTTTATAGGTTATTGTGACATCTTATGAACTTACACTTACACACAGTTGAGCTCACAGTTAAGGAAAATTCATATGTTATCATAACAGCACATATGCATATAACCCGTTGAAGCCATTAGTGAAATACTCCATGAAAACAAGAAGTATCTGAGTATTTTTAAATGAGCATATTGTGAATTTTAGAAACAATTTCTCTGAAGCAAGTACTGTACTCTCCTGCAGTTAAATGCAGTTTCTCTTGTTTTCAGCAAGAGTTTCTATAAAGCAGAGTCACTAGAAAATAATGTTGAATTAAAAGAGGTAATGCAGCAAAAGTTAAATCTATATTCCTTATATAGGAAATTCTCACAGGAAATTCAAGCCACACAAAATGTGGTTTCTGGCAGTCTTGCCAGGTGCAAAGTGAAACATATAAACCTATAGGTTTTAAAAGTCTCTTAATTCAATTGTAAAATAATAATAATAAAGGTTGGTTTCAATCTACATGAAAAACATACCAACAAGTAATCTGTAAAGGGTGCTATTGTTTCTATTTTGCAGCTGAAATAGTAGAAGAAATGACACAGACAGTGTATTTGTATTTTTTGAACAATAACAAGTTTATTCATTTAAAATATTGGACACATTATTGAATACATTGGTGGTTCTTAAGCATTGAGCACTATTTTCAGTGAACAGTTTCATTATAATCCTCCAAAGAGTTAAACTGGCTAGAAAAAATATGATGTTTTCCTGTTGCACTTGCTTGCATATACTGGACTGGCCTATAACTGTGTAATGCTCTGGGTTTAGCGTTTTATTAATCTTACCCTGAATAAAGAGATTAAACACATGGCAATAGCTAACAAGACTGCAACTGTTGGGTGTTCTGGGGTTTTTTTGTTTTTTTTTTTAATAGGTGACTAGGAGTCATTCAGTTGAGGAAAGCTGGCACCTTTTCCTCAGTAGAGAGGCATTGAAAATGTTCACTAATAGATTCAACACTTTCCTGCTATTTTTTTTTCCCCAGCCATGTAGGGTCTATAAAGCAGGAAATCCACTAGGACACCCAGAACTTCAGTGATCAAAATAATCTGAAACTGGACCAGACAATGTTGTGTGCATGCCCCCTTCTGACATAAGGTTACCTTAACACAACCTTCTCAAAGACCTTATTCAGAGTATTAGTTTGGTGGCAGGGTAGAAGCTGGCAAAACTGTAAATATAATTGGATTTAACAGACATCAAATGTTGTCTTACCCCCGCCCCCCACATTCAAGAGATCTATCAACCACTCACTTGTGGGAAGCTGGCACCACATTTGCCCTCAGGAAAGAACTGAAAGCCTCAATTCTGTTTATGAAGTCAAATATGAGTGTCTTGAATACGTTTTAGCTGATGTTGCTCACTGATATTCTGATGCTGCTAGGGGAGTTCCAATCTGTAATGTACAGTCTACAGAAAATCTAGTGAAGAAGTTTTAAGGCCTCTCAAGATTTTTAATGCATCCAGTTTAATAAAAAGCTACAGTAATAGGCCACTAGGGCATTCAATTGCTGTCTATCCCAAGTAAGATATTTACATGAATTATTCTAAACAGAATAAAGAATGCAGTAGATTCAAAATTATGACAAGAACAGGAAGGATTCAGCCACGAGAAATCGTATATAGATCAAAGAGTATCCGCACATGTCATTGTAGAATTGTTGATGAAATAGCAGTCACTGCTTTCAGGGGTGGCAGGTTTGTAGAAATGTTGTTGGTTCCCAGAAACTGCCCCCTCCCAAACTCCACCCCAACCTGTCTAAGGCTCTTGGAGGGAGTTTGGATGGGAGCGGGAGGTCTGGGATGCAGGCCCTGGGCTGGGGCAGGGGATTGGGGTGCAGGACAGGTGAGAGGTTGGGCTCTGGGAGGGAGTTTAGGTGGGGAAGGAGGTCTGGAGTGCAGGCTCTGGGATGGACTTTGATTGCTGGGTGCAGGCTCTGTGGGTACAGGAGAGTGTGAGGGGTGCAGGCTCTGGGAGCGGATTTGGGGACAGGAGAGGGTGTGTGGGAAGGAGGCTGGGTTGCAGGCTCTGGGATGGAGTTTGGATGCTGGGTGCAGGTTCTAGGCTAGGGCAGGGGATGAGTGTGCAGGAGGGGGTGAGGGGTGCAGGCTCTGGGACAGAGTTTGGGTGCTGGCTCCGGGCTGGGGGTGCAGACTGGGAGGTAGTTTGGGGATGGAAGGGGTACTAAGGAGGGTTGCAGGCTCTGGGAGGGCGTGGAGGGTGCAGTGCTTGCTTGGGGCTCCTAGGCAGGGCAGGCCAGGCATGTCCATGTGCTGCTGCCACCAGGCACCACCCCCACAGTTTTCCATTGGCTGCAGGGGCACTTGGGGCAGGACACAGACCCACCCCGCCCAGGGGGTGCAGGAAGGGCCCGGCAGCCACGTGGAGCGAGCTGGGAGGAAGCCGTTCCGCTCAGCTCCATTGCCAGAGGTGAGTGGGGGCCCCATGGGCTGTTTTAAATGTCCTGAGGGGGAGCACAGGGAGGTGCACGGGGGTGGAAGGCGGGGCCAAGGGAGAGACCCGGCCCCAAACATTGCTGGAGCCAGGCCCTGGGCCAGGAATATTCCTGGTGCCCAGGTACCATAGGGCTATAGGACACGCCACCCATGACTGCTTTATATGTATGCCTTTGATACCATGGATAGAACAGCTTTATGGAAGTTGCTATGCCACTATGGCATCCCACAGAAATGTGTGAATATCATTCCAAGTTTTCTGTGAAAATATGACATGCCAAGTAGTACACAACAGTGACCTGACTAATCCATTCAACGTTACTACAGACATCAGATAAGGATGTCTTATGTCACCCTGGATCTTTTTACAGGTAGTGGATTGAGTAATGAGCAAGACCACAGAACAACAAAAGGGCATACAATGGACCAGGGGTAGTCAATTATTTTTTGTCAAAGTCCAAATTTCTTGCTCGAGGTATAGTCAAGGTCCAGATACCAAAGAAAATAATATTAAAAAAAGCAGTAATAATAATAATAATAATAATTATTATTATTATTATTATTAATAATAATAATAATAAGTAAATAATTTTTTTGGGGGGGGGTGTTCAAAAGCATATGGCAGTCTGGATTTGGCCTGTGGTCCACCTATTGACTATCCCCACAATGGACTTTCACGCAAAAGTTAGAGGACCTTGACTTTGCAGATGACATCAACTTGTAATGCCAGACCCACAGAGACATACACGTCAAAACAAATATTCTCCAGCCCTATGCATGATTAATAGGGTAAAAATCAGCACCAGGAAATTTAAACCATGACAATCAACACACAATAAGAAACACCAATAGCACTTTCTGTGACTGACATAGAAGAGATTCAATATTTCACGTATCTTGGTATCATTGTATATACAACAGGTGGAAGAGACAAAGATATGAAAACCAGGCATGCCTTTGTAACTTGAAAGCCAATGTCGAGAAACTGAAATATTGCCCTCTAAACTAAAGTTCAAATATTTAACACCATTATAAAGTTGGTATTATGGTTTGGTGCTGAAATGAGAAGACTTACTAAGACCTTACTAGCTAAACTTCAAGTTTTAATAAAAAGCTGCCAAAGGCACTTAGGGAGTGCCTTTTGGGTCCCCACTATTGATCTATATTGGTATAATTATGCCGCTAAGGGGTGTTAAAGCATCCACAACCTGGAACAATGGAACAAAAATGGAGATGGCTAGGACATACTGTGACAGGACATGCTCTCTTACCACTTTGCCCCCCGCCCCCAGCAGCCAATGTGGGATTAGCTCACCGCAAAGTCTGACGTCCCTTCCTGAGGTTGTTCAAACTGTTGTCCCACTCACTTGTGCAATGGCTTCTCACATGTTGTCGGAGCTGCAGTGCTTTCCTCTTTGTGACTCATCCCTCTGGCCAAATCACATTGAAGTTCCTTCCCTTCTGGGGTATTATGGAAGTCTCCTTCCATACTGTCCCTGGCAGTCCCTAAATAGGCTGCCCTTAGCGTGCCACTCTTGCAGTGACTTGGAGGGGAACCCAGGCCTGCCCTCTACAACAGATTCCAGTCTAGGGACTCTCGACCCAACAGCTCAGGTTTTCACTCTCCCAGCCTTTACTGCTCCTTCCCTGGATTGCTTCCTACATTGCCTATCACAGGCTCCTACTCTTCCCCCTTTGTATCAAGGAGTGTGATTGCAGGCTTACTCACTGCAAGGCCTTTCCTCCCTGTTGCCAGCTTCCTGGCTTTATAGATGCCCCACCTGTTTCTGCCCAGATAAGCTTCATCCCCAGTTAAGCCTAGCTGTATCCTAGCTCCCCTCCAGGTGCAGCCTATGGCTAACTATCTTCCCTTGCCTATAATAACCCCTTGAGGGCTAGGGTGGCATGAATGCCCCATCACACACATGTGGAGGAAAGACAGGAGGTGGACTGGAACATAATGAGCGAGGTATTGGACTGGAACCACCAGAGCAAGAGTTCGTGAGGTAGACGAAGGACAGCATGGAAATGCACAATAGAAGCAGTGCTGAAAGCTATCAAAATGACACAGGAAGAAGCTAAGACTGCAGCAGGAGCCTGGCAAAGATGGAAAGCAGTGGTGAAGGCCTTACATTCCACATGCAATAGAGAGGCATAAGAGAAAGAGAGAATAGGCCACTAAGGAGTCTATGGCATTGTGAGCTTCAGTGTAATCTGTCTCTGGATCATGTTCACCTCCTCATCTCTGTTTTTGTTACACTTGGATGATGACTGTTGCGTGTCTGTGGACTATCTGTGGGAGTTGGGGCTTAGATCAATGTAGGCAGACTGGGGCTCAACCAAGACAACGGAAGTGATGCTGATAAGAGTGGAAGCTATTTGAAGAGGGCGGTAGGAGCTGGTAAGCCTGCTCTTTGTCAAGGAAGTTTCTGGATTCCAGCTTCTGGAGTGCAAATTCCATGTTTAGTTATCCAGTGATTGCCCTTTCTGTTTCATGTGGACTTCTCCACCATTACCATATATTACCTAGCTGAGCACTGATTGGAGGACTGCCATTCGGGGAACATATGATGCCTGTTTTCCAGATGATACAAAGACTTCCTGCATTTGTATAGATTCAATGCAAGTTGTTGTTATCATCTATGCAGCCCATTATATTTTGAGTTTGGTCTAAATGAGTAACCAATTCTTTCCATGTACACTGTCAAAAATGTGGAGATAGCAGAATTCAGTTTTGCTTGCAGTCCCTATATCTGAGTCTCTTGGAAGGGCATTCTTGCTGGAATATCCTCATCCATGCAATGTGCTCATCCAGCTGGAGATGTTCATTCAGGTTTTACCCTAGGGAAGGGGAGTTGTTAGTACAGTAATTAAGTATGGAGAGAGTGTCGATTTTGGGGGCAGGAGGGAATCTGTTTAGTTAATAGTAATGAGTTGTTTTTTAGATTTCAAACATACTGTAGGCTTAGCACTTACTGGGTTCTTCTCAAGGTGTGTGAAGTGGGCATAATCTTGCCTATATTTATGGTAGGTTAAATATATTAGGTATGTTAAATTTTCCTGCATTCCTTATAAGGCATACACATTATCTACTGTATAATAATTCCCATTGTTTTAGTGATAGTTTTTAATAAGACTGTCAAGATGGGTTTAGTAGCTGATCCAGCTAATTAAGATAAAATGGTATCTCCATGTTCTGTCATTTAGACGGTAAATTCTTTAGATCAGGGACTGTATGTCTTTTGCAACTTTGCAAAGCACCATGTAGAGTTCTGCAGATAAACAAATGTTTGTTAATTATAACAATAATATCAGTAGGAAAGCTGGTCTAGATTAATATATTACATTTTTTTTCAAAGCATTTCTTATATTACTAGGGAAAATCTTTTGGCTCTGATGCTGGATACCAACATGAAGATAGCCATGGTATTTGCCCAAAAGAGCTTACAATATACGACCTTGCAAAAATATAAATTTCTTATACATTGTGAAGTTCTAGCAAAACCACAAAGACTGGTTTTCTTTAGCAGTGTTACATAGCTTTAAATGAATATTAAATCTTAATGTGGAATATCTATGCCTCCAAAATAAAACATTTGCTGAAGCCATCAACACACAATATTTTTTAAATTGCACATCTACAAAGTGTGTCAATAAGATACTCATTTTTTTATTGTTTAAGTGTTGGGGAAAAGGTGAGAGTGACTGCTAAACATAAATTTCCATGCAAACAGTAATTTAAACAGATAAAGTTAAATCCTAATGATGCATCTGGTATTTTTATTATTATTTATTTAAATTTACACTTAAATGAAATGCATGTTAATGCACTATGAAATGAAGGATTACCAATTTCCAGCATGAATTACTTGATAAAGGTGACTGCATTCAATGCAGAGTTCATGAATAAATCAGCAATGCTACACTGATTAATTACAAAGGTAGTTTAAAAAGGAAACCTGCAGTGTTTTACACTGAAATAACCTTACAATTACTTTGCAAGTTGCTATTGGACAATGTAAGTAAACATAATACCTGTAACAATTGACTGCAGGGGATTGTTAATGTATTTGAAAACCATATTTTAAGACTACCTCAATTGTTCTTAGTAATAGACTGTCCTGTGAAAGCCCACTTGCCAGTAGCCTGCAAAGTATTTCAAACAACATTAATCATAATACTACCTAGATCTTAGAGTGAATTTTTGATCAGTAGATCTCAAAGCATTTTACAAAGGAGGTGAGCATCATTATTTTACATATGGGGAAACTGAGAAAGAGGTGAAGTGTCTTCCCCAGAGTCATCCAGCAGGCCAATGGGAGAGCTGGGAATAGCATCCAGGTTTCTTAAGAACATAAGAACGGCCATACTGGGTCAGACCAAGGGTCCATCCATCCCAGTATTCTGTTTACCGACAGTGGCCAATGCAAGGTGCCCCGGAGTGAGTCAACCTAACAGGTAACGATCAAGTGATCCCTCTCCTGCCATCCATCACTCACCTCTGACAAACAGATGCTAGGGACACCATACTTACCCATCCTGGCTAATAGCCATTAATGGACTTAACCTCCATGAATTTATCTAGTTCTGTTTTAAACCCTGTTATATTTCTAGCATTCACAACCTCCTCAGGCAAGGAGTTCTACAGGTTAACTGTGCGCTGTGTGAAGAACTTCCTTTTATTTGGTTTAAACCTGCTGCCCATTAATTTCATTTGGTGACCCCTAGTTCTTATATTATGGGAACAAGTAAATAACTTTTCCTTATTGACTTTCTCCACACCACTCATAATTTAATATACTTCTATCATATCCTCCCTTAATCTCCTCTTTTCCAAGTTGAAAAGTCCTAGCCTTTTTAATCTTTCCTCATATGGGACATGTTCCAAACCGCTGATCATTTTAGTTGCCCTACTCTGAACCTTTTCTAATGCCAGTATAACCTTTATGAAATGAGGAGACCACATCTGTACACAATATTCAAGATATAGGCGCACCATGGATATATATAAGGGCAATAAGATATTTTCCGTCTTATTCTCTATCCCTTTTTTAATGATTCCAAACATCCTGTTTGCTTTTTTGACTGCCGCTGCACACTGCGTGGATGTCTTCAGAGAACTATCCACGATGACTCCAAGATCTTTTTCCTGATTAGTTGTAGCTAAATGAGCCCCCATCATATTATATGTATAGTTGGGGTTATTTTTTCCAGACTGCATTACTTTACATTTATTCACATTAAATTTCATTTGCCATTTTGTTGCCCAGTCACTTAGTTTTGTGAGATCTTTTTGAAGTTCTTCACAATCTGCTTTGGTCTTAATTATCTTGAGCAGTTTAGTATCATTTGCAAACTTTGCCACCTCACTGTTTACTCCTTTCTCCAAATCATTTATGAATAAATTTAATAGGATTGGTCCTAGGACTGTCCCTTGGAGAACACCACTAGTTACTCCTCTCCATTCTGAAAATTTATCATTTATTCCTACCCTTTGTTCCCTGTCTTTTAACCAGTTCTCAATCCATGAAAGGATCTTCCCTCATATCCCTATGACCATTTAATTTACGCAAGAGCCTTTGGTGAGGGTTTTTGTCAAAGGCTTTCTGGAAATCTAAGTACACTGTGTCCACTGGATCCCCCTTGTCCATATGTTTGTTGATCCCTTCAAAGAACTCTAATAGATTAGTAAGACATGATTTCCCTTTACAGAAACCATGCTGACTTTTGCCCAGCAATTTAGATTCTTCTATATGCCTGACAATTTTGCCAGGTTGACTGAAGAATTCTTCCACTGACCAAGCTACTAGCTCTACGGGAGTAGGTTACTTACACCGATGGGAAAACCCTTCTTGTCGCATAGGGGGTGTCTACACTGAAGTGCTACCGTAGTGCAGCTGCAGTGCTGCAACTGTGCTGTTGTAGTCTTTAAAGTGTAGAAAGCCCATAGTGGAATAGCGCCCACCAATGGCTGAGTCCTTTCCTTTGTCTGTGGCACGACTGCAACCAGGCCATCATTCCTGTGGGACTCATCCCACAAGACTCTTTGCCCTAGTGCACGTGGGCACAGCAAAGCAGGGACTGTATCAGTTATGTAGTCCTTTCTATGTGTTCAGTTAACAAAGTTCTCTGGCAGCTGATTTATTTCTTCCCTAGGTTATGGTGTTTGACTTCTCCTTTGCTACAAAGAAGGAGATACCATTTTCTGCAAAATAGTTTGACACAGAGCTACACTGCAGATCAGCAAGCTTCCATGACCTGTTGCCCCAGCCTCTTTAACAACAGGCTGGTCTTATTAGCACTTTGCAGATCAGCATTAAAAAATCTGCCCCATTAATATATAATGTGCCACCATCATTAGTCCTGTGCAATTGTCTGTGATAAATTCGTGACTGAAGACTATAAAATTATAAACGCTACAAAATGAAAACATTTCCCCATTTACTGCTTTTGTGGGCTTGATCAATTGCCACAGGCCAGTTAACTTAATCCCACCTGACCCTCCTTGGCAATAGGGCTGATCACACCAATTACATTTTCTGATAAGTCTGCATATACTGAAGATTGCTATGCAAAAAATAATCAAGAAGTGGAAGAAATTCAGAACATGTGTAAAACTCTACAGGAAGAATTGATTATACTCAATTGTTAGAGAGATTGTGAGTAATTTTGAGCTAAATGATGTATTTGGTGATGATGGTGGATAGAAATGTCACTGATAATAATTAAGACAAAATTTAATAATGCTAAGGATAATAAGACCCTTAATGAGTTATCCAATTCTGTGGGATGAAGTAAGGGCACTAAGACAGAAGTTCCTGACCCAATATATTCTTTAATTGAATCTCTTAACAGTTTAATTGGATTTTAAGAATTAAAATGTCAAGTTGTCAAACATAATTTTATTTTTTGTAAAGAAGCACAGGACATGATCATCTTGACATCTGGTCAGTTTCAAAAACTGAGTTTAAAAGTAGTTTGCCAACTTTTGTGGTTTCAGAGTCACGTTCTTTTTTTTTTTTTTTTTTTTAATATATATTTTTCTGTCTCCTTTTGCTGTGCATGAAAGACCTACAGAGACAGTGTAAACTGACTGATTACCGAGAGGGGATTGATTATTCACAAAGTGTTGCAAGAAACTTGTATACAGGGACAGAGTGGTAATTTGAGAGAAAAAATATAGGGCAAGTTTTCTGGCTGTGGAGTCCCAGTTGTGTGCCTGCTGTTGCACAAACAATACATTTGTGTATATGTCTGGGTGTTAAACTGCTTAACTGTTTTATTTTCATTAGGAAGCAGATTCAACCAAATGAAGTTTAATCACTTAACTAATGGAATGTCCCTTAATGTGCTCTCCTCAGATCAGGCAGAATGTATAAAACAAGCCCTAATGCAATTATGAGAGAAATTCATACTGTATATGACCTGAATCTTGGCATATAATTGTGTTGCAGACTTTTACAAAACTTTCTTTCTCAGCTCTTCACTTTATTTTGGAAAAAGGGTATTCACTGAAGTATTGCAGAAAGGGACAGTGTTGATCCTGGGGACAATGTTGATCACCTAATTGTGAAGAGAAATACAGATGGGAAAACTGCAGAGATCCTGTTCGTGAAGAGATCTTTCTGAATACAAAATGTATAAATATTACTAAAATAATAACTACAAACCCATATAGTGTGACCCACGTTCTAATTCATGAAGATCAAAAGACCAAGTGGGTTTTATGAAAGAGCGGTACTGATTGTCAGTGTCAATAACAACAGCTTCCCATCTAATCCAGAAAGCACAGGTGTCTGGGCCCCAGTCTGTACCCATGTTTATAGCTGGCCCATGCCTTTTTTATGTAGGATCGTGTGGCCTTATCGTAAGGTAAATTTATGTAAGCTTGGTCTTTGGGTAACTTTTCCTCATGTGGATTATTATTCTGTGTAAGTCAGCTTTGGCTTTGAATCTGACAAGAGAATTCCTGCACTTAGGGCCACATCTTAAACTGATGTAAATTGGTGTAGGTTGACTGAAGTCAAAGTTATGCCAATTTACCCCAGCTGAGGATCTGACCTGTGCATCCTTCCCTCTGCCTACTTTTTAACATTTCTCATGAATTCCTGCTACATCAAGAGCAATGATAGAATGATTATTCATAAGGAATTAAACATTCTATCCGTGTGTGTGTTTAGTTGGAGAACCTTTATTTCCTTTCCCCACTTCTTTACTCAATAAAGAACATTTGGCAAACTGTCAGGTGAAATCTAATCTCATCTAATGTACATGTCTAAGAAACAGGATACCTCATTTTATCAATACTGCCCATTTCAGCTCTGTATGAAGATAACCTGTCTAGGAATAAAGATATGCTCAAACCTAGCTGCTGTTTGTGTCAGTAGACTCTGATCACCTCATAAAATAGTTAAACAAGGATGCAGCAAGATAAAAACTACTTCCCTTATCTCTTAAGCAAGAAAGAGATAGCTAAAATAAACATCTGCCCTAGGATCACTTGTATTCACAAGAAGCTCTGTTTTGCTCTTGAACAAAATTACAATTCATTTATATGGGAGAAAAAAAACAACAACTGTGACTCGTGTAATTTGTACAAGCAATTAATCAATACAATGTTTAAAAGCATGCTCTGCTGAGAGCATGGGACTCCCACCTCTCTATTGCTATTATGTACCTTTCCATATTACCTCTCTGGTGAAGCTGGTCATCCCTGCTGGGTTTACCTATGCGCCATCTTGGCTCAGTATTGAAACAAATGGTGAAACTCACTTGGGTGCATTTCATATCTTCACCCTACCTTTATTTTCCCCCTGAAGCCATTAGAAGAGGGTTGTGCTGTGTTTGACAAGGAGGCATTGAGGGGAAGTACAGCAGTTAGAAGTTTTCCCAAGTGGCCGCAGCTTCAAGACACCTTTAGAACTTGGTTGAAGACAGAACAAGATAATTCATACGGCACCCTATCCTGAGATTAGTAACAAAGAGGAAGGAATTTTCTTTTCTTTTCTCTAGTTTTCTTCCTAATCATTCTAGATCTAAAAGGACTGCTTAAATCAACAGCCCGTGTTCTCCCAAGGCCTGTATCTCTGTAATAGCAATTGCACAAAGTGGTGACAAGCTTCATCCTGTGTGATCAGGCTTCAATGTGAATCCAGTTGCTTATGACAAAAGAAAGAGTACTACTCCCAAAATTCAACCTCCATGGGGTTAGGAGACCTCTCCTTCATGCCTGATCTCACAGCTGGGTCAGATGGCCTGCAACTCTTCTTCAACTGCTAAACACTTGCAAAAGCTGCAAATTGCTTGTATAAGCAACTACAGAGCAACTCATACTTTCCATATAAGAATAAAGTAATATATACTGAAAAATAGTCAGGTGGGCATGGTTGTCTTACAGATAAAGATGGATAAAAATATTTACCTCTTTTTCATTTGTTCACAACAACAACTAACACTTCCATGTAGCTCTTCCAGCCTACTAAATAAATAAACACATATGCAATCAGATCCTCCCGCAGAGAGTTCCCCATGCATCTGATTTGTGCACAACTGGCTGCCTATCATAAAATAATCCACAGAAATTCATATCAGCAAATTTGGAAATGAGTCATTTTGCTGTGATTATTTACAGTTGATGTATAAATTGAGTGCACACTCAGCAGCAGGGGAAGGAAAAACAAAAGTCCCGGCTACCAGACACTTTATTGGTTAGGGATTCCTTTATTTCCAAAAACAAAACTCAAAACCAGAACACATCAACTCAGACTACTGGGTAATAATAACCTGAGACCAGTCCTGCTTCAGCCAACTTGGAAGCCAGAGATCACATGCTTTTTCGGTGGGTAACTTTCTTTATATCAGCCTCTCCCATTCCTTTTATAACCCTTCCCAGATCAGCCATGTTAAAGGTAAGAATGCCTAACAAGGTAACCACATTTTCATCAGGTCACAGAGTTCAACTGATTACAATAGCACCTCACCCCCACTCACCACTGCTTTTAAGGGAAGCGGAAAATATAACTGTTCACATGAGGGAAGAACTGATAAATTTATGGCAAAATATTAGACAACTTTAGTTAATCGTCTTGGCCACTATTCACAAACAATATATACAGCAGGTTTTATTGGATGCAAGAATCTTTTGTTTCTGTTTTTTTAAGGGTGGGGGGGACTTAATAGTCCCTAGAATACGGTGGTTATGCCAAAAAGTATCACTCTGCAACACATTCTTTCCTCATGTTGTAAATTATGCAACTAGTGGAATGATATTGAAGTTATACTTTATAGTAAATTCCATTCGTAAATAATCTATAAAGGGTTAATAAATAATTTAATGGATGTTTGGATAAATGGCTAATCAACTGTTAAAGATGTGACGGGCTGGATTGCAGAAACCCCGTTGGGGTTGTCAATTGATGTTTCAAGACTACTTCTGCCCCTGCTTTCCTGCCATGGTAGCTTGGGACTCCAGAGCCCTGCCTGGTTGGAGCCAGATCCACTAGCCTGTTGCAAACCCAGACCCAGGTCTGAACCACGTCCCCTAACAGCTGTGGGCTTAACTGAAAGCAGCTTAAGAAATTTTCCTGTCTTTAACACTCAGATGCCCAACTCCCAATGGGGTCCAAAACCCTGAATAAATCATTTTTTCCTTGTATAAAGCTTATACAGGGTACACAGAAATTGTTCAATCTCTATAACACTGATAGAGGTATACTCCCCCAGGTATTAGTACATACTCTTGGTTGATTAATAAGTTAAAAAAGTGATTTTATTTAATACAGAAAATAGAATTTAAGTGGTTCCCAGTAGTAACAGACAGAACAAAGTGAATTACCAAGTAAGTAAAATAAAACATGCAAGTCTAAGCCTAATACAGTAAGGAAACTGAATACAGATAAAATCTCATCCTCAGAGGAGTTTCAGTAAGTATCCTTTTACAGACTATTTTCCTTCTAGTCTGGGTCCAGCAATCAGTCACTCCCTCCCTCCCCCCCCCCCCCCCCCACCCCGCAACTGTAGTTACTGTCCTTTGTTCCAGTTTCTTTCAGGTGTCCTTGGTGGTGGAAAGGCGCTCTCTTAAGCCAGCTGAAGCCAAAATGGAGGAGCCTCCCAGGGGTTTAAACAGTCTCTCTCTTATGGGTGGATACCTCTTCCTTCCCCTGTGTAGAATTCCAGCTACAAGATGGAGTTTTGGAGTTACATGGGCAAGTCACATGTCCATGCATGACTCTAAACTTGCAGGCAGCAGCCACGGCTCACATAGTACCTTGAACATCCTCATGTAGACTTCTTGTGTGAATTGGATCCTTCCAAGATCCATTGTCCGTTAAACATATATGTAAAAAATACAGTAAGATCCAATCACACATGAAAGAACTAAATTTCTTAGCCTTAATGTTTGCCAGTCCAGGCTTCTAATTCTAACACACACACACACACACACACACACCAGTTTTTTCCTTTGTTCTTGCTTATTGCCTATGTGACGGAGTCAGACCAGAAGGATATAGGAGAGTGCTGGAAGGCAGGTATATTAGTCTCAGGATGTGCAGGTCCTTGTTCTCTGGCTAGCCAAACAAAGGCTACTCCAGGCCAATCAAGACACCTGGGGCCAATTAAGAACCTTCTAGAAAGGAGTAGAAACAGCTAGCCTAATTGGGACACCTGAAGCCAATCAGGGACTGGCTGAAACCAGATAAAAACCTCCCAGTTAGTCAGGTGGGTGTGGGTGTCAGGAGCTGTGGAAGGAAGTTATGCTGTTGGTGAGACTGAGTGTAGGACAACATATCATACTGAAGGAAGGAGGCCCTGAGGTAAGGGTGAAGTGGAGTTTGAAGAAGCAGGGACTGCTGTGGGGAAGTAGCCCAGGGAATTGTATTGTGTTTTGTGCCTAAAAGGTCAGCCATCTTAGCTGATACTATTAGGGTCCCTGGGCTGGAGTC